>JAGSMR010000084.1:4185000-4785000 GCA_029286605.1 Sericinus montela | reverse complement strand
CATTATCCCTGACCACAAAGAACAGACAGCAAAGTATTCCTACGATCCTTACCTTACTATAAGTAAGCAACCTATACGTCTTTCGCTTCTATCTTATTTATTATTTACTTCAACCAGCGTCGTCTGGGTATCGACCTACTTAATGTATGCTATTTCCACTTAAATAATGGTTTTCCAAAAGTCCCAGAAAAGTCTGCGACGTCATATTATATAAAATATATAATATTATATTAAAAATTTGTAACAATAGCCGAGAGGTTGGGTGGCCGGAATTTCGAGTCAGGAGACCCGAGTTAGATCCCCAGGTGGTACGTTCGTACCAATGGATTTTTTAAAAACTTAGGTACGAATTATATCGTTGGCTTGTACATATAGACGGCGATGGGCTCACCACCTGTCAAGTTGTCCCGAAAATATCTTCGGTGGAAGGTGGGTCGAAGGGACTAAATTGTCTGGACTAGACCTCTGTCTACCCCTGTATTGGGACTTGCAGGAAGTTATTTATTTTAATTATTTGTAAGATTCATATCGTTGGCTTGAACATGAAGACGGCGAAAGGTTAATCACCTGTCACATTGCCCTAAAATAAACTCCGGTGAAATGGGGGAAGAAAGGACTAATTCGTGTAGATCTCTGACTGCCCCTGTATTGGATGCAGGCACCGCGTGCACCTCGTGTTTCTGCCCGTATAACCGAACGGTCAGTGGGGCCATGGATGGTGGTGGGTTGCCCCTGTATTGGAAAATAGATAAGTGTTTAAAATCATCAATCAATTTATTGTCGATTTTTTTATATCGAAGCTAATGTCCACGATGTCAGGAGATCGGTCTTTTTGGCCAAAATCGGAATTCATCTTAATGGTGACGGGCGGCAATGTCCAAGTTGTATATCTGGTGCTGTGATCGCCAAATGTAAGATTCATCAAGATTATGGCAAACAGTAGTATATATAAAAGTTTCAAGAAGATACTAAAAACAATAAAAATAAAATTCGACACTAATGCAAAATACGTCAAACGCACTATGACTAAAGTGCCAGCATAAAAACGGTTCCAAATAGCAGTTAAACAAAAAAAAATAAAGAATTTAAATTAAAGATCACACTCATAATTTTCCTAAAATCATGACTGTTACATATAAGAATGTAAAAAAAATCTTTATGCAAGGTCGCGTAATGCTATTTCCAATAAAAACGCATGTGAGTAATTGGTAAATCTGTAAAACACGTAACTGTGAATGCCTGTGGGGTCTGAGAGATACTCTATGAAGTTTGCATCTAATTATTACTCATATTCATCGCTGATGCAAATCACTGTCCGTAAAAAAATGTGGCATACTTGCTCACGTAATTATGAGACCATATAAAGTTTTTTTGTTTGGGTTTCAAAGAGCTTTTAGTATTGTTATAGTTTTGTATATATTATTTCTCTAGTATAAGTAAAATGTTATCATTTGACGACATCAGGTGACGAGTGGCGTACACACCTGTCATATCAATTCCATAATTTTTGTATAAATCATATTATTAAAGTCACGATAGCCGAGTTGTTGGGTGCTCGGAATTTCGAGTCGAGAGACCCGAGTTCGATCTCCAGGTGGCAGTACCAAAGAGTTTTTCAAAAACTTAAGTACGAATTTAATCGTTGGCTTGGACATAAAGACGGCGACGGGCTCGCCACCTGTCACGTTGTCCCGAAAATGTCTTCGGTGGAAGGTGGGTCAAAGGGACTTAATTGTCTAGACTTGACCTCTGTCTACCCCTGTATTGGGAATCGCGTGAAGATATTTTCTTTTTTATTATATTTATTTGTAATAAAATAATATACTTTTGTAACTGACACTTCTTATTTCTCATTCTTAGAAATTTTGAAAATTGAAGGTCAATGTAGAATCGCTCGTCTTGACCTCTGCCAGTCCTTTACAGTGTTGTAATTTTTCACAGCAGAGTGGAATATTAGGGAAGGAATGAGAGAGAAGACGAATGAGTTGATCTAAATAATGAAAGAAAAGAATTAGATGTTGTGTGTTCCGTTGTCGAGGTATGCTGTGGATGGCCCAATGCTACGGACTGTGCAGTCACTTTATTGTTACAGCAAAGCCTGTGTGCGGATATGGCGTGACCTGTCAGCCATCTTTAGAAACGGGCGTAAAGCAGGGTTGTATCATGTCTTCCTGGTTATTCATTTTGTGTCTAGATCATTATTAGGTTATTCATTTTGAATATAGTTTACAAAAGCTGAAAGATTTATGGGTGTGAAATTAGGTGACATAAAATTAAATTGTCTGTTGTATGCTTATGATGTAGTGCTTATTCCACTATTAGAAGTAGAGCTGCAGGCATTTATCACGAATATGAAAGAAAAATGTGAATATAAAGGTTTCCGTCTAAATGCTAATAAAAAAGGTTTTGGTATTGGAAGGGATGAAGAGAGAACGGAGTGTGAGAAACGGAACTCTTTGTAAAATGAGCGGAGTTACCTAGACTGACTGAAAACGAAACGAAGAGATTCGCAATATGGCAGGTTTGAAAGATGATGTTATCACTAAAATTGATTAGGGCGTGTTTCGATGGTTTGGACACGTTGAGCGAATGAGTGAAGACCGAACGGTGAAGAAAATATATAGCGCAAAAGTTAATATTAAAAGGTGTCGAGGTAGGCCGAGACTAACTTTCCACGACCATGTGAGCCAATTGCTCCAAGAGGGAGGGTCAAGAGTACTCGGAAACCTAGATATGCATTTATGAAAAAAATGAGGAATTTGAAAGATGCAAAAGAGTAAAGATCGTGACTCTGGCTACCCCGTCAAGGATTGTTCGTGAAGATAAATATAAATATAATATAATAAATAGTATTTTTAAATTTAAGAGACACGATCACTTATTTTTAACGTTGATTAAATTTTAGACCTCACTAAATTTCACAATTTTATCTACAAATTGCGGCATTGCTTTCATGCGATGAGGTTAACCTCAAGCTCCTCCATTCACGCCACCAGCACCCACCGCTTCGCACCACCGGTGTCGGTTGCTAATTGCGCTTCAATTTCAATAATAATCATGTGCGCTCATAATCGATTGCGCCACGCATGTGGGTATACCCAGATAGCTGTTAGCAGGAAACATGTATTCGTAACACGTCAGTTTCTATTTCGCGATTGTTACAAAAATTATGTACTATTTATATCGTTGGCTTGGTATAAAGAAGGCGACGGGCTTACCACCTATCACGTTGTCTCAAAGATAAGTCTTCGGTGGAGGACTTAATTGTATGGTACTCTGCTACCCCTGTATTTAAGTAAAGATTTTTTTCTACTAGTAGCTATTTTACATAGATGACGGCCTTTTAAAGTCCACTGGTGGACATAGACCTCTCGCCATAAGGCTGGGTTTTCCATAATCGCCTTGGCAAGCGAATTGGCGATATTAGGACCAGACCTTGTCTTGAATTTAGCTCTGGTATTTTTCGAAATGATTACCACGCCTGTCTGTCGGAAGGCAATGATATTTTCAAGACTTATCCCTTTATCTCCTCTTACGAAACCCATGAGAAGAAAGGAGCTTAGAATACCGCTAGAGACAAACAGTATTATTAACTTATTGCATAATATTTCAGAAGTTTTTCTAATGACTCTATCACCACTATAAATCTCTAGAAGCGATGTCATAACTTTTACTATTTTTTTTTACATTTTTTATCTTTGGTATCGCTGTTTTTTTCCATTCTTCTTAATTGGTCCTATGAGTTATATGAGTTGCACTGTTCATATATACAGCGTGTGTATCGTACTCGATATATCGACAAATTTAATATTTTACATAATCTAAAATAATGTATTTCAGCTATTTATAAAATACTCAGAATATAGTTTATACAAGCTTGTCGATTTTCTAAAATAATAAAAAACAGAATAAAATGTATTATTTATTGATGTTAAATATCGCGCTTGACTTTAAATAGTTTGTGGCGATGTAGAAGTGCAGACAGCGCGGCGCCGCGCCGACGGAATACGCAGAGCGCATGCGTCAGCACTTGACACATTACGACAGCACGCTTGACGCGATATTTTTAATCGCTTTGAGATAAAAAAGAAATTGATCTTCATTTGATGATATAGTGGACTTTAGAATAAATTTTCATGAATAATTTATTAGTATTATACAACTGTTAACTAATAATAAACAGAAGCCACGATAGCCGAATAGTTGGGTGGTCGGAATTTTGAGTCAAGAGACCCGAGTTCGATCCCCAGGTGGCAGGCTCGTACCAATGGGTTTTTCAAAAACTTGTGTACGTATTACATCGTTGGCTTGGGCATAAAGACGGCGACAGGCTCAACACCTGTCACGTCGTCCCGAAAAGATCTTCGGTGGAAGGTGGGTCAAAGGGACTTAATTGTCTAGACTAGACCTCTGTCTACCCCTGTATTGGGAATTGCGTGAAGATATTTATTTCATTTATGATATTCTTCATTGATTGACTGGTTCTTTGGTTACGTTATTGCACATTGCTACATTGTTACATGTATAATTTCGTTTGAAACTAAAAACTGTTGACTGATGTTGGATGTAACATATTCCATCATTAATAAAGTCCCTTTACAAATTTTGTTTTTGGTCTTTAAAATGAAACCTCGCGACACTTGTCGCGTCGTAGTCTAGAATATTCTGCCTGCGACTTTATGCATTGATAAGTAATAACTTTACTTATAAGTACATAAAGTTGTTTATTCAACTTGACAATTCATGTTAAGTACATTAACAGCAACGAGCACAACATGCAACGTGTGTTTAACATAAATATACAATGGTACGGTTCTGTACCGACAGTTCAAGGCTGTACTCCGCATACCGAAGCCTTATTAGCGTTATTAAATACTTTATTGTAGCGCCAGCGTTTATACATAATATTGTTTTAATGACTTTTATAATTGTACAGTGTCGTTACTCCAGCCGGTAAGACACGCCGGTTGTTAAAAAATAAGATTATTGTTCAGTTGTTTGTATTGAAACGAAAATGAATGAGTTTCACTGATAGTAAATTTGATGACAAATTACGTCAATGTGAAGTAGTCATGTTCTATTTCCCCATGACACGTTGGAAACAAAACGAGACGTATTTTTTTTCAATTCCTTCCTCGACCCACGGTTTCATCTTGCTGTTTCCTCAAAAGTTTTTATGTTCTGAGCAATATTTAGCGGAAACCAACCTACGGTTTAACCGTTACTACAACTTATTTGGTATTCGTGAGACGTATTTCATTCGAAAATCTTTCTTTCTTACGTGGTTCAAGAGGTTCAAGACCCAAAGAGATCAAATACTAAAAAAAATATTAGTAAACCTTTGAATGGTTTACATACTTAAAAAAATCGCAAATATCCATAACATATGCACGCTTTGGCAATACTAGGGTAGACAAAGGTTCAGACAATTATGTCCTTTTGACCCACCTATCACCGACGACGTTTTTTGGGACAACGTGACAGGTGCATGTATGAATAAAATGATGAATCTGAAAGAAGCGAAAGAGGTATGTAAAGATCGTGACACTTGGCGATCTGTTCTCTCTGGCTACTCCGTCAGGGGCTGTGCGTGAAGATAAATAAATAAATAAATATATTAATCTATTTGCTTAAATATGTACATATATTGGAGAAAAGAATAAACTGTAATATAAATTTAGTAATTAATTCATTTTATCGACTCCGACCTTCTTTATCTTTATAAAATAATAATATTTTCGTATAAGTTGATTTTATAGTTTAATTCGCATTAACCACGTGCATCATTAGCATACAACGATTTGCTTCGATCGTGCCTGTCACTTAAAACATGACGAATCCTGAGTGTGTGGTATCCCACCATGTTCAAGGCGGCACGCGAATGCATGATTCATGGCTTCGCATCAATGAACTGTTTATGCTGTCACTATAGATATGAATGAGGTTAAGAATGAATATTAGACTAACTAGTAAATATGTGATGGACTAAAACACAATTAACACTAATTTGCTTTATTGACAGTAGTTTAATTTTACCAACAAAAATAGTTTATTTGGCCGATAAAGTTCCAAAAAATACAAGTATTGTATTTCTGTACTGTATAAGTATTGTATAGAGCTTACTATATCATAAATTTCTTTGTTGGAATTTTAATATACATACAAACATATATACATACAAACATATATACATAATGGCCTGTTGAAATCCACTGCAGGACAGGCCTTTTCCATAGGGAGGATTTGCCATAATGGCCACGCTCGGCAAGCGGATTGGCGATCGCTGTACCAGACCACTCGCACCACAGACGCTGCTGCCCATCTGTGGTCTGATTATTTTGGTCTGATATTTTTAGAGATGGTTATGCCTCTATCTATCGGTTGCTGTAACGACAAGACCGTTTCCGTTAGTCGCCTCTTACGACACCCTTGGTAAGAAAGGGGGTGGCAATATCCCACAAGTTACCACACGGTGTATTTTATATAGTAAGTTGTTATATTTTATGTAGTAAATTTTAGTAAAGTAAGTTTTTATTAAACAATTACATTGCAACATTCCATTTGCATGTGTTACAAGGTTAAGAAGAAGAGAAGAAGTGCACCACCCTTCCTCCCACAGACACATTCACAAATTTTACTGGATGCACCGCACCACCACGACACCCGAAAGTAGGTAACATATACCACTCCCCACGACGCGACACGTATTTCGCCCTCAAGCAAGGCATTATCGTTCGAATTAAAGTATCGTATCGAAAAAAATAAAATGGTTGGGTGGTCGGAATCTCGAGTCAATAGAGATATCCAGGTGTTGATCTGTTCACGAATTACATAACATTTTTACAATTTGCATTTGTCTTTAGAGGTGCTGATATTGTTTTCTTCATTGATGCATCATGGCGTCCATTATTTTGATAAACAGTCTAACAATAACGAGCCAATTGAACTTGAAAGAGGACATATTGCTTGTGCCTGGAGTAGTTTAAGATAGTAACCGAATGGCGGGATCGAACAAAGGCATCATTAGTTTTTAAACATTGGCAATAGATTCATTATTACTGGGTCACAAAATTCTTTGAATAATAAAATTAAACCTAAAAGTCACGATAGCCGTGTGGAGAGACCCGAGATCGATACCCAGGTGGCAGGCTCGTACTAACGTGTTTTTCAAAAACCTATGTAGGAATTATATCGTTGGCTTAAAAACGGCGACGGGCTCACTTTTCACGTTGTCCCGAAAATATCTTCGGTGGAAGGTGGGTCAAAGGGACTTAATTGTCTAGACTAGACCTTTGTCTAGCCCTGTATTGGGAATTGCTTGATGATATTTTTTTTATTTTTTAAAATTAAAACTCATCACGATTGCCGAGTGGTTGGGTGATGAGGAGCGTCAAATGACCCGTGTCCAATAATTCGAAGATTTACGTTTGGAGAACTTATCGGAATCCAGCTCTGAGAAAACGCTTTAGGTGTAAGACAGAGACCAAGGAGAGTCAGGGTTGCCCCTTTGATCTGTGATGTTTATATAGAGATACGATTCCTCGGGTATCGGAAATAATAATCGGAATCAACCGATGCTTTATCGCCGTGTGGTTATATGCCTCCCCTTTTAATGTAACGTAAAATTGTAACATGTCTGATCTAATCAGATTCTCTTGATTTAAACCGCCGTCTACTCGGCATTCGTATCAGAAAAGCTTTAAACCTTAGTCATTCGCAACATACCTTTTCAATGGATTAAAACAAATAAAAACGATTCCGTCAAAGTATATAGTTCTAGGCTCTGCCGACATGCAGACAAAAAAGTTAATTTAAATTCAGCACGATGCAGCCGAGAGCGGCTCGCACTTGTCGTTTAACGCACACGAACGTGCCCGGAATGTCTTACCTTGCAAAGTGTGTGTGTGTGACGTGCGCGTGCGCAACACGTGGGACAGGCGCGTAGAATGAATCACTGGTGGCAAGTCACATTGATTGATGATGTAGCGTGAACCACGTATTATTAAGTGTATCGATATAAATATCTAGAACTAAGATGTAGACCTAAACAATTGTATTATTTGTAGCAAATCGCTTTAATTTTCAATCTAAAATGTTAAACGAAAAAAATCTAATAGTGGCTAGGGCGATTAACTTTAGAATACTGGTAATGTTATTTAGCATATTGGATGTCTTTAAGAAAAAAACTAATTAAATTGGTAAAATATTGTACAATACACAATTCATACTATTTTTAAAAGCCTCAATTATATGTGGATGACATAACAAGACTTTCTACACAGTATCATTATATGCTATATTACAATTACATATAACAAATGTTCGAGTGAATTTATAAAACTGTAGTACATGTTGAAAAAATAGTTACTAATTTAAACTCACGCTTATATGTGTATTAGGTAATTGAAATAGGTATCATTAAGTTAATCTGGCATATAAATCATAATCTATTAATAAATGTAAATAAATTACAATAATAACAATAATACAATAATAACAATAATGGCTGAACCCAGAGACCGTATGAATAATATTATTGCATTATGAATTACCCGTTTAATAAAAAAAGATATGTATACATCAATATCAACACAGGGGTAGACAGAGGTCTAGACGGGTTTTTTAGACCCACCAACCCTGAAAACATTTTAGGAATATCACCGTCTTTATGTTCAAGCCAACGATATACTCGTAATCGGACATAAGGTTCTGAAAAACTCGTTGGTTATCACCTGAATCGATCGGGACCGAACTCGGGTCTCTCGAATCGAATTCCGATCATCCAACCACTTGACTATCGTCTAATGATAATAAAAACGATGATTATAAATTAGTTGTTTTATATTATTAAAAATTCACAACAACAACAAGTGATTACTGAACATAAAATTTGCATTTTACTGGTTTGTTCAGTAATCACTTGTTGCACAGTTGTATATTTCCCCAAAATACTACAAAATTAGAGAATTTTGGTGCTGCATAAGTCACAAAGTAAGAGCGTCATTTACTTGTACTTTTTGTTCAGTACTTCCCCAATGCCTTCTTGAAAAGTCAAAAAACACACCTAGCGCCACCTAGTGTTGCATGTGCACGTCGATGTCGTCATTAATCATCAGATGATTTTCATGCTATGCTCTGCTTGTGCTTGTTAGTACTGTCTTTGCTTGCTTGTGCTTGTGAGTCTACTTTTTTCATATAAGATATTCATCCATGTGTTCAGAGGGATTAGGATCTAATCCCTTTGGAAGGATTTTTAGAACGTGGCTGACCTAGGTTTCTCGGTTTAGTCGACGACCAAGTTCTGTCTGATCTCCTATATCCCTTGGATCTAGCCCATCAGACAAATTCAGCCTTTGCGAAGAGATGTTGCATCTCTTTGCATTTTTTACAAGATGTACTGGGGGGAGTGCTCCGAGGAATTGTTCGGTATTAATCCTAGCCGCTGAATTTCACCATCGTACCTTATGGCATAGTCAAAAACTCCATCACCACCATCTTGTTGCTTGGCATTCCACCACAGTGCGTTTATCGCGGAATTTTCTGCCACGCACTTGCACTTTATGGAATGTTCTGCCGTCACTGTTTTTCCGGACCGATACGACTTAGGGACCTTCAGGAAAAGAGCCTATACCTTTCTCAAAGGCCGGCAACGCATCTGCTATGCCTCTGGTATTGCAGGTGTTCATGGGTCTGCCAAAACCCCTGGAACTGCGCGGCTCATACGTTCTCCTGCTCTGAACCCTCTAAAATATTTGAGAGAAGACCTTGGCTCAGCTTTCAAAATTTTAACATGCTTTTATAAGCGTGATATGTAACGGAATCTTGGAACGTGATTTTTACCCACTTTAAAACGACGGATTGAATTGAAACTTCGCATATTTCAATCGCAATTATCAATGATAATTTTAATTTGATAAATTTGTTCTTAATAACGTTTTAAAAAACCTAAAAATTTGGTAGGCTCATAGGTATTGGTAAATAAGTTATGAGAAAACTCATTGGTACCACCAATGTAAAATTTTTAATACAATTTATATCGTTCGCTTGGACATAAAGACGGCGTTGGGTTAACCACCTCCCAAGTTGTCGCGGGGAGTCGGTAGATGCATGCTGCTGGCACCATTCTATGTACAATCCGACATTTTCAGTGGACTCTTGATAACCTGTAAAAAAGAGGAAGAAGAAGAAAAACAGTACATACTGTTAAGACGTAGATGCGAAAATATGTTATTTATTATGAAAAGTATGAAATTATCCTGTATTCATAAATGTGTTATAAAATTTCTCTACATCAAATTTTATAAAAAAAAATATCTTCACGCAATTCCCAATACAGGGATAGACAGAGGTCAAGTCTAGACAATTAAGTCCCTGTGACCCACCTTCCACCAAAGATATTTGGACAACGTGACAGGTGGTGAGCCCGTCGCCGTCCTTTATGTCCAAGCCAACGATGAAAATCGTACATAAGTTTGAAAAACTCATTGGTACTGCCACCTGGGGATCGAACTCGGGTCTCACGACTCGCAATTCCGACCACCGACAACTCGGCTATCAGGACTTTTATCAAAAATTTTATCAAAAACCGTTTAGCAATTTAGTTGTAGAAATGCTACAAATAGACACGTATTACTATATTATTGTCCAACAGTTTCTGAAGTATTGGGAAATCGTGTTTATGGGAGATTTTCGCAATAACAGTGACTCGTAAGACCAAGGTGAAACAGCCCAAAACCATCTGAGATTATAAATCGTTTAAGATAGCTGTAGGCCGTCACGTTGGCCAAGCTCTGACGTCACATGGCATCAATAATGCACGGCGACCCAATCTGGAGAGACATGTTTTACATATTAAAACAAAAGCCTGCACGTTCTAGATTGACTCGGTGAGAAACAGACGGAGTGTTATAAAACAATTTTAATGAATAAATTTTCTTCATCTTCACGTATTTGACGAGTCATAGATTATAGACACGATAGTCGACTGGTTGGGTAATCGGAATTCGAGACAGGAGACCTGAGATTGATCCCCAGTTGGCGGACACGTACCAATGAGTTTTTTCAAAAAACTTATGTACGTTGGCTTGGACATAAAAACGGCGACGTGCTCAACACCTTTGACTATATTTATATATAATATATAAAATATATTTACGCGGAAGGAAGGTTCATTACGCCATATACATGGCGTAATGAACCTTCCTTCAGGGGCGCTAGAGGGAGGGATCGAATTCGAATCTCCTGGTTCGAATTTCGTCTATCATATAAGCCATGATAGCCTCAATATATATTGAGGCTATCATGGCTTATATAAAAAAACAAAAATTTCGATAAACTCTTAAAATTTTTTTACCTTTTTTTTATAAAAGAGGGAGGCTAACGAGCAGGTGGCACACGTGATGGTAAGTGATTACCGCCGCCCATGAACATCTGCAATACCGGAGGAATACCAGATGCGTTGCCGGTCTTTGAGAAAGGTATGGGCCTCTGGTTACCTGCACTCACCAGACGAAACGCAGAAGTTTGTAAAACTTCTACTTCACGCCGATATTCTGTGAGGTCGTGGTACTTCCCCGGTCGAGCCGGGGCATGCATGCAACAACAAAAGCTGATGCGTGGCTCTACCACTGTTTCTACCTGTGAATCGAAACAAGATTCTACCGATTTTAATTAAAACATGACAACCACTTGTGTTACAAGAACAGTTAAGTGTTCATTACTTCAATCTAATAAAAAAATTAACGAGGAAAGGCGTTTGCGGCTGTGTTTGATTTTTATTACTGCTTATTTAATGGTAAGATTTATTCAGGTTAGTCTTAAAAATCAGACAATATTTTTTTAAAAAGAATACTAGCAATGACAAATAACATTACTAGTATTCCTGTTAACCAGTCCAGCTAAACATGCAATGCTTGTGTCTGGAGTGGTTCACGACAACAGTCGGATGGCTAAATCATTAGGTTATTGACGTTTCACAATATGCGTAACACTTGTGCTCAATCATGATTCACCTCTATGATCAAGACAACTAAATCTTTTGAAACATCAGGAAAAGTAAAGTATAACTTTATGCCAAGTTACGTCACTGAAGCACCAATTTTCCCGAGGCAGGAACGAGAGAGAAACTGCCGCAGAAAACGATAAGCATCAGTGATAAGGACCACAAAGTGTAAAGGTAAAACTGTGACTCCCCCGTGGGTACGTACGCGGATGACGTCACGTAGGCCGCACGTAGCCGCAATAAAAGCGCGCAAGGAATGCTGATGTACCGCTTAAGTAATGTGAACGTGGGAGACATCGCCAATTGCTTTATGAAAGTGGCTAGATTGGATGTTGGGTCGTGCTCTTTGGTTCAGGGTGAGAAACAGGCTTACCGGTCATCTGGTGGTAAATTACTGCAGTATTTTAATGAAGACTGTAACAGGTGTTCTAAAGAGTAAGACGATCTAATTGGACGATTGGCGTGCACGCCGGTTTTCAAGGTGATCCTATCTTTGCGGTGAGGTCCCGGGTAGAATTCCCGGACGGGTTTTCTATATTTTCTCGAGTCTGGGTGTTTGTGATGACTTAGTTGATTTCGATTTCATAACGCAAGTGCCCTAGGTGCTTACTTTGGGATTAGAGCCGTGTATTTATTTATTTACTTATTTACGATAAAAGTTACGAGTGGTTTTGTGGTCGGAATTTCGAGTCAAGAGACCGGAGTTCGACCCCAGGATGCAGGCTCGTACCAATGGGTTTTTCAAAAAACTTATGTACGAATTACATCGTCGGCTTGGACATAACGACGGCGACGGGCTCACTACTTGCCACATTGTCCTGAAAATATCTTCGGTGGAAGGTGGGTAGAAGGGACTTAATTGTTTAGACTAGACCTCTGTCTACCACTGTATTAGGAATTGCGTGAAGATATTTATTTATTTTACTTACTTATTTATTTTAAAATGTTCAAAATATCTCATAGCCTATGACTATGCCCGGCTCAAAATACCTTTCACGGAACACGACTGTTGTTACACTGTTCTTTGCACATATGTAGTTAAATACAAATTCTATTTGCAACTGTGTTACAGAACATTCTAGTCTCAATCGATTCAACGAACATAGCCATTTTGACAGGTACAGAAGGTAAAGAACATGCTTCACTTAATTTCAGACATTGAATTTTAATTTTATTTGTAATCACTATCCTAAACCTCCAATACATAGGATTAATGAAGGTGTTATAGGAAAATAAGCAACTACTTATATAGGGACAACATCACATAATTTTTATTTATTTATTTATTTAAGCTTCAATGCACAGTGTAGTATATATGGCGGACTTAATGCCAAGTGGCATTCTCTACCAGACAACCATCAGGCTAAACAGAAATAATATGTATTAGCAGTGCATTTAAATAAAGGGAGAGAGATCTTAAATAATGTGGCAAATACAAAAATATTACATAAACATACTAATTTAATATGACATATTAATTTCTCAGATTCCAAAGTAGGATGTATTATAGAATCAGAAACAACGAGGTACCACAAACATCCAGACCCGTGATAATGTAGAAAAATATATATATTAATTCGATCCCCAGGTGGTACGCTTGTACCAATGTGTTTTTTAAAAACTTATGTACGATTTATATCCTTGGTTTGGACGTAAAGACGGCGACAAACTCTCCAATTGTCACGTTATCCCAAAAAATGTCATCGATGAAAGGTGTGTCGAAAGAACTCAAATGTCAGGACTTCTGTCTACCCCAATAAAGATGTGTGTATATAATTCTATGTAACATGTTTTGAAGATGGAATCGGATTGTAATCTCTTACGCCGGGCTCTACCAAGAACAGAATGCTGACTGGACAAAGTATGCATTGCCAGCACTTACTTAATAAGCACTTACCATTACAGTTCAGGGATGCAACAAAACGAATTTGGTAACGAATTTAAGCAAATGTAGTTGTAGTTCTATCTCTCGGCGAAGATGGGAGTGTTTTATGGTTTAGTGATTTTGTATCTCAAATTACAATAGAATAATGACCCGACTTTTATAATTCTTGTTATAGATTTCAAGTTGGTCTACAAAACACTGAATAGTGAAAACCGAATTAAAATCCGCTCAGTAATTTATTAATAAATACGTATATTGATAGGAACATCACATATATTGCTCCGACCCCAATGTAAGATGCTAAAGCACTTGAGGTATGGGAATCGATAACAACGAAGGCACCACAAACACCCAGACCCGAGAACATGTAGAAAAAGTGGTTTTCTACATTGATCCGTCCGGGAGTCGAACCCAGGACCTCTAGATGGCGACACCTTGAAAACCGGTGTTTACGCCACTCGTCCACGGAGGTCGTAGACTAGTAGTAGTTTACGAGTAGCTCGTCGAACAAATACACGAAAGGACAAGCATTCTAGAAATCGTTGTACCGGGCTCACTCGTATGTTTTTTTATATGCTTAACGTACAGACAGTTTTATAATAGTATGGATTTAGAACAAACATAAATCATAATGATAGACACCTGTCACACTACAAAACTTGTTTTCAAGACATCTGATTTAATCAGTCCATTTTATATTCAATCCTGCACGTGATTAAAGAATAATTTAGTATAACGTGTAGTAGAAGTTTTCCTATCGCATATATGTGTGATAACTTTAAGGCTTTTATCTAGATGCATCACATCTTAGGCACAGCAGCCATTTTAAGAAGTTCAAAGTACGATAGCCGATTGTTTGGGTGATTGGAAATCGAATCAAGAGACCCGAGTTCGATCCTCAGGTTTTAATGAGGTGAATGCTTGTCTTAATGAGTTTTTTCAAATTTATATACGATTTACATCGTTGGCTTGGACATAAGAAGAATTTACTCCTACCACGTAGTTCAAAAAAAAGTCTTCTGTGGAAGGTGGGTCGGAATGACTTAATTGTCTAGACCACAGTTTACCGCGCCATTCACAATACAAAATTGTGAATGGCGCGAAGATATTTTTTTTTACTTAATAATAAATTCGGCGATCGCCGCAGCGTGGTATTAACACCAGTTTCAAGGTGTCGCCATTTCTAAAGTCACGGGTTCGATTCCCGGACGGGTGGGTCAATGTAGAAAGAACCACTTTTCTGCATTTTCTCGGGTCTACATGGTGCTTTCGTCATTTCCGATTCTATACCACAAGGATTGATTTGATATATGATTTAGGTGCTTACTTTGGGACAGTAATGTTGTCCTTATCAATGTATGTATGTATGTATGTACTTATGTATGTATTGTAATAAGATTAGCATAACAAGTCGCAACATGAGGTGATAGTCACCGGGACAAGTAAACCAATAGCAACCGTTCCCAACCGGTTAAAGACTCAGGGACTTAGCGTAAGCTTTGTTTTCGAACTATTGTAAAGGGCTTAATCACCGCAAGTTTCTCGGTAAGTGTTAACTAGGCTTATTTTTTTTTTTGGATATCGGCTTCGGCATTCCTACGCTGTTAGTCAACAGGTGCAACATGTGCGCGCATGTCCGACGCGATCCGTATTGGGTACACTTTGGACGGATGTATGATGAGTTGTTACGCTATTATCAGTTAATATAGTTTGACTTAAGAACTTAAATAAGATAGGGTTTGGCGAAGGTAAATTAATCAGAAATTGAAAGAGGTTATGATATTATGCAATTTTATTGATTTTTAAAGCATATTTATGCTGAACTTTTATTATTAAATTAAATTCATTAAATTAATTATTCATTATGTTGTACAGTTTTATGTTATTAAATTAATTATTAATTGGCGCCTATGCCAATAAACAAGGAATAAGTAATATAAGGGAATACAGGTTTAAAATTTCAACTGATGATTAACTAAAAAGGAAATCAACAACCACCGTCCACCGTTCGACAATCACCGTTTTAATATATTTTTTTAAACATAGTTGAGTTGGTTGAACAGAGGAATCATGGCTGATGTCAATATAATTATTTTTTTTTTCAATGAAATACATTATTTACATAAATTATTTTTTAATATTAATTAACTATTCATTATTATTTTATTATGCAATTTTATTGATTTTTATAGCATATTTATGTTGAACTTTTATGTTATTAAATTAAAGAGCAAAAATTTAATAACATTTAATAAATTCTCTTTAATTTAATAATTAATAATTTGACTACCAGTGTTAATTTTAAGCCTCGACAATGTGATAAAGAGCGCAAGGTTGTGTAATAACTGTTATTTGAGTGTAATCATGCATCTGATGCCGCATCAATAGGCTCCTCATTTTAAAATGGTACAATGAAAAAAAAATAAGTTACGATATCTGAGTTGTTCGGTTGCTCGAGTCAAGAGTGTGAGTCGAGTGGGTCGAGTCAAGACACCCGAAATTGATACCTAGGGCTCGTAACAGTGGGTTTTTTCAAAAAAACTTATGTACGATTCATACCGTCGGCTTGAACTTAAAGCCAGCAACAGGCTTTTCGGTGTAAGGTGAGTCGAAAGGACTTAATTGTCTAGTACTCTATCTACCCCTGTTGGGAATAGCGTGAAGGTACAATACAGGTACGATATAGTGTATTGAAAAAGTAAGTTTGACGTATATACTTTGTTAAGGAAAAGACATTGTTGCAACGTAACGTTTCTTGGAAAGTTCGTGAAGTAAATGCCGTGTTTTTTTCGATTGTTACAAAACATCGCCTTGTCGAACTCTCACCTGTCATCTGTCAACTGTCCTATGCTGACGCTTATTTCTACGAACGCTGATCGCTTGACGTAAGCGAAGATCCGCAAAGAAGATTCGCCGTCACGAGGCCCACTTAACTTATCTCCGCTGGTGAGCTGATAGGGCGCACGTATTTCTGCTAGCCGCTTATATTTGAGCGTCCAATTGCGAGGTCCAATGTTCGGAAAAACCCCTCGTTACGTTCATTGAATAATCTCCTAATCCTACGTGACTGAGTTTGTGTAAAGTGCGATTTAAAATCTATCAGCGTATTTGTGCAGCAGTGTAGATGTTATACTTAATGTAGGAGCATATACAAGAGCTTTAACTCAAATAAAAGACATGGACTGTATGTAAAATGAATTAAGACGAAGTATAAAAAATAGAATTAATTAGGTCGAACAGTAAAGTGCGCCCTCGCCAATCGAGAAAAAGAGTTCCGATAGCCGAGTGGTAGGATGGTCGGAATTTCGAGTCGGGAGACCCGAGTTCGATCCCCTGGTGGCAGGCAGGACCAAAGGGTTTTTTCAAAAACTTATGTAAGAATTATTTCGTGGACATTGAGATTGCGACGAGCTCACCACCTGTCACGTTGTCCCCAAAATATCTTCAGTGGTGGATCGAAACCACTTATTTATTTAGACCTCTGTCTACCCCTGTATTGGGAATGATGTGAAGATATTTTTAACAAAAAACCAAATAAGTTGCAATTAAATTGCAATCAAAAGTTAATAGAATATTTTTTAACTATTATGTAATTAATATCTATTTTTCAAATAAATATTATTTGGTAATAGCTGAAAATCAGTGTTTAGCTCTTTGGCAAAGGTATACGATGAGTTATTGCGTTTTCTTTGTCTCTGTAGATTACACTTTATATATTATTTGTTTATCTGTTATCCGTTTTAAGCATCTTAAATTTTTATTTTTTCGGAAAAATCTACTTCACTTTCGATTTGTTTTAATTTTTAAGTATTTTTATTAGTGATTAATTTCGCCGTTGTTCTTGTCTCACTCGTCTGCTGATGTCGTCACATGTATGGCATTCATCTGCAAATACTAGACTAACGCATACACACACATTGTTACATTGCAATGTACTTCCTAAAAGGCCTCTCCCATAAATTTGCATTGGCGTAGATTTCCTCACGTTTGACAAGCGGGTTGACGATCGCAGTATCAGACCCCTCGCACCTTACATATCTACCCGTCACCGGTAAAATTAATTTTAGTAGGCTATAATTTGTAATCTGCTGCGAGCCACTATGATGTCCATCTATTATTTGGCTCTTATGAAACCCGCGGAAAGATAGGGGTGGCCCATTCTTTCACCGTTACTTCAATGCATCTCGTAAAAAGAAATCAAACGTACCTTTTAGATTTATTTTTTAAATTATATTTGGCGTGAAAACAGTTATACATTACAGTCTTATTACAATTTTACTAATATTAAATCTTAAAAATTAAGGTACATCCAACTACATTATCCTCGAATTACTATATTAATTTTTGTTGAATAACCTAAACAAGTAAGAGAAAAAAATCGTATTTTAACAATTATTAGTAAAATATAATAGTTAAGATTTAGTTTGTGATAAATTTTCAATGATAAATATTTAAATTTATCTACAGACAAGTAAAACAAATCAATAAAATGATCGTTATACATATCGCATATGCGACGAAAAGGTGAGCGTAATCCAGCGTTAGTGCGACAGGCATCAATAGCCAATTGGTGAATCCTAAGCACTTCGCGACGCTGCACTGTTCGAGGGATGTAGGGGAGTACAATTTATTTACTAATTGCGTGTAATCAAACCGATTATTGCATATGCCATGCAGTACCGTCATCTGAAGAAGCATACCTCTCGACTTTGACAACAATTGAAATTTTTCCAGTCTCAGAATATGATTAGTGCTGTGTTTGAAACACTTATATATCATAGATTTAAGGAATTTGTTTTGAGCTTTTTCTATTGATTTAATATATTTTTCATACAGTGGCTCCCAGACAATACAGGCATAGTCCAATTGTAATCGAACCAAGGTATTAAATAAGCATACCTGGCACGAAGTTTTTTTTTTTAAATGAATGCATGACAAGACATTTGAATTTATTAATGATTTTGTCTACATCTAAATACATATAGTGTTTATCATCTAGGAGAATTCTCAGGATTTATCTATACAGACATATTTGTTAAATGTAATTTTTAAAATTTTAGACTATCCCGTTTTGAGAAAGAAATCCCGTTTTGAAAAAAAAAGTAAACATGCAAGTATACTAAATAAAGTAAATACGGGTAACATTTATAAATCTTTGTAATCATGTCATCTTTGTAAATTATTGTCGCTTTTATTACATTTGATCAAACTTCCCTCGATGTCGATAGATGGCGTAAGAATTTTGTATGAGTTTTTTCAGAAATGAGATATATACCTAAGTATTGCCACTATTACGAGTACGTCAAAGGTCGCGAGTTCAAATCCCGTCCGTGTTAGTTGAAATTTTAAACATTTATTCTTTTTATTTAAAAATAATTATAAAAAAATGTTCAGCGTATACTCATGTGCTTTGGAATGAATACAAAATTATCAACCAGTCTTTCATTTCTTAAAAAATTATTTACCTCAAGGAAATCATTGTAGACAAAATAGTTACAATACATTGACAATAATACAAATGCAATACAACGAAGCGCCAAAGTACAAACAAAGTATCCGTACAGACCACAGCGCGAATCCATTAATAGTTTACGTCAGAGGATTCAACATAGTCTCACATCTCGGGCTTAAGTCCTGATACACAGGCGCCGGCGCCACTTACAACTCCCTTTTCGTCACACATCCTTATTTCCTGTAACCAGCATCCTTAACAAGAAAGCTGAATCAACTGTTTTTTTTCGCTGATCCCTTTTCTCGGCTGATTCATTCATTTCAAAAGGCTTTGCCGGAGATAGCGGTGCGACTTATCTTCCTTTAAACAGTTTTGTTGTTAGATACCAAACTGATAAATAATTCTTTGCTCTATTCTTTACTTCAAGACAGCAAAAAATATTCATTGAGTTGCCGTCACGGATGTTATTGCCTCTGTACACAGCGTTGTGACTGGATTTCAAAATTTCCGCACATATTTCATAAAATATTTCGTTCCTCTATGATGTTTCTTCTTGAAAAGTTTAGTTCTGAAGTTGTTCGGAAGAAATCGCTTTTTTAACAATTAAAATCCATCCGTCACTGCCATCTCCATAGAGTTTTAAAAGAATTTTTCAAATGAGTACGTCTTTCCGGAATTCTGTTTAAATAATTTTCTTAAGTTTTTCAAATGGCGCACAGATTCTAGGCAAGAATTACCTGTCCACAGGTCCTTCAATGTATCTATAATTAAATTCATAGTATTTACTCTTTCTATCTTCATAAATTCTGTTCAGAAACAATAACTTTACAATTTACAAATTACAAATTAACACATACTATCAACTGGAATATTTCCTTTTCATAATACTCTAATAAAGCAAATAAATTACGCCAACAACTTTAATAAATAAGAATAAGTATAGGGGAAATGGAAAAATGGATAGGGAGGAATATAGGGTCTGGGCCTTTTCTTGCCTCACTCATAGAACGAAATGTTTGTTTCTATTTCACACAAAATAAGTCCTGCAAGTTGCAGCACTCGTTATAAGTTTTAAAAGTCAACGCTTGAAACGTGACAATGCAGAGCGCTGCATTGTCATGTTTAAAGCGTTAACTTTTCATTTATGTATCATATACATAAATGTTGTAAATAAAGAAATAGTATGGTCCCAAAGTAAGTAGTTAAACCCAAACACCTAAACTCGAGTAACTGTAGTAAAAAAAGTTATATTTTATCTTGACTAGTAGGGCAACCGAACCAGAGACCTTTGAACACTTAGCGGCTGACGCCATGAAAACCACAAAAGCTTGATATATACACACGTCACAGCCAGAAATCACAGAAAATATAATTTGTTTGCAGGTAAAATATCGAAATTCGCTCAAAACCACTCAACGCTAATTGTATAATTTATCGCTTGAGTCATAAATAATCCTTGAGTAGGCTTTTGTCTAATGCTTTAGGATTATGCAGGTAAGAGTTTTGCTTGAATACAAAATATTTGCGTTTTAACATAATCTGTTAAAGTTGCCACTCCAAACAAAAAATAAGCTATTGTTTGAGTTTCACAAAATACATTAAATAAAATAATAGATTCTGAGTATTTTGAAAGGAACTACTCGGTGTCTCGGTGGTCAAATGATTCATGGCTCTTTCTGGCACTACCGGCTGTAACTTGTTTGTTCCTGTCCTTCATTCATTTATTACTGGTCAATCTCATTTCATTCATTGTAACGTATTTCTGTCGCACTGCATTGTCAGTATGATGTGGTTATGGTCGCTGACGAGTCAATCATTTGACGATTTCCTTAGGGATACATAATTTTAATCGTTATTTCTTGGTTATATATAATTAATGTAAGTAATGTACATTAATTATAATTTAGATATCCAACATTATATTATATTCCAACTGACACGGGCGGTATTCGAACCCGCGACCTCTGCCGAACCGTGGCAACGCTCTTACCTCTGAGTCACCGTGCGTTACACGCAACAGTTGAAATTTTGAATCTGTATTCTTTTTCTTTATTTATGCCTGATTTTGGCATCGGAATGTCAAACTGTCATTTGCAAAAAAGGACCATTAGATGGCGCCGTTTAGTTAGTATTGTTCTGGAATTATCAATTTATAGACATAGTTATGTTACTCTCATGATAGCCGAGTGGTAGGGTTTGTCGAAATATGAGTCGAGAGACTCGAGTTCGTTCACCAAAGGCTTGTAACGTTGGCTTGGACAGGACGTCAACACGCTCACCATCTGACACATTATCCCAAAAATTGCTTTCGGTGAAAGGTGGTACGAAAGGACATAATTGTCTAGACTTGGGTCTAGTTCAATATTGAGAGCAGTAGCTAGCATTATTGGAATTACGCAACTTATTCTAAAGCCTTTTGCATTTGTAGTCTCTTAAAACACCCAGGACAAGTCAGAGGCTGGTTGTTAACTCATACTGCCTTCGCATTTTTCCTTCCGCTCACTTAGGTAG
Organism: Sericinus montela; assembly: GCA_029286605.1. Classification (NCBI taxonomy): domain Eukaryota; kingdom Metazoa; phylum Arthropoda; class Insecta; order Lepidoptera; family Papilionidae; genus Sericinus; species Sericinus montela. Next base: position 4,763,151 of record JAGSMR010000084.1, on the reverse strand, counting down.
GTTACAAGTAGGTTAACGATGTTACTTACTATCAATATATGCAACTGCCATGTGCTGCATAATGTTTTAGATGCAAATGTTTTATTTTGGTCACATAATGGATGCACACCTCACGCTGAAGAACTCTCGGTCGAGACAATAGTCCTCATTTCCGGGAAGTGGAAAAAGTTTTGGGCATATGACGCCGTTGGTGGAGGTAATGGTATACGCGTGCAGTTATTTATAGATCGACAGAATTTATGATAGTTTTCCTGTTTATAATAACTATCAATGCATAAATCCATAATTTCGCTCTTACATACGCTTCCCTATACACAAACCTTAAGATACATAGATAGGAACAACAGCACTTACATTGATCTGATCCCAAAGTAAGCAGCTTGAACACTTGTGTTATGGAATCAGAAACAACGAATGTACCACACCCAGATTCGAGACAGTGTAGAAAAAGTGGTTTTCTGAAATATCTGTCATTCTGTTTTAGCTGGCCGGAGAATCTAACCCGGGTTCTTGGAGCTGGTCGTACCATGAAAATCAGTGTGGAACGCCACTTGTCCATGTATGTCGTCAAAATATATGTACTCTTTTTATAATCCTATATAACATCGCGTTGCAAATGTCAACAGATTTTGGAATCAGCTCATTGGTGCATTGTAATGTAACTGTGTGATTAACGGGTGACGGTAACGACGTAAGAATTTATTGCCATCCCCTTTCTGGGGTCGTAAGAGGTGGCTGAGGGTAAAAGCCTTGAATATCATTATGACAACCAACAGACGGCGACACAACCGCCTCTTAAAATATCTGACAAAATAGTCCGCAGATGGGCAGGTGCGAGTTGTCTGGTACTGCGATAGCTAATCCGCTTGCCAAGCGTAGCGATTATGACAAATCATCCCTATGGGAGAGGCCTATGTCCTGCAGTGGACTTTAACAGGCCATTATGTATGCAAAAAAAAATAAAGTAAAAAAGTTTGTAAAAACGTCACGATAGCCTAGTGGTTGGGTGGTCGGAATTTCGAGTCAAGAGACGCGAGTTCCATCCCCAGGTGGCAAACAAGTACCAATGGGTCAAAACTTATATACGAATCATATCGTTGGCTTGGACATTAAGACGGCAACGGGCTCACCACCTGTCTCGTTGTCCCGAATATGTTTCGGTGGAAGGTGGGTCGAAGGGTCTTAATTGTCTAGACTAGATCTCTGTCTACCCCTGTATGGGGAATTGCGTGAAGATATTTTATTTATGTGCATGCAAATCCTCCGTATGGGACAGGCCTATGTCGTACAGTACCCCAATGCGCTTGCGATTAAAGTCAGATCTTCCATATTGGAGAGGCTTCTTGCAGGGAACTTTCACAGACCGTTATGGATGTATGTATAATGTATTGTTAAGGTCATTTGTCACACAACATATGTTTTTATAAGTAAGACTTTCCTTCTTTTACATGCCGTTCAGTAAGTCCCGGGATCAATTCTCATACATGGAAACTCCTCGACACAAGTTTAATAAATAACATTATATTTAAGCATTAGCAATCCCGCGCGTCATTACAACCTCCATATAATGTTTTCCGTAAGATCTGTATAGTCTTATGACGTAGGTAGGATATATCCCATATTCCCAGTACGAGAGCTTAACATCTTTCGCGCATACACACGCAAATCCGAACAAAAGCTAACATGTGGCGCCCAGAAGCAGCCGTACAGTCGTGCGACCTGTGTCCCGGTAATTAAAAATGAGGTCATTCGATCGCGACATTGATGTGACGCAAATAAGCTCATCTCTGTTTTTAATATTATAATTTATATCAACACTGAATTCCCTTCCATTAAGCTCCGTCTTCATATGAAGTTTCAATGGGAACCTGTAATACCTTCATAGAATAAAATGTATCAAAACACATAAATAATGACAATATCACACTCATAGCTCTGTTATATTTCATAACACAAGTTCATAAGAAGCTTAAGAACTTGTGTTATGAAATTAGAAACAATGAAGGTACCACAAATATCCAAACACGAGGAAATGTAGAAAAAGATTCTTTTCTTTTCTACATTGGTGGTTGCAGGTCTTTTCTACATTGATCCGACCGCAAATGAAAACCGGTCTGTACGTCACACGTTCACAGAGGTCGTCAAAGTTAAGGATAACTTGAATCCATGTTTCTTTTCTGATTTTCAATTGCATGCTTCAAATCTCAGAAGTTATGCTGAATTGCTATTGATATGATGAATAATCAGTCAGTCCAGATTATTCATCATATTAATGGCAAATGCATCTCAAATATGTTCAGCCATTTTGGAGTGTTTAGGTAATAAATTTCCAAACAGCTGTACATCTTACATAGTGCTCTCAGTGGCGCCAAAAAACACGCCTAAACATCATGCAATGTTTTATTACTTACTCTTTGCTTCCTTTTGCTACTTTAGCTATGATTATAAATAAAACGTAGTGACTATGAACTGGCCGTGTGTTAACGGCGTAAGAATATTGCCACTCCCTTTCTTCCCGTGGGTGTCGTAAGAGGGGCCTAAAACAGCCTCTAAAAATATCAGACCAAAATAATCATCTGAGGTGTGAGTGGACTGGTACTGCGATCACCAATCCCCTCGCCAAGCGTGGAGATTATGGCAAATCCTACGGGAGAGGCCCACGTACTGCAGTAGACTTTAACAAGTCGTTATGTATGTATGCATGTATGTCTATATACTCTTATATAATAAAAGTAAATGGTAATTATTTTTCAAATAATTTCTTTTAATTCTCAAACCAAAGATAATGTGAAGCAATTTTCCGCAGTGTCCCCAAGAACATATGAATTCTTATAGTGTTTTAATTAAATTAAAATATCACGTCGTAAATTCAGGTTCATACTATCATAAACATTACAAACTTCACACCTAGATACATTACATAAATAATTGACGCAAAGATCTGTTTAGTAATGGTATCTGCGCCGATTTTTGTTTAAGTAAATTTAATTCCTTTACATTATTAGGATATTCGTTTTGCCTTTGTTTTTAAAGTTATGGTTGAATGAAATTAAGAATTAATAAAAAAGTGAAAGAAATAAATCAATTTAAATGTACAGGGGATCTCCGTAGAAAGCTAATTATATAACTTAGAAATAACAAAATGGCGGCGCACGTCAAATAACAATTTACAGACCAATTTTTAATATCTTAGGGTTACATTACTGCAATTTTAGTTGGTATCTTATTTTAAAATATACGCTGATGTAATAATGTTGCTTTCTATTGGTGAATGGATTTTTAAAATCGGTTTAGTGGTTTGGGCGTTAAAGCGTAACAAAGAAAAAAAAAACAACTTACATTAGTAATATATGTTAGGATTATCTGGCACAATCAAATAATAATCGCCATCAAGTGATTGCTTGACACTAACTTCGTGCTAAATATAAAATAAATAATATTAGTGGGATATAGTAAATAGTGATGAAATCCTGTTTTAGCAGTTAGATTGTACTTTAAATCGTATTGAATTTAGTGCAGTTTGTGAACACGTCACCGACTTAAAATGGACATGGTGGCAGGTCTCCTACATTATTTAACCATTAATTAATATTTTTAATTCAGTTCAAAGTCCAGCTAAAGTCGTGGTCTCATATTTTCCGAGAACACAAAATGAATTTCTAAGATAAACTTATTACTCATTAATTTAAATGAAATATTCTAATAAGCAGTACTTACTAGGTACTAAAATCGGCGCCAAGTGTTCAATAATTAAAATTTCAAATATTCAGCTAATATATCTGTAAAATTGGCGACGCCTTCACATGAGTCAGTAGCGCTTATTTGAATATTTCATTTAAACTAATAAGTTACAATTAGCAAAGAAAGTTATTATGTTGTTTTAGAAAGCTATTATGTTATTTACTTTTTTTCTTGCGCCATTGTTTTTGGCTCCTTTTTGTTTAATATATAAAGTTCCAATAATATACTTATATAATTATATTTATGAAACTCCGTTTAAAGCACCATAACAATATTTAACCCCTCGGATTGACTGGCCCTTTGTAGAACTTTCTTCTTAAGGTATATACAATAAAGTGTAAATGAATAAAAACAAAAAAGAGGATATTTTTTAAATGTTTTTTTTGGCTATTTTTAGTTTAGAAAAACGTTAATAGTGACGTTATGAGTGTAATGAGTATGATATGCGTAAATCTTCTGATTGGTTAAAAATTATAAAACGCCCAATTTGTCTCTTGTCCTCCAGTACGTATGTACCGGGCAGTGTCTGTCAATAAATCGTATATAATTACCTAACTCCTAACCGTTAAGGAGTGCAGTCTATAATCAGCTCAGTATACTTATAAGATGACTAATAGACATAAAGAACTTAATTCCATCACGACAGAGGTGAATTACTCAAAATGCTTACATAATTTTAGCAAGATTAATCATTTTCTTGAGATTCTACGATGAGATCCTGACATGGTTACAACGAAACAAAACTATGTCTACAATGAAGTACATATATACCCATTTAAACAAATAGTTTAAAAAAAGTTATGAGGTGCAAACATTATTTAAAAAAAAACAAATAACCCAATTAAGAAATCTTTTTTTAAAGTCGATTAGAAATTTAAAACAAAAGATAAAAACAGATTATAAAACAAACAACAATTTGAACTCTATAAAAATACAAAAAAATGTGGCGCCTTTTATTATAAAAGAGTCGCCTGCTGAATATTTATTATCTATGTAAAAATAATAGCAGCAAATTAGCAATTCAAGATAATATTAGTGATAGACAGAGTAAGCAATATGTGCGTCTCGCTCCCGCCGCTGGAGGTGTGCGGCGTGACGTTCCTTGCCGTGACGTCACGGCGGCGGCGCACGCGCATTGCGTCACGTCGCAAGGCCTTTGCCCTTATCAGCCCTACTTGGCACGTGGTCACTATAGTTAAACGCACGATGACCCTATAAGTGGGTCATTGTTGAACTTAGAAACACGCTATAAATAGATTTAGCTTTTTGAGGTTAAACACCTTTCTATGAACGACAAGTACTTTATCTAAAAATTTTCTATGCTTTTTTTGGAATTAGGGTGTATTATTACTGCATAAAAACATACCATCCGTTATCATCCCCTGGGCGTCGTCAGAGGCATTAAAAATGCAATCAGCTGGCAACAAATGGCAGTATTTTAGCGTCTGGTACTGAGATCACCGATCCGCTTGCGAAGTGTGGCGATTATGGCTAATCCTCCCTTCCGGGAGAGCCTTAGGCCTTCAAATGTCCACTGTAGGATGCAGGTCGTTACTATGTACGTATGAATGTATTGAGAAGTCTTGACAAGAATACAGAGACATCTTGCTCTTCATCGTTTTGTCCATCGACGGAGATATACGACTCACATATAACCCTCCTTTCTTATATCTTCTTTTATTGATCTTCTTTTTTAGTCTCAAACCTGTAAATGGGAAACAGTAAACATATTCGGTCAACTTCACCTTTCTCGTAAAAATTAGAAAAAACTTCCATAAGTATTTCTTGAAATTGACTCACACTAAAAAAACATCTTGGAGAATATACCAGTACCATTTTAACAATGCTGCAGAGATGCTACTTCCTACCACATCTTTAACTTTTCCATGGCATAGGATGTATCTTTTATATCTGCAGTGTTTACTTTTTTAACGATGTTTATTTTGAGATTATATTTAGAGGATCAATCAACGTATTTAAAAAAGAAAGCACTATATATTTTTAAAATAACCGTTGGTCTATTACCTACATACATACATATCGGTCTGTAAAAGTCCACTGCAGGACATAGCCCTCTCACATAGGTCTATTGCTTGAACTTAATTACAGTGTTTTGTAATGTAAGATTTGTACCTGTTACGATGTCCTTTAATCCGGCTTATTGACTTCGGAAAGAACTGAATTTTCTAGACCTCAATATCTTCCCGGAGGCAAACACAATTATAAAGTGTTTCGATAAATATAACATAATAAACATGATAAATTTATCATAACATGATAAATTGAACATAATTATCAACTTTTTAGCGCCCTTTTGTCTTTATATTCAACTGAATATAGTCACTATAGCCGAGTGGTTGGGTGGTCGGAATTTCGAGTCAAGAGACCCCAGTTCGATCCTCAGGTGGGAGGCTCGTACCAATGGGTTTTTCATAAACTTATGTACGAATTATATCGTTGTCTTAGACATAAAGACGGTGACGGGCTCACCACCTTTCACGTTTTCCCGAAAATATCTTCGGTGAAAGGTGGGTCAAAGGGACTTAATTGACTAGACCTCTGTCTATTAGGAATTACGTGAAGATATTTATTTATGAATATAACCATGTGAATGCAATAAATAAATTAAACGTTCCTATGTCACTTAATCTGATTGATCAATGAACCTCGCCCGTTAGAATGGATTGCTATAGTAGGCGTTGTTAGCAATTGATTCAAGACATCATCAAACATCTCGGCATTCCCAATACTGCGGTAGACAGAAGTCCAGAGAATTATGTCCTTTCGACCTACATTCCACCTAAGGTATTTTTTGTGACAACGTGTTGTGAGTTTTGGGTTGGCTTGAACGAAAAAACAGGCTCACCACGAGCCTGTCACCATCTTTTCATTCAACCCTACGATATAAAATTCTCGCTTAAACTCATTAATTTAAAGATATATAAATAAATATCTTCACGCAATTCCCAATACAGGGCTAGACAGAGGTCTAGCCCTGTATTGGGAATTGAGAAGTAAGTCCCTTCGACCCACCTTCCACCGAAGATATTTTCGGGACAACGTGACAGGTGGTGAGCCCGTCGCCGTCTTTGTATCCAAGGCATCAATATAATTCGTACAGAGGTTTTTGTAAAACGAGCCTGCCACCTGGGGATCGAAGTCAGGTCTCTTGATTCGAAATCCCAACCAGCCAACCACTCGGCTATCGTGACTATAAAGATATTTTTATAAAGTTATATAGCTCAATTCCGCATGCAAAAATAAATGGTATGAGTTACATGATCTATATATGGATCTCTGCCGTCGCACATCTGAGAGTGTAGACGCTTGATAATGCCTTGTTTAGAGGCGATTACACGTGTTCTGTAATTATCAGTGGTGGCGTTTTGTTGGTGCATTTCGTATAGCAGTCCATGGGAGGGACTTAAATAAATAATAAATATCTTCACGTCATTATACCAATATCGAAGTAGACAGAGGTCTTGACTATTAAGTCGTTTCGACTCACCTTCCACTGAAAATATTTATGGGAAAACGTGACAGGTGGTGAACCCGTCTTCGTTTCAATCTCCAAGCCATAATATTCGTACATAAGTTTTTTGAAAAACCCATTGGTACGAGCCTGCCACTGGGATCTAACTCGGGTCTCTCGACTCGAAAATTACTCGGAATTGTGTAATATTATTTTTATGACATCTTACAATATATGACACCTATAAAGATAATACTGAGACGAGTATTCCACAATCGGTCAATATCTTTGATCTTACGACACCGATATAAAGAAGGTGGAGGTAGACAATAAAGCCAATACTTTCCAGCAAATAATATGATTGAAATAAATAAAACCCTTACAGTTATTGTAAAATATATTAGAACAACAAGAACAAAAATTAAACATTACAAGCGGCGAAGTCCACTTATCGTAGACAATTGTTCTAGAATCATCTCTCTACCAATTTTTACATGGATTTATTACAATTTACAAGGATTACACGAAACGTCCACTAATATATTTAGTCTTAACCACAAGTAAACACTTCACGTACCTAATTTGTATACGTTATGTTAATTGAATTTTCATTTAAATGTATCAACAGAAGCTCATGGTTTACGGATATAATAACATTCTGATTAGAGGTTGCGTGTGAAGGCAAATGTATATGTATACACTTTGTAATTTCACGTAACATATGGATTTTCCACGGCTTCTTATGTGTTTACATAAAATCGGGACAACCCAAACCATTGTTTACCTTCCACTTAAGGATTAACTGTATCTAGCGCTAACCAGTCTCGACTCCGTGAGGTACATATTTGTATTCTCTATCTAAAAACTTCACAGTCTAGTGCGCGGGTCTCCTGATCACTAATCTCCTACTAAATCTTCAGCTACTAAGAACAAGAATTCAACTGTAGAACATGTTTAAGAAAAATCAAATACAGTCGCGATTTGAGGGCCTGGCGCGAACAGGGGAATCAAACTACGTGGTTGTGTTAGCGTGACGTGACTACTGACAACGCCTGCTTTTCTACGTGGTCATTTGTGGTACTTTACTGTTATATGACTAGGTATGTAAATTTTTTTTAATGTCAATATTTATTGCTATGATTAACGAGTTGATCGAGTATCTGAACGGTATACTAATTTGAGTGGTGGCGGATTTGCCAATAGCCGGTATACTAATCTGAGTCGGCTTGAGCCTAGGGCGGCAGATGTAATCTATCAACGCCTACGAACCGAGATTGTTTTGTTAATTTTCGATATAGATTAAAGATTAATATTCTCCGATAAAAGATATGTTGGTACTTTCGAGTGTTCTCTTTTCTAAACTGGAGTCAAAACTCGTAGAAGTAAGTACCTAAAAGATCTTTTTAATGATAAGAATCTATCATTAAAAATTAAAAAAAATCTCATTTTCTCTGTACGAAATTTTCAAATGATAGTCCGATGACTAGTAAAATTATTTTAAGTATTAATTCATAAGTCACGATAGCCGAGTTGTTAGGTGGTCGGAATTTTGAGTCGAGAGACCCGAGTTCGATCCCCAGGTGGCAGTACCAATGAGTTTTTCAAAAACTTTTGTACGAATTTCATCGTTGGCTTTGACACAAAGACGGCGACGGGCTCACCACCTGTCACGATGTCCCGAAGATATCTTCGGTGGAAGGTGGGTCAAAGGGACTTAATTGTCTAGACTTGACCTCTGTCTACCCATGTATTGGGAATTGCGTGAAGATATTTTTTTTAGTATTAATTCTAAACAAAATGTAGAAAAAAAACTTTCTACTACGTACCTCACAATACAAGGTTTTTTATCTCTTTAAATATTGGTCTCTAATAAACTCGAATTTTAAATTTTTTAAAAGAAGCCTATACTTAGAAAAAGATAAATCTACCTATGAATTTGAGTACGATATTTGGCATTGATTGACTTATCGTCATTGCTATAGAGCAATATAAGAAAAATAATGTCCGTCATACCTTTCTATAATAGTATAGAAAGGTATGACGGACATAACAAAAATATATTGACGCCTCAAAGTTGTATTAAAACAATGTCATCTTGTGCATTACTGTACTTCAATTTGCATCTTTTTTCAAATTACATTTCATAGATCCTTATTTGAGAAAACGTGATAGCCTAGCCACGATTAGCCGAGTGGTTGGGTGGTCGGAATTTGGAGTCATGAGACCCGAGTTCGATCCCCAGGTGGCGGGCTCGTACCAATGGGTTTTTCTAAAACCTATGTACGAATTACATCGTTGGCTTGGACATAAAGGCGGCGACGGGTTCACCACCTGTCACGTTGTCCCGAAAATATCTTCGGTGGAAGGTGGGTCAAAGGGACTTAAGTGTCTAGTCTTGACCTCTGTCTACCCCTGTATTGGGAATTGCGTGAAGATATTTATATTTATATTTATTTATTTATTATTGTGATAGCCTAGCGCATCAACCCCGCAACCCTATGCTACCAAGACAGGGTTGCTACCCACTATGCTATCGGAACGTCAAATTGATGTTTGTTTAATAATTTTTTGGAATATTATCTTTGCTTTTAAACATTTTCTATTTTTAATATGTTTTCATCCAGAGCTATCAATCCTATCGTCGATTTAGTTTTTGGTAATCTTCGGACTTAATCTTTGTGTTTTTATCTGTAAATTTATACATTAAAGCTTAGCAAGATTTACACGCTACCGGAAAAACTCATTTGCATAAGACTTTTTTTGCTTTAACGGCTCCGTTATTAATTACGATATCGTCACGTGAGCATGGTATTGTGCTAATACTAGATATAGGATTCACTGAAGACGAACGCAGGCAAAACAAAAGCTGCGGACGAAACCCGTTACCAAACTGTTAGAAAGCGTTGTTGTAAAACTAAATTAATGAAAAAGTACAGAGTAAAGAGTAACTATAGCCGAGTGGTAGGGTAGTCGGAATTTCGAGTAGAGAGATCCAAGTTCGATCCCCGTGGACAGATAAGTGGACAGAGGTCTTAGTATTGGAAGTGGCGTGAAGATGATGAAAAGGTAATGCCCAATTTTACTACACTGAATATCCCGATGATAAACAATATCGTCGGGATATTCAACCTTTAATCAACCTATAATCTGGTTTTAATCAGTGAGGTTATCAACCTTTAATCATACTTCATAATTATAGCCTATATCGACGAAATCGCTCACAACACCGTAAAGAGTTATTCATTTTTAAATTTGCTTTAAAGCAGTACACATACATTCTAAACGCTTCATTGCATACGTGTTCACAGAAATTAGGCATTTTTTTAAAGGTTTGCACCGCTTTGAATGCACCGGGCATTTGGCTAAACCGCAAACTAATAAATTCGACTAACAACCGCCGAATGTAAAATGCAACGTAAAACCACACGTTAAATTCCAAACCTCGTTATGCGTTATTTGGGTACACTTTCCTGTAGTCAGATAAATAGAGTTGTGAATAGAAATTAGCCACTGTGAAATTTTGTACCATTTAATACAGGTAAAGTAATTTTCTTTTTTTTTAAAAAAAAGAATACTAGCAATTTTAATAAAACGATTTTCGGATTTCATCGCGTTTTATAATTAGTTTTTTCAAACTATTTTTATTTCCCGACGTTTCGGATGCTTTACAGCACCCGTGGTCACGGAATCGGATATCATCTGGGGGACAGCATCCGAAACGTCGGGATATAAAAATAGTTTGTAAAAACGAATTAAAAAACGCGATAAAATCCAAAAATCGTTTTATTTAAAATGTGTAGTATTCGCGTAAATACAAGAATACTAGTTATGCCGAAAAACATAACTAGTATTCCTGTTAACCATTCGAACTAAGCTGTAATGCTTGAGTTGGTCTGACGCAATGTCTGGAGTTGGTTCACATGAACCTGCGACGTCATGTTTCGCATTCCGCACCCTAAACCTATTAGGCTATTGCGACTAAATTCAAATATTCTAATTGCTTTTAATTACGTTGAATTTTATTATGCTTAACCAATAAATGTAGCTAGTAGAAAAACATTCCTGACTTCACTTGAATTAAAAAAAATTGTTTATCCTTGTCCCTGAATTATTATGAATTATTATATGTCCATTTATTTATTTTTGCTAAAGTGAAGTTATACGATTTTACTATGACAGTTTAATCTAGAACTTACCGTTACACGGAAAGAGAGTGTGAAATTTACATAACAGAATTTCTCACTGAAACCGCCGTCCTGGAATATTTTTTTTTAGAAAAGGGAGGCAAACGAGCAGGTGGTACACGTGATGGTAAGTGATTACCGCCGCCCATGAACATCTGCAATACCGGAGGAATAGCAGATGCGTTGCCGCCCTTAAATAACATGGTGCAACGACATGTGAGTCAGGCGTCCGGGTCAAGGACTATGAAAGAGGTCTCGCGCTCCGTTGCGGCCGGTGAAAGTGCGCGCGCCATTACTGTTAGCTTATGTCACTCGGAAGCTGTATAGCGCCGCGCGGGAATCTCGTGCTATCTGACGCATCTCACTGTTTCATCATATTTTATCACAGCGATACCGTTTAGCGAGACATGATTACATATGCTTAAAAGAAAGAAAAATGCGTTTATTTGCGAATAAATGGACGCATAACGTAAAGCTTAAGAATATGAAACAATCAATAGAAAATAACTATATAAAAACAAAACTTATGCCAGAATCACTTCCGACATAGCCAACCCCCGTGACACCTCGATGCCATATTAATATAGTGTAGTATAGTAGCATATACATTATAGGTAGCCAACGCACAAAAAGTGGAACAAATAACTGGCGCCAAAGTGGCATCCTATTTAGATTCGTATCACCGGCAAACTGACCACTATAATCATGTATGTATGATATCGACACATATATTTAAATAATATGTTTGTGTAATAACGGTGAAGTAATTCAATTTAAGTGGAAGTATAAAGTACAATAGAAAACGGCAATACATAAAAAATATTAAATACAACAGTATATTTCTATAATAAAAGCGTTTAAAAAGGTATAAATTAAAAAAGGCCATAATAACATATGTATAGATTTATAACTAAATAATAACGGTGAGTTCTGTTAGTGACTGTTAGATAGTTCCTGACAGTAAACATGGTCCATGTATTATATCACAGTAGTTAACCCTGGACAGGACAAGGCTTTCTACACAATTTGTTGCTTTCTTACATCCACACTTGTATTGTTTCTGATGTTATATAAAATTTAGAGTCTATAAAAACAATTTTTCATAACGTTACTTTTATATGGCTCAAACGTATCACCAAAAGTACGTATCATCAAAAGCTTCAAGCTTCAAGTATATCTCTATACTTGAAGCTGTCGCTCACAGACCAATTTCTGACTACGTTGTTCATGACATCCTTCTTACAATACTTTCTCACATTGGTTTCTCCTCATCAGCGCGGGAATGGTTTTCATCCTATCTTCAGGGACGTCAGCAGGCTGTTCGAGTGGGTCCAGTTATTTCTGACTGGTGCACGCTGGTTGCTGTCGTTCCTCAAGGCGGAATTCTCACACCTCTTTTATTTTGAATTTTATAAATCTCATTACATCTCACATTTGCTGCACGTACCATCTCTATGCCGATGACTTACAAATTTATGCTCAGTCTGATGTTAACGATATCGAAGATGCGATCACTGAGCTAAACTCTGACCTCACTCGTATCTCTGATTGGTCTAGCAAATTCGGTATTACTGTTAATCCTACCAAGTGCCAGGCAATTATAGTTGTAAGTAGCCGTCGCTAATCTACATTGAATTTTAATTCACTGCCACCAGTAACTTTTAATAATGCTGTCATACCTTATTCAGCCACTGTGAAAAATCTAGGACTTATCATTGACAGCAGTCTAAGTTGGCGGCCGCAAGTCACGGAAGTCAGCAAAAAAGTTATCAACACCTTGCGTTGTCTGTATCGACTCAAGAATTTTCTTCCATTGAGGACATAGGTAATGTTGGTTCAAACGCTCGTATTACCAATACTGCATGCAGATGTATGCTACGCTGATGCCTCTTAAGAACTTCTTAACAAACTGGATCGTCTTCTCAATAATTGTATTCGCTTTATCTTTGGCGTACGTAAATTCGATCACGTTTCTTCATTCCGTTCTCAGCTCAAATGGCTGCCTCTTCCACTTCGTAGATCTTTTAGAATCCTTTCTAAGCTATTCTCTATTTTACACGATCCGTTTGTCCCTGCATATCTGAAATACAAATTTCAGTATCAGGGCGATTCTCTCAACCGATGTCTCCGTTCCGCGGAAAATCTAACTCTTCATGTTCCTTTCTGTCGCACGGGCTTCTCTTACAATTCTTTCACTTCAAATGCAGTAAGACTCTGGAACATGTTACCCAGAAATATAAAAGAAGCAAAAACTAAACCTATCTTTAAACGTTTACTCTGGGAATATTACTTAACGATGCAGTAGTAGTTTCGGATAATAACAAAAAAATTAAAAAAAAAAAACTTCAGAAACTGTTATATTCTCAAGTATGTATAATATAAAAATATCATATTTATTTATTGTTTATGTAATTATTGTGGGTATTTGTGTATATGTATAAAATACTATTGTATGCATGTAAGTAGTAATGTAGATGTATATGTACGTGTCTTGTATTTATTATCATTATATTATAATTTTGTATATTTTCCTTAAACCTTTAATTATTTTTTTAAATTATGAGTTTTGCACCCATCACTAGGTTCTCTGCAAAAACCAAAGGTAGACTGGTAGAGAATGCCTTTAGGCATTAAGTCCGCCGTTTTGTACATTTTTTATGTGTGCAAATAAAGCTTAAATAAATAAATTAATTAAGACGGTGGTGGGCTCACAATACGTTATCTTAAAAAATGTCTTCGGAAGATAGTTCGAAAGCACTTGATTGTCTAGACCTCTGTCTACCCAAGTGTTGGAAAGGCGTGAAGATATATCTTTTTTAATTTTTACGAATTATGTGCGCAGTGCGTGGCTGCACATAACAAGTGGCTCCCAATCCGTTTTTGCAGGAACACTGGAATTCTGTACTCTGTATATAATCCACTATCCCCTCCCTATTTGCGTGATCGTTTCTCCTTTTTCATCCTCCTGGTACCATTTGTAGATCCCATACTAAAACTCTGTGAAGTCACGATAGCCGAGTTGTTGGGTGGTCGGAATTTCGAGTCGAGAGACCCGAGTTCGATCCCCAGGTGGCAGTACCAATGAGTTTTTCAATAACTTATGTACTAATTTCATCGTTGGCTTGGACATAAAGACGGCGACGGGCTCACCACCTGTCACGTTGTCCCGAAAATATCTTCGGTGGAAGGTGGGTCAAAGGGACTTAATTGTCTAGACTTGACCTCTGTCTACCCCTGTATTGGGAATTGCGTGAAGATACTAAAACTCTTTTAAAATTTCACTCCCACAGAACAGAACTATATTCCCATTCCTTTACCGTTCAGGCGGTTCGATTGTGGAACTCACTACCTTCGGTAATCCGTGAGTAATCCGCTAATCCGGTGTTTTCGTTTAAGAAGCTGGTTAAAGAGCACTATTTGTTAACACAATAGTATTATGTATATATTAATGTTTATTTATGTATATTGTGTATGTATATTTATATATAATTATATTTTTTTTGTTTAAATAATGTAAATTAATATACTGTTTTTTGTGCACACTAGTTTGCTCATATTATAAGTTTTCTAGTAACAGGCCTGCTGGAAGAAATTTCAATTTGAAATAAGCTGTGCCTTTGTACTCATATTTGTTTTTTTTTTGTTGTTTCTCTGTTTATTATATTGTGTGTGTACATGAATAGTAAAATAAAATAAATAAATAAATGGAACTAGTTTCATACAAGCACTAACGAGTAATCTGCTGAGTAACTACTGTTATATTTAAGAATAAAATATCTTCACGCATTTCCCAATACAGTTAGACAGAGGTCTAAACAATTAGGTACTATTGACCCACCTTCCACCGAGAAAATTTTCTTTCTTCAACTTAACAACCACTTGTTACCGTTTTTATGTCAAAAACAACGTCATAAATCGTTCATAAGTTTTTTAAAGAACCCATTGATGAGAGCTTTGGGGATCCCTTGACTCGAATTCCGATCGCCCAAGCACTCGGCTATTGTGACTGTGTATTATAAATACCTCCAATCAATAATAGAACTATCCTGTGCACATTTTATGCGCTAATAAACTCAAACAATAACATAAACACATCGCCGTCGCCATATTCTTCGTCACCGCCGGCGCAGCACGCGCCCCCTACCCTGACGAAGCGTGCGTTGCGCGCTCAGGACGCAGTGCGAGGAGGGACGCGACCGCCAACTCATCCCACTTACCCTGATGGTCCTCCGACAGGTCCGAAACTTGGCGCCACCTACAGCGATGGTTTAGACGTGAGTTTAGCCGTTTTTAATTATTTGACCTGATGAGGAAGTTTGTATATTTTAATGATGGCTTTGAACGTATTTAAATTTTTTGGTGAAATATAACATATGTACTCTTAGTTTATAAACTAGTTAGCTAATGAAAGAAAATCAATGTTACACACGTACATAAAGGTCTCTAAAAGTAAAACATAGATATCTAACATAGGGGTAATTAATATAATAAATACATGGATAGATGACATTATAGCCAAGATGGTGGTGTCACTGCCTTCGAAGATATGGGGTTTGAATCACGCTAGGGGCAATTTTGGAACTTTGTTTTATTTACTTGTTTAATATACACTTTAAAAAAGAAAGTGAAAATATAATTATGAGATAATTTTGTTTAAGAGATGATCTATGCCTGCCTGCTTATTTCTTTAGAAATGTCATGTCCAGCAGACTAGTGACTAGAATTGGTTTCAATTTGGAACAGTTTGTTTGGTTTGGTGTGAATTTGAAACGTATAATATTTTAAAAACTTCTTTAGATTTTGCGCCATTTCACATATTTTTTCGAGTTCATTATGGAATTAGAATATGGAATAGGATTGCAGTGATCGCCTTGCACAACGTGGGTATGGAGCCGTCGGTCATATTCCAGACACTTCAGAAGCTTGGTATCAGCCGTATGTTCGCATATCGTACTATCGACAGATACAACACACGAAGACCAGAAAAGATCGGGGCGGCCGCGTGCTGTAAGAAATACAAAGCCTAATGCGTTTAAAGCTAGAATTCGTCGAAACCCCATTAGGAAGCAAAAAATCTTATCGCGAGAAATGAAGATTCCCGCTATGACACTGTTGCGTATTGTAGAACAAGACCTAAAGCTCCGTGCTTATCGTCGATATACAGGGCATGCCATGCCCAATCTTTACAATTAAAGATAGTGGATGGATCAAAACGCCTTATGTCGTGATACGCAGGTAAAAAACACAGACATATCATCTTTACCGATGAAAAAATTTTCACGATGGAAGAACACAGTTCTAAAGAATCTGCTCAAGTCCTGCGTCAGTGATGATTTGATGGAGCGTGTCTTACCAAGAAGTCACAAAACTACATTTTTGTGGAAAAGGAGTAAAATTTTTAGCCAAAGTGTATCAAGATACAGCCTAGATCATTTTCTGAAACCTCTCAGCAATACACTTTAAAAATATACTATGGACTTTCCAGTAGGACTCTGCACCTGGTCACCAGGCACGAACTACCCAAGCCTGGCTTTATAAGAGATGAAGACTGGCCCTCGTCTAGGCCAGACATCAACCCTTTGACTTCAAATTATGGTTAGCTTTAAAGGACTAGTTTTAAAGGTTGCCTGCTCTTAACACGGCGACGGTCTCTTATATAATCCGTAGAGCAAGCAGTGGCGAAATTTCCCTTCAAAACAGTGCTTACATTCATAGATTCGTGGCCAAACAGATTAAAGGCCTATATAAAAGCTATAGGCGATAATTTCACATAGAGTATTTTGTTTTACTGAGAATAATAAATATGTAGGCATAAATTTAAAAATATTACATTACTTCATTAATAGAAAAGCATTTTCATTTGTAACAGAACTTCTGGCCGGACTAGGTATATATGTTGAAATGAAATATATTGAGAAATATATATATTAATACGGCCAAGGAGAGATGGTGATCCTTAACTGTTTTCTTAAAGGTAGAAATAGTTTTAGAGTCGCAAATATTCTGTGGAAACGAGTTCTATATACATATAGAAGTTCTATATACATATAACTGCATGAACAATGAAGGAGACAGTAAATATTGTAGTCGCATAGTTAAGTCGGGTATTCGGGTAACAGAAGAAAATGTAGATTATGTAAATTATGTAGGTTTCGGATATTTTCACCTGTTCTGCCGAACCCATCGGGAAATTGCCTAATTTTTATATCTTTTGTAAAAAAAAACACTATGTGCAATTATTGATAGTTTGAAAATAAAATAGATTTAAATGCGCTACCAATTCCGAGTCACGATAGCCGAGTGGTTGGATGGTCGGAATTTCAATTCACAGGTGGCAGTACCAATGAGTTTTTCAAAAACTTACATAGAATTACATCGTTGGCTTGGACATAAAGACGGCGACGGGCTCACCACCTGTCACGTTGTAACTAAAATATCTTCGGTGGAGGGTGGGTCAAAGGGACTTGATTGTCTAGACTAGACCTCTGTTTACCCCTGTATTGGGAATTGCGCGAATATTTATTTATTTTACTGAGAATAATAAATATGTAGGCATAAATTTAAAAATATTACATTACTTCATTAATAGAAAAGCATTTTCATTTGTAACAGAACTTCTGGCCGGACTAGGTATATATGTTGAAATGAAATATATTGAGAAATATATATATTAATACGGCCAAGGAGAGATGGTGATCCTTAACTGTTTTCTTAAAGGTAGAAATAGTTTTAGAGTCGCAAATATTCTGTGGAAACGAGTTCTATATACATATAGAAGTTCTATATACATATAACTGCATGAACAATGAAGGAGACAGTAAATATTGTAGTCGCATAGTTAAGTCGGGTATTCGGGTAACAGAAGAAAATGTAGATTATGTAAATTATGTAGGTTTCGGATATTTTCACCTGTTCTGCCGAACCCATCGGGAAATTGCCTAATTTTTATATCTTTTGTAAAAAAAAACACTATGTGCAATTATTGATAGTTTGAAAATAAAATAGATTTAAATGCGCTACCAATTCCGAGTCACGATAGCCGAGTGGTTGGATGGTCGGAATTTCAATTCACAGGTGGCAGTACCAATGAGTTTTTCAAAACTTACATAGAATTGTCGAAACCCCATTAGGAAGCAAAAAATCTTATCGCGAGAAATGAAGATTCCCGCTATGACACTGTTGCGTATTGTAGAACAAGACCTAAAGCTCCGTGCTTATCGTCGATATACAGGGCATGCCATGCCCAATCTTTACAATTAAAGATAGTGGATGGATCAAAACGCCTTATGTCGTGATACGCAGGTAAAAAACACAGACATATCATCTTTACCGATGAAAAAATTTTCACGATGGAAGAACACAGTTCTAAAGAATCTGCTCAAGTCCTGCGTCAGTGATGATTTGATGGAGCGTGTCTTACCAAGAAGTCACAAAACTACATTTTTGTGGAAAAGGAGTAAAATTTTTAGCCAAAGTGTATCAAGATACAGCCTAGGATCATTTTCTGAAACCTCTCAGCAATACACTTTTTAAAAATATACTATGGACTTTCCAGTAGGACTCTGCACCTGGTCACCAGGCACGAACTACCCAAGCCTGGCTTTATAAGAGATGAAGACTGGCCCTCGTCTAGGCCAGACATCAACCCTTTGACTTCAAATTATGGTTAGCTTTAAAGGACTAGTTTTAAAGGTTGCCTGCTCTTAACACGGCGACGGTCTCTTATATAATCCGTAGAGCAAGCAGTGGCGAAATTTCCCTTCAAAACAGTGCTTACATTCATAGATTCGTGGCCAAACAGATTAAAGGCCTATATAAAAGCTATAGGCGATAATTTCACATAGAGTATTTTGTTTTACTGAGAATAATAAATATGTAGGCATAAATTTAAAAAATATACTATGGACTTTCCAGTAGGACTCTGCACCTGGTCACCAGGCACGAACTACCCAAGCCTGGCTTTATAAGAGATGAAGACTGGCCCTCGTCTAGGCCAGACATCAACCCTTTGACTTCAAATTATGGTTAGTTTTAAAGGACATTGCCTGCTCTTAACACGGCGACGGTCTCTTATATAATCCGTAGAGCAAGCAGTGGCGAAATTTCCCTTCAAAACAGTGCTTACATTCACAGATTCGTGGCCAAACAGATTAAAGGCCTATATAAAAGCTATAGGCGATAATTTCACATAGAGTATTTTGTTTTACTGAGAATAATAAATATGTAGGCATAAATTTAAAAATATTACATTACTTCATTAATAGAAAAGCATTTTCATTTGTAACAGAACTTCTGGCCGGACTAGGTATATATGTTGAAATGAAATATATTGAGAAATATATATATTAATACGGCCAAGGAGAGATGGTGATCCTTAACTGTTTTCTTAAAGGTAGAAATAGTTTTAGAGTCGCCAATATTCTGTGGAAACGAGTTCTATATACATATAGAAGTTCTATATACATATAACTGCATGAACAATGAAGGAGACAGTAAATATTGTAGTCGCATAGTTAAGTCGGGTATTCGGGTAACAGAAGAAAATGTAGATTATGTAAATTATGTAGGTTTCGGATATTTTCACCTGTTCTGCCGAACCCATCGGGAAATTGCCTAATTTTTATATCTTTTGTAAAAAAAAACACTATGTGCAATTATTGATAGTTTGAAAATAAAATAGATTTAAATGCGCTACCAATTCCGAGTCACGATAGCCGAGTGGTTGGATGGTCGGAATTTCAATTCACAGGAGGCAGTACCAATGAGTTTTTCAAAAACTTACATAGAATTACATCGTTGGCTTGGACATAAAGACGGCGACGGGCTCACCACCTGTCACGTTGTAACTAAAATATCTTCGGTGGAGGGTGGGTCAAAGGGACTTGATTGTCTAGACTAGACCTCTGTTTACCCCTGTATTGGGAATTGCGCGAATATTTATTTATTTTACCAATTCTGAAAACTACGTCAAGTAATTTAATAATGGTTTGTGATTATTACATGTTTTGCGGTATTATTTCTGTGAACAGTGATTGTTTTTTATAGTGTCAATAAGGTTGACCGTCAAACGTAATTTGAAACGTCAAAAGATAAACTTTTATTAAATAAGAAAAACTTAATACAAGGAATGTTTGTCACGTTTTCATAAAACATTAAATTGCATTGCACAAAAATTGGCCGCATTGAGAAACAGATTTCATAATATCTATTGATTATTTCCGTTTCATAACGTTGCCCATTAAAAAAAAAACTGCATGTATTGGAACGTCTCGCACGCGGCAAGCGGGCTAATCCAATGAGTCAGCAATTGTAACCTCGCCCCCCCGCCGCGCTCACACACCCTTGTGTAACCCGCACCATGACGGACCCGTTCGGATTTACGTGTGTTCGTATTTTTTAAAAACATCAACTTCACTCACTTAGAGAAATCGATTCACTCAATTAATAATTTAATTGAGCTTAACTGTAAAAATATCTATAACCTACATAATCTACATTTTCTTCTGTTACACCAATACCCGACTTTACTATGCGACTAGAATATATACTAACACAGAATGAATATTCGTCTTTATTTAAAGGTATTCCTTAATTAAAATATTATACCTATTATTTTATTTATATTAGGACTCCAGTTCGATCCCCAGGTGGTAGGCTCGTACGAATAGGTTTTTTTTTCAAAAGCTTTTGTACGATTTATATCATAAAGTCTGCGACGGCCTCACCACTTCTTTTTGTCTCAAAACATGTCTTCGGTGGAAGGTTGGTCGAAAAGAACTTAATTGTCTGGACCTCTCTCTACTTTTATTTTAGGCATAAAAACCATAAAATTTCTATTTATTTCTTTTGCGGATTTGATTCAAAGATTTAGTATAACAGAAACAATTAATAAAGATAAGGGGTCTACTATTAGGGGAACATTTTGTTAATGGGCAACACCGACTTATTGTTAGTTAACGTTAAAAGTTTATTCGTAAAAAGTTAGCCGCAATTTGTACTATCATAATTAATGTCACAAAAGCGAAGCCAGTGAGGTAAATAATAAATAGAACACATAATGTGTTGAATATACGACCTTGTAACCCACTTTGTAACGACCTTGTCTTCGAGGCAAAGGATGCGCTCTTGATACCCGCTAGGAGCAAACAGTTTTCTCACAGTAACTTACTGCATAAGTTTTGTGATGATTGTGAATGTTTCGTCTGGTGAGTGCAGGTAACCGGAGGCTCACACATCCCCTCCCCAATTAGGAGGGGGGGGGGGGCACTCAAAGGCCGGCAACGCATTTGCTATACGGCTATTGCGGGTGTTCATGGGCGGCGGTAATCACTTAACATCACGTGAGCCACTTGCTCGTTGGCCCCTTTCTATAAAAAAAAAAAACTGCATGTATAGGAACGTCTCGCACGCGGCAAGCGGGCTAATCCAATGAGTCAGCAATTGTAACCTCGCCCCCCCGCCGCGCTCACACACCCTTGTGTAACCCGCACCATGACGGACCCGTTCGGATTTACGTGTGTTCGTATTTTTTAAAAACATCAACTTCACTCACTTAGAGAAATCGATTCACTCAATTAATAATTTAATTGAGCTTAACTGTAAAAATATCTATAACCTACATAATCTACATTTTCTTCTGTTACACCAATACCCGACTTTACTATGCGACTAGAATATATACTAACACAGAATGAATATTCGTCTTTATTTAAAGGTATTCCTTAATTAAAATATTATACCTATTATTTTATTTATATTAGGACTCCAGTTCGATCCCCAGGTGGTAGGCTCGTACGAATAGGTTTTTTTTTCAAAAGCTTTTGTACGATTTATATCATAAAGTCTGCGACGGCCTCACCACTTCTTTTTGTCTCAAAACATGTCTTCGGTGGAAGGTTGGTCGAAAAGAACTTAATTGTCTGGACCTCTCTCTACTTTTATTTTAGGCATAAAAACCATAAAATTTCTATTTATTTCTTTTGCGGATTTGATTCAAAGATTTAGTATAACAGAAACAATTAATAAGGGGTCTACTATTAGGGGAACATTTTGTTAATGGGCAACACCGACTTATTGTTAGTTAACGTTAAAAGTTTATTCGTAAAAAGTTAGCCGCAATTTGTACTATCATAATTAATGTCACAAAAGCGAAGCCAGTGAGGTAAATAATAAATAGAACACATAATGTGTGGAATATACGACCTTGTAACCCACTTTGTAACGACCTTGTCTTCGAGGCAAAGGATGCGCTCTTGATACCCGCTAGGAGCAAACAGTTTTCTCACAGTAACTTACTGCATAAGTTTTGTGATGATTGTGAATGTTTCGTCTGGTGAGTGCAGGTAACCGGAGGCCCACACATCCCCTCCCCCAATTAGGAGGGGGGGGGGGGCACTCAAAGGCCGGCAACGCATTTGCTATACGGCTATTGCGGGTGTTCATGGGCGGCGGTAATCACTTAACATCACGTGAGCCACTTGCTCGTTGGCCCCCCTTTTCTATAAAAAAAAAATATCCTTACTATATTTTTTTTGAAGTTGACAAACGAGGAATAATTTTAATTGACGCTTAGTAAGGGCATCCGCATAGATTCGCAACACCAACTAACCTCCTAGTGGGTTGCGTATCTTTGAGTCTGGTTACTCACTTAGTAGAAATTAGTAGGCTCAGGTATCGGGAATGGCGTGAAGATATTGTTTTAAATATTTTATATTTTGATACATTTTTTATATTTTTTTATATGTAATAATTGCCTATTGACAAATCTGAAATATAATAAACAAGGAAACATCGAGTGTTTATTTAAGTTTTTTTTTGGTTACTTTAATAGAAAATAATTGTGTTTGTTTTTGCCTTAGTTAGTTTAACGGAACTCATCTTAAGAATAATACTCATTGTGCATTTGGTATGGCGTTGATGTCTTATAAAATAAAAAAAATATATTCACGCAATTCCCAATACAGAGTTAGACAGAGGTCTCGTCAATTAAGTCCCTACGACCCACCTTTCACCGAAGATATTTTCGGGACAACGTGGCAGGTGGTAAGCCTGTCGCCGTATTTATGTCCAAGCCAACGATATCATTCGTACGTAAGTTTTTGAAAAACCAATTGGTACGAGCCTGCCACCTGGGGATCGAACTCGGGTCTCTTGACTCGAAATTCCGACCACCCAACCACTCGGCTATCGTGACTTATGTTGATGGTTGATGTCTTATGGTCAGACAAATCTCGCCTCGGCTCAAATCGAATATTTTTTCCTACTTTGTCTACTATGTTTGTACTATGTCTACTTTGCCGTATCCAATACAGGGGTAGACAGAGGTCTAGACAATTGCGTCGTTTCGACGTGAGTCGGAAGGTACTCCCACCGATGATATTTTCGGGACATCGTGACAGGTGGTAAGCCCGTCACCGTCTTTATGTCCAAGCCAACGATATATTTCGTACATAAGTTTTAGAAAAACCCATTGGTACGAGACTGCTACCTGGTTTAGTATGTTATTAATATACATAATTAGTCTTCATACGATATATGACTAACCATACATTATGGTTAACATGAAGCAATTCTAAATGACTCATTTGTCAGGCAATCAGTTAAAACTTACTTTAAATTTGTTAACTACGTAAAATTCTAGTGAATGTTGGGTTCTTCCACTGCTTTCCCTCCATTCGGCCATGGTCGACAAGTTTTTGAGTTTCTTTCTTGATGAATTCCAAATAAGTAAGAAGGTTACTAAGATCCAATTCATGCGAAAGTAAATTTTTTAAATTTATTTGAACTCAAAAACACCCAGTAATTACATTAAAATCTGAAAAACAATAAAACAGTTTGGCGGCAGGAGCTCTCGTAGACAATCAATACAATTTTTCAGCTTCGATCCCTGGACGGTTCAATATAGAAACCCCATTGTCTACATTATCTCGGGTCAGAGTGTTTGTTGTACCATCGTTGTTTCCGATTCCATAACACAAGTGCTTTAGTTACTTACTTTGCGATCAGAGCGACGTATGTGATGTTGTACCTGTCTGTGTATTTCTTTATTTAAATAAATAAATAAATATCTTCACGAATTCCCAATACAGGGCTACCCCCGTATTGGGAATACACAGAGGTCTAGTCAAGACAATTAAGCCCATTAGACCCACCTTCCACCGAAGATATTTTCGGGACAACGTGACAGGTGGTGAGCCCGTCGCCGTTAATTTAAAGAAAGATTTTTTTGTTAATCACTTCTTATGGCATGTACAGAAAGAAAGGGTGTGGTTAATTTTCCGCTGACATTATACGGCATACAATATTATAATAGCCTGTAAATATTGTATTATCGGACTACTTTCAGACTTTTAGCATATTTAATGATGTCAAGGGCTTCTGGTCTTAAAGTATGTATTATTAAAATATAAGCATATGTATTTTGATACGTATTTACGTAATGTCTTTTTTAAAAGTATACTAATCCAAACAGACGAGAACATATAAATAAATATAAAGAAAATATAAAAAAAATACAGCCTTTCCCAATACAGGCGCAGACAGAGATCTAGACTCGAGAGGTCAATTATGTCGTTTCGACCCACCTTCCACCGAACATATTTTTGGGACAACGTGACAGGTGGTGAACCCGTCTTCGTCTCAATATCCAAGCCAACGATATAAATCGTACACAAGTTTATGAAAAACCCAATGGCACGAGCCTGTCATCTGGGGATCGAATTGATTAAATAATAGTTACTGTTTATGGCAAGATTTCCCAACAACGCCCATTGACAATTAGGCTAAATATTCATATTTTCTTATGATAAAGTACTTATCACCGAAACTGGGTTTAAATTTTATTAATATTTGAATAATCAAATAAATAAATATATTCACGCAATTCCCAATACAGGGCTACCCCCGTATTGGGAATACACAGAGGTCTAGTCAAGACAAATAAGCCCATTAGACCCACCTTCCACCGAAGATATTTTCGGGACAACGTGACAGGTGGTGAGCCCGTCGCCGTTAATTTAAAGAAAGATTTTTTTGTTAATCACTTCTTATGGCATGTACAGAAAGAAAGGGTGTGGTTAATTTTCCGCTGACATTATACGGCATACAATATTATAATAGCCTGTAAATATTGTATTATCGGACTACTTTCAGACTTTTAGCATATTTAATGATGTCAAGGGCTTCTGGTCTTAAAGTATGTATTATTAAAATATAAGCATATGTATTTTGATACGTATTTACGTAATGTCTTTTTTAAAAGTATACTAATCCAAACAGACGAGAACATATAAATAAATATAAAGAAAATATAAAAAAAATACAGCCTTTCCCAATACAGGCGCAGACAGAGATCTAGACTCGAGAGGTCAATTATGTCGTTTCGACCCACCTTCCACCGAACATATTTTTGGGACAACGTGACAGGTGGTGAACCCGTCTTCGTCTCAATATCCAAGCCAACGATATAAATCGTACACAAGTTTATGAAAAACCCAATGGCACGAGCCTGTCATCTGGGGATCGAATTGATTAAATAATAGTTACTGTTTATGGCAAGATTTCCCAACAACGCCCATTGACAATTAGGCTAAATATTCATATTTTCTTATGATAAAGTACTTATCACCGAAACTGGGTTTAAATTTTATTAATATTTGAATAATCAAATAAATAAATATATTCACGCAATTCCCAATACAGGGGTAGACAGAGGTCTAGTCTAGACATTTAAGTCCCTTCGACCCACCTTCTACCGAAGATATTTTCGGGACAACGTGACAGGTGTTGAAACCGTCGCCGTCTTTATGTCCAAGCCAACGATACAATTTGTACATATGTTTTTAGAAAAACTCATTGGTACGGCCACTAGAGGATCGAACTAGGGTATCTTGACTCGAAATTCCGACCACCCAACCATTCGGCTATCGTGACTACTTATAATCGTGAATAATCAAATGATATATAATAATATCGATAAACTTTAGTATAATATCTTAGTGTGTGTATTATATGATAGTGTGTGTCCTTTCTTCCCGTGGGTGTTGTAAGAGACGACTAAGGGAAACTGCCTTGATTATCATTATGGCAACCGACGTATGTCGGGATAACCATATCTAAAAATATCAGACCAAAACTGGGGATGGGCAGCAGCGTCCGAGGTGGGAGCAGTATGGTACTGCGATCGGCAATCCGCTTGCCAAGCAGCGATCTTGCAGTGGACTTTAATAGGCCCTTATGTATGTATGTATGTGTGTGTATAATAATTATAAATTACCTAATGAATGAATGGTTCGGGCTTCCGGTCGTTGTTAATTTAGTTTTGGCACAGATAATATTTTATCCTTATTTAAGTTTCGCGATATTTAATCATAACAGTGTATTATGGTGTAACAAATGAACAAAAATGGACACGTAACCTAATAATAATGCATGGTGTCATGCGATATTATTAAGTTTTTCTACTAATTAAATCACCCAGAGGTTTGCATTCTCCTTCTCTGTCTACCTCTATACTGGATAGTATAGACAGAGGTAGACAGAGATGTAGACAGTTCTTTTCTATCTGTCGTTTAGCGAAACTTATTTGACACTTAGTGACAGATATCTTTACACAGAATGAATGAATATGTAATATATTACTAGCCGAAATATAAGTATAGGTTTTCTTATATTTTAATTTAGTTCCATTTATCCAACAAGCAAATTACAAACAAAAAATAAAAAATGTGTGTGTATATATATTTATTTATTATTATTTATATATATTTATATATATATACATATTAGATAAATATTCTTATATACATATTTCTGTATTCAATGTTCGTATTATTTCAATGTTCTTATACCCACCTTGTACATAATACATTTTTGAACGGGGTAGTTTTGGTCAGAAATATTAATAGTAACTGCTAGTATTTAAGAAAAAAAACCATACGTTAGAAGAAATACCGGTTATATAAATTTATATAACTAGTCTTAGATATATTAGAAACCGGTTATAATCGAATATAGAATGATAGCAATGTTTATATCGATACCGTAAAAATTGTTTCGAAGCCACCTACTTTTCCCGACAGTCACAAAAAGCGGTAATTTCCCGCGTGCGCTACAGTCATGCAACCTTTAACAACATGCGCGCGGGTCATGGGTGGAAGACATCGATGGAATAACTATAATGGATAAGGATCATATTTATCGCCAAAAAAGACCGGCCTTTGTACTGCCGATTTCTAATATTAATGGCAATTGTTGTTAGAGAGGATTTTAAAGCGACTTGAAAAAAGAAAGGTTTTCAATTCAGTTGTGTTTTGTTCATTTCTCTCCCATAACTTCGTCATAATGTTAACCGATTTCAAAAATTCTTTCTGTTTTCACTAATGTTAGTTCGTTCGCGTATTTCAAATCAAATCAAATCATTTATTCATCGACATAAGAACATACATTTGTTTATCGCATGTATTTAATTAGCATGGTAGCCAACGAGTTAACAGTAGTCATCAGGCATCAAGTGGTATACTTGATGCCTGATGATAAGTGCATATGTTGTAAATATTACGCAATTTTATTTAATGATTTTAAAGCATTTAAGTTAATGCTGAATTTTTGTTATTAAATTAAAGAGAAAAAAACGTTGTAAATATAGTATAAACTTTATGACCTTCACAATAAACTAGATGCACTTGCGTAGCATTTTGTATTTATTACAATTTGTAACCAAAAATACTAATAAAAAAGAATACATATAGTATACAAAGATAAACATTAGAAAGAAAGAAAAATTTATTGCACTAATACACCATACCGAGGTGTAACGTTATCTCATTACATGTTTATCAGTGAGACACACATTTACTGATCTAATAACAAAATCCTTTCACCAGGTTATCCATGAAAACACAACAAACAAACACTTGAATACCGAATCAACTTGAGCGAGCAAATTCGATACGTATATATGCCGCATCCATAGCATAGCTTGCAGTTAGGTCGCGCTCGCGAATCCTCTGGTCGCGTGACGACGGACAAGGTCGCCGGCGCCAAGCGGTTAATGACCGCAACGACTTTTAATGGTGTTTGCCGTTTCAATGTTCCTTTCTCTGTTTTATAACTTGATGTTTACAAACAACACGCGTTTCTATTGTTTTACTTATTGCAATAAAACAATGTATCTACGACTTCGATCCTTAGGTGGTAGGCTCGTACCAATGGGTCTTTTCAAAACTTATATACGATTCATAGCGTTGGATTGGACATAAAGACGGCGACAGGCTCACCACCTGCAGAAAGCACCTAAGTGTAGACCTTTGTCTACCTTAGTATATGGAATAGAGAAAATATATTTTTTCGTACTAAACGTAAAGCATGTATGCCAAGTTTCATTTTTAATTAAAGAAAGAAATTCTTACACAACTCAAGTCCTTTGGATCAACGGTTAGGTACACTAACCATTGAGTCACGAGAGCATTGAGTATTGAGTCGAAACTAGCGAATATAATCATATATACAATTGTATATAGCTATGTAATAAATCTGTCTATCTGTTAGGCTGCCATACAGCCGATTTCAATTACATATACTATGAAGGTAGCTCGATATAAGTCACGATAGCCAAGTGGATGGATGGTCGGAATTTCGAGTCAAGAGACCTGAGTTCGACCCCCAGGAGGCAGGCTCTTACCAATGGGTTTTTCAAAAACTTACGTACGAATTACATCGTTGGCTTGGACATATAGACGGCGACGGGCTCACCACCTGTCACGTTGTCCCGAAAATATCTATAAATAGGTGAGTAGAAGGGACTCAATTGTCTAGACTAGACCTCTGTCTACCCCAGTATAGGGGATTGCGTGAAGATATTTATATTTATTTATTTTTACATAAGGTAGCTGGAACTCTTTTTAACGAGATGGAATAATCCCAAAAAAAGTTAGTTTGAGAAAAGTTTTCCTCGCGTGAGAATCTATGGGAAACAGGCCAGACTATTTCTCGTCAGTAGCTCTACGCCGTGTGGAAATCCTATAGTTTATAAATTCGCATACAAAAACCCAAATAACCGGTTTCATAACTTTATTTGACTCATCAGATACTATTTGTAGCGTAACTATCTGGCCTCTGGCAATAACTTGGAATTTCAAGGTCGCTCTTAACAACCCACTCCATAATCGTTTACAGTTTTGAAGATATGAGTTGTTAGAGAAAAAAGTAACTGAGGAATGTGTTAATAAATATACATAGATGGAAACAACATCACATGCATTTCTCTGATCCCAATAAAAGCAGCTTAAGCACTTGTATTATGGAATCAGAAAAAACGGTACAACAAACACTGAGGTGCTTTCTAAATTGACCCGTCCGAGAATCGAACCTAGGATCTCAGAGCTGGTGACACCATGAAAACCGATGTGTACACCATTCGTCCTCGGAATGATTCTATGTATGAAATAAGTAAGAGTTTTAAAAAATTTGCGAACTCATTTGGGATTCGAACTCGCGACCAATGTGGTATATCAGTGGTAAGAGTGTCATCACACGGGTAATAACTACATACATAGACAAAATTAGTTGAAATTTTAACTCTCTTAGCTTATGATTTACCTTTATATTTTTTTACATCTTGTATAGGTATTGTATTGTATCTCCTGCAATGAACTCTTAGAAACCGTAAATAAAAGTGTAGACAGAGCGGAGAGATCAGGAAAAAGTATATCTTGCTTCGGCCTCTCATAGTTAAAAACATTCAATAGGTCGAAGGCTCTTAGAGCCGGAATAATTCTCAATAGTATTAAGTGTTATTTCAATAATTGTCATGTCATGGGATTTTAAATAAATTAACAAACAAATAGAAAATAATGCATTTGGGATTTTTGTGCATTTTTATGAAGTTTATGCGATATAGTCACGATAGCCCAGTTGTTGGGTGGTCGGAATTTCGAGTCGAGAGACCCGAGTTCGATCGATGAAAAACTCATGTACGAATTTCATCGTTGGCTTGGACATAAAGGCGGCGACGGGCTCACCACCTGTCACGTTGTCCCGAAAATATCTTCGGTGGAAGGTGGGTCAAAGGGACTTAATTGTCTAGACTTGACCTCTGTCTACCCCTGTATTGGGAATTGCGTGAAGATATTTTATGCGATATAGTGTGGTGTATAGTGTGCTGTGGAGTATTCAGAGATGTTAAGAATTAAGTCCTTTCGATATACATTTCACCGAAGCTTATTTAAGACAATACGACAGTGGCTAGCCAGTTACCGGCTTAATTTTTGGAAATTAAGTCGGTAACCAGCTAGCCTTAATAAGAAAATAAGTCGGTAACTTAAGTTCTGGCTTTGGAGCCAACGATACAAACCACACTTAAATTTCGAAAGATTTTTTCTTGTTAGGGATCGAATTCAGATCTCCTGATTTAAATCCAATACACAAAACATGATCAATATCGTGGTGGAATCGACTCAAGAATATAGAATAAACTACTTTAATCTGCAGGTGTACTTTTACAAGTCGCTTAAAAATAATAGCATTAACATTAATAAAAACGTGATAACGTTAAAGCGTGCTTCTGTAAATTTACATATTGATAAATAAAAAAACTTAGTCATAAATAACTACAATCATTTAGAGACACTATAAAAACTTCAATATGAATACATTAAAAAATAGACACAACGCCGACTATAATTATCAATTAAAAGTAATAACAACATAGAAGATCGTAAATGGTAATAAACGACACGTTATGTAAAGGAAACCCCCTCGGAAAACTCTAATGGAGTTTGTGTGCCCTGGGGAGGTCAGTGCGCGCGTGCTACTCGCGAAGACCAGTTGTGTTACTACGCCCGCACTTGGCACCGTGATGCCGCGGACCATGTTACGGCATATAACGGAAAATCCAAGGATTCCTATGCCTCTATGACGTCTGCAAGCGCACGTGTCCCACACGCTCGCATAACTTCGAGTATGTGTACGTAGGTGTAGTAGGTCACACATTATACTAAACATGTGTAGTAGATATTGGAATAACTTTATCGTGTATTGGAACCGACAGATATCTTCACCCTTCTTACATTCTATTACGTTTCTTTCAAATTCATAATTTTTCCATATACGCATGTCTGGGTATCCGAGTACTCTTAACCGAAGAGGGGAGCTCTTCGTGCAATTCGCTCCCATGGTATTCGAAAGTGGGTCTCAGCATAAATAAAACAAACATTTATTACTAGACACTAGAAACTTAATTAATAGACACTAAACACTTAAAATACTACTTATACAATTTTCATGGAGCTGGCCCGTGAATTATAACTAGGATGAATAGGAAGTGCGTAGGCCACTTCACATATCACAGATGTTATGTTTTCAATAGTAAAATAACTAAAATAAAATATCATAAATATCTTCACGCATAATTTTGACAGGGTAGCCAGAGAGACCAGATCGTAAGATCTCTGACCTTCCGCCATGGTGGAGCTTTGCGTCACAAATAACGGTCCCCATCGCCGCTTTGCTTGCTACCTTCTCCACTGACTGGGCCGAGCTGGTGTGCGTCCCCTTGGAGGTGATACCCTAACCTTCGTTATCAAGTTGCTATGAAATAATTAGATGCACCATTCCGCATGCAAAAAATAAAAGGATATGTTACCTGGTCCGAAGAGAAGAAGTGCACATCCACACCACCACCACTAATCAGGTACCATATATAGTTTTTTCCTCCCCGTTCGGATTTTTAAGGCGAACCAAGCTGATCTTGCGCTTTATAGACCCCGATTAACACTCAAGGGTAGACAGGATATGGCACTGGACAGGATATGAGGGCAGCAGTGCTCTGGCCAACCGGACGTTCTTTCTAACATTTTTAATGTGGGAGGTCATAGTAACTCGCCTGTCGATTATGACCCCAGGGTATTTTAATTCATGTTGCCACTTGATGTCCAATCCAAACAGCAGCAGCATCGGGGATTGCTTAAGCGTACGTCCGAGGATTATCGCCTGCGTTTTCCTGATGTTCACCGACTATCTCCAGTCAGTGACCCTGGTTGGTAGTGCATCAAGGGTGCGTTACAGCTTACAAGCCGCATGTGCAGGTCTAATAGAACTTGAAAAGTATATGGCGTCATTAGCATACAACGCAAGCATTCTATCAACCACGACTGGAATATTGTCGGAGTATGCTGAGTAGGACGCAGGAGAGAGAC
The DNA here is from genome assembly GCA_029286605.1 of Sericinus montela. Classification (NCBI taxonomy): domain Eukaryota; kingdom Metazoa; phylum Arthropoda; class Insecta; order Lepidoptera; family Papilionidae; genus Sericinus; species Sericinus montela. Next base: position 4,730,560 of record JAGSMR010000084.1, on the reverse strand, counting down.
CGCTCCCCTGAGAGACGCCTGGCAACGCGAAGCTAACCCCGGATACCTAGCATTTGACCTCCATCGAAGGATCGATTTTCTAGAACCTTTACGACGAGGCGGAGGATGGGCAGTAGTGACAGCTTATATAGAAAGCCGCTGTGCCACACACGGTCGAAAGCCTTCTCCGTGTCATGGAGTACTGCAGCTACAGCATTGTACCCGAACTGCTCATTTCGGATGTTCAAGATGGGTGTCATGTGTCGCAACCGGCGTTTTTCAAACACCTTCGAGACACAAGGAAGTTAAGTTATGGTTCGGTAGCCCTCCGGTTTGTGTATGTCCTTTCCGTTTGAGAAAGTGCCCCGAGCACAGGACTCCGTTGAAAAGCCTTGTAAAGGCGAAAATATCTTTAAGTGCGAGATGGCGCAAAGCCATGTAGGTGATGCCATCTGCGCCCGGGCCTTTTTTAGGCCTAGTTTAAAGCATCATGCGTTCCACTTGCCCGGGAGAGAAGAAGATGGCCTCAGGTTCCTTGGGGGCTAACCACCCGAAAAAGTAGTATCGAAGGTGTCCCTGGACTGCTGCGAGTCGTTGTTTATCGGGAAGGGCTGAAATTGCGTTGAGTTATAATCTACCTCGATGTCAACTAGATGTTTGTCTCAAATCTAGCGTAAATGCTGTGTTTTATTTGTATTTTATTTTTGCCGGGATTATATTAAGGTGTGTCTTGAGTGTCGGGCACCAAGTCCTTTGCTATTCCCTTCGTAGCCTCCTTTTACGGAGAATAAGCTCCACAATGTGGGATGGCAGTTGACTTTGGTGATCTCTAGTAGCCTTTTTTGTGGTAGCCTCGTGTGAAATATGAGTCACTCGAATAGTCCTTTATTATAATAATATTTAATAGGAATAACTTCTGAGAAAATAGCCAGAACTCGTCTATGGCGGCCGATCGCGTCACACGAGGTTATAATAGACGGCTCGAGTGATTCATTTGGTACTCTGAGATTGCGGTCTGCCTTGTTGTTACTTGGTTTCGAGTTTAGAGGTGGTGGTGCATCCAGTAGAATTAGTGCATACATCTGTGGGAGGGAAGGTGGTGCACTTCTTCTCTTCGGAACAGGTCCGCAATGTAATTATTTAATAACAACTTTATAATAATGAATTTCCGCAAAGTATCTTATCTTCGTTGGCATGGGTGAGCAGCTGTGTAGAATTGCAGTTCAGAAAAGGGCCTCCAAAAATAATAAAATAACTAATTCTTCCAATCATAATGTTTCCACTCTAGGCCTTTCGGATTGGTATGGACCTAAATCATTTTCATAGGCCGTGTGGTATCAGCGTAAGAACTGCCAGCCACTTTCTTCTCGTGATGGCAACCGACATTGATGAAATAACCATCTCGTTAAATACCAGATCAAAATTCAACAGACCGGCAGCAGATTCTAAGATCTAATGTGCTTGCCAAAGCTTGGCGATTACAGCTTATCCTTATATTTTATGTATATTATTTACGTATCTATGTATAATTATGTACGTTTAGTTTATATAATACATGTATGTATTTTTCCATAAAATATTTATTGTTTATATGTATATTTATTTATATAGGAGCATAAGTCTATATTTAGTTGTTAGCATCTACTTCTCACCATAACAAAGGTTGACTGGTAGAGAATGCCACCAGGCATTAAGTCCGCCCATTGTAGCGCTTAGTATATGGTGTAACAATAAAGAATAAATAAATAAATAAATAAATATCCTCCGGGAGAGACCTGTCTCCCTCAATTGTCTTTTACATCCACAATAATCTATGAATTTATGTACAGATGTTATCAGGGAGCGTTAACCTGCCTCCCAAATGCGTGATTTTTTTTAATCTCAAATAATGATATAACAACTGACAAAATTTGAATATAGCTATGAATTATTGATTAAGCTTTTAATAATAATTACGAAAACCAGAGACAGAAATATAAAAACCTCAATTTTTTTACCTTTGCCGCAAATTAATTATAAACACCTGCAAGGAAAAACCATTTCTATCGAGGCAATCAAAAATTAACACAAAAACGATAAATACAGAAAACAAACCTCGTTTAGTCGGTCTGTATCAATATCTCTCTTAAACTGAAATTATCTTCACGCCATTCCCAGTTCAGGGGTTGCCAATTTTATTATTTTGCGTATTTTGACCCATCATGACATGTGTTAAGTTAGTCTATTAACAGGTTTAAAGCATTTATCAAAGAAAAACTGTACAAAAATGATTATTACAATATAAATGAATATACTAATGACAGTAACCCCTGGGAATGAGTTGATCGCTCCCATGCTATTTCTAATTAAATTATTTTTAATTATTTTCTCATTAAATCGTTTTGTATTTCTTATATAAAAAAGCCAACAAAGAGGATACCTAAGGAGATTCTTTCATCGTTTCTTCTCGGTCAGGGGAATCTCATTACGAAACGGTGGTATTTAAAAAATGACGATCGATGGATGTAATGTACGTTACTTATATCGATAAATATATGATTTGATTGTGATTTTGTGGTGAGCCTGTTGCCGTCTTTATGTCCAAGCAACGCTATAAATCGTTCATAAGTTTTGAAAAAAACTTATTGGTGTGAGCTACCTCCCGGGTATCAAACTCGGGTCTTTTGAATCGATCTGATTTCATTCCGATCACGAAACCACTCGGCAAGAAATGTTTAAAAATACTGGTAATGCTCAATGAAATTGATTGTATTTCTGTTAACTATTTTTATTTCATTTTTTATTTATTTATTACACACTCATATTAAGCTACACACGTTACATCTCAATAAACCAGTTAAGCTTTATTTCACAGTTGCAGGATATCTGTGTCTGAAATAGATAAAAATTTTATGTGTATGAAATACAGATAACTTTTTTTTTCAACTTTTAATAAAAGCTAAAAGACCGTACTATAACATACTTATATTTTAATTGAAAAACAAATATGACTTCTGTGTAGTGTGAATTATGACCTCCCAATGTGATAATCAGAGTATGTGTGTGTTTAGGTGAATGTGTGTATGAACTAAGCTGCGATGCTTGTGTCAGGAGTGGTTCACGACAATAGCCGGAAGGCGGGTTCGAAGCTGCGACGTTACGTTACTCAGAAGTTTTAGGTCATTATTATCTTGATCACTGTTTGTCCTTTTTTTAGTCAGAGTTCTAGAAAATTTTGTTAGATCTACATTTCACAGGAGCTTATTTACGGTAACAACAAGTTGCTACCAGGGTTCGCTGAGCTTCCAACCCAAGGACACCAGACGTACGAACGAAAACGTTTTTAAAAAAATCATGAGGGCCATTCACTTCATTCATTCACAATCATTCGCATGGACCCTCCTTCAGGCAATGGTTGCCTGGAGGAGTACAGTCCTGGAGGTCCAGGCAATGGAACTCAAGTTTCCTGAAAAGTTCACCAAACTCCTCATATATCGTTGCGTCATTAATACAATTAAATATTACACTGTAGTTCAAATATTTACATGTATTCTTGTAAAGTCACTATAGCCTAGTGGTTGGGTGATCGGAATTCGAGTCAAGAGACCCGAGTTCGGTAACCAAAGGGTTTTTCAAAAACTTACGTACGATTTACATTGTTGGCTTGGACATAAAGGCGGCGACGGGCTCACCCCCTGTCGTTTCCCAAAAAATGTCTTCGGTGCAAGGTGGAACGAAAGGACTTATTTTCTGGACCTCTGTCTACCACTATATCGGGAATGACGTGCAGATTATTCTTGTACACAAAAGCCTGCGTTTCTACGCAGGCTCTTGTGTACAAGAATTTCCTATTAATTTTTTGTTTACATTCACACAGTTTACCATACTGGGGTAAGCAGATGTCCAGACTAGACAATAAAGTCCTATCGATCCACTTCTTACCTAAGCTTATTTTGGGAAAACATAAATTAAACAAACAAAATGCGTTTATATAGGGAAAAAAAAACTATTTCACACACCTAACCGGTCTGTTTTTCTGTCAAAACATTACCCAATGACAATGACGTCAATTCGCGACGACAGATGTGGAACTGAACGATACGTAATATTCATTTGAAATAAACCCAGGCCGGTTGCGACCTCACATCAACTTAATGTTTTCGTTTCGAGTTGGAAGTCGGGTTGTTTTTTTTTTATACCGCTGTGCTAAATTTAGATCTACCGCTATAATTAATTTTTGTTTTGGTCGTGTTTTGCTGCGTATGCGTGTGTAATGTGCTATCTGAGTGACTGTGGTTTCGCCAGTTAGGTTCTCGTGTATAATCTTCACGTCATTCCCAGAACAGGGGTAGACAGAGGTGTAGTAGTACAATTAAGTCTTTTCGACTAACCTTCCACTGATGGTGGATCAAAAATTGTCCCTCAGATTGTCCAAAGATCATGTTGTCCTAAAAAATGTCTTCAGTGGAAGGTTTGAAGTTAAAATAAAATACAAGAAATCATTATGTTTGAATTTAAGTTATTTATTTATTAAAGTTAGCCAAGAGTCACGATAGCCAAGTGGTTGGGTGATTGGAATTCGACTAAGGAGACCCGAGTTCGATCCCCAAGGCCCGAAACAATGTGGTTTTTTGAAAATACTGACTTGGACATAAAGACGGCGAGGGGCTCACCACCTGTCACATTGGTCCGTGGGTCGAAACCATTTAATTATCTGGACCTCTGTTTACCTATGTATTGGGAATGGCGTGAAGATATTTTTTATCTATATATGTCGAGGTTTATTTCCTTGGCTTGGACATAAGACTGCTTATTTTTAGGGGAACCTGTCATGTTCCCCTAAAAATAAGCTACATTGAAATGTGAGTCGAGAGGATAAATTTGTCAGGAAAAAGGATAAAATTTTTTGAAAGGATAAAATTGTTAAATCTCTGGCCTCTACATTTGAAAATTCGTGAAGATATAAGAAAACTGTCTTCTAATCTAATCATTTACTTGTTTCCGTAAATATATACTTACTTAAGTATCTGGACCTCTGACCAACCCTGTATTGGGAATGGCGTGAAGATATTTTTTAAAATGAAATCATTTGTATAATTTATTCCTCGTAATATTCATTGCATTCATCGATTTTTCATTGAATTAAAAAAATACATTTATAATTTACCATCGTTCCGTAATGAGGTCTCTTTAACGAAAGGGGCAAATGAAACTTTCAGGGTTATACTTTTTTTTGGATATCTTTATAACAGTAACAGTATGCAGCATTCTTTCTTTGTATTCAAGAAAAAACATGGAAGTGATCACTCATTCGCCTTCGTCATTGATATATTCATTTATCTTAAAATAACCCACCCTATAAAGTTTTTCTTTAATGAATTTCTTAAGCCTGTTAATAGGCAGGCTAAATAATGTACTGGAGTCTAGTTGTAGAAGCGTATACACCACACAATAAACAAGTTACTTCATGGAGTTCAAAAAATTAACATTAAAGCTTGTGTTTTTAAAATTTAAAAATAAAACGTAATATTCAGAAGTCACGATAGCACGGTGTTCGGAATTTCGTGTCAAGAGACCCGAGTTCGATCCCCAGGTGGCAGGCTCGTACCAATGGGTTTTTCAAAAACTTATGTGAGACTTATATCGTTGGCTTGGACATAAAGACGGCGACGAGCTCACCACCTGTCACGTTGTCCCGAAAATATCTTCGGTGGAAGGTCGAAGGGACTTAATTTTTCTATACTATACCTCTTTCTACCCCTGTATTGGGAATTGCGCGAAGATATTTATATTTATTTATTTCAAAAGTAATATTAACGTCAAGGAATATCTAATGTTTTTTCACCGAAATATGAAATAAGAGCAAACAATCTTGGGCAATCCCGTCTCTCGTTAGAACCTGACTAACAAAGTCGACGAATCACGTGCGTGCTAATCATTCGCGCATTGTGCTTTGTACGTTTGTTTGCTCTCTCGTTCGCAGACAAGTTCACAGCCGCAATGGTCATAGTTTTTGAGGTATACTAACAAATTCGAAGGAAGTCTTGCACTGGTCATCGCCAACATCGAAGATAATTTGATAAAATTCAACGTACTTACTAATATTCACTTATAATATATTAAAATCATCTATACACAATCAGGTTATTAATTTATATTGAAAAATATTTAACCCTAGCGGAACTCAAACCGGGAACCCTGGGCTTCAATCAGGTCGATATCAACGAGGATTTTAATAAATTTATTTAACTTTTTAATGTGGTACGGCGTGAGACACGTTTTTAATGAATAAATAAATTAGACAAAAATAAAAATGAAGGCGTCGGAACTGAATGCATCAAGAAATAAACCAAAGGATCACCTCGCCGGATAATCTTATCGAGGTTACTAACTACATTCAGAGTTATATAAGAAAATAAACCTTCCACCAGGTAGATTACCTACTCGTTAACATTCCTATCACGCCAGTGATGACACGGACCGTGATTATATAAACACTTGTAATGTTATCTTTTGCATTTAAAGGAGTGATTAATTAATAAAAAATAAATTATATATTAATCAAGATCAAAATTTTTTTAAACTAAATATTTAAAAAGTTGTTGCTACTCATATATTTATGAGAGATATAAAAAATCAATTGAAATGGAGGAAATTTGTAGCGACGGCTTGCGGCGAAACTATGAAGAAGCAAGGTTATTAGTATTGAGGTGATTTGTAAACCCAAACCCTAGTTTAGGAAAAAGCGAGACCTAGATTACATGTCCGCTGGGGCCACTTGGAGAGTTTCGGAGACGAGCGCAGTTTCAAGAAAGCGAGTTTTGGAATCCCAATTAGCTGTCGCCCCTCGATCAGCATAGATCTTCCTAAGTGTGATAGTGTAATTTTACTACAGATAAATGTAGAAAATCACTTTTTCCTCCTTGTCTCGTGTTTGATTCCGTAACACAAGCATTTTCACTACTTATTTTGGGATCAGAGCAATGTATATGATGTTGTCCTTATCAATGTTATTTATTTATTAAGATCTATGAACATAGGAGTGCCTACTTATCTTCGCGTATTTATCAGTACTAAATATTTCAATTATTATATAGATTTCGTGAGAGAAGAGGGGGTTACGATTTGTAGTAATTGTGTGAACAGAAATCAAATCAAAAAACTCCAGTTTAATTCTCATGATGAAGACTAATCTGTGAACAAATCAAAATATTCAAAACTGATTTACCATGTGTATTTATTGTGCGTTGACTTGGAAACTCAAATTATGGGAAGCTTAACATCTGCCACACCGTCGCAAATAAACCCAAGTGAAATGTAATTCGAAACAACCCGCTACCGCCTCATTTTCGATAGTACAACTGTAAGCGTTTTTATCTTCACGCTTTGTAGAGGTAGCCAGTGGTCTAAAAATTGACGGTCGGTAGTTGCAATGTCTGTTATTTAAATCGATAAATAAAGAATTTGATTTGATATGGAATTTATAAAAATCTATGGATATAATTTTAAAATTCTAAATAATTAAAATTTTAATCAAATGCTTTTTATACCTAAACATTTTTGTAATTATATATGATACAGATCTCGTATGACATTAATTTTCAGGCTGTGATGTCATTTATAGTGCCTATATCCATTTCAATTTCAACGTCAGATCCTGACGTGGTTGTAATATGACTAATCTGTCAGTCTTTCACACGAAAAAAAAACGAAATCGGTTTATACAAGACGGAGTTATGAGTTAACAAACATACATATAACCGAATTGAGAACCTCCTCTTTTTTAAGTCGATTAAAAATAAACTATGTCGATATGTCAGGTTTTTAGAATGAATAGATATGGAGATGAAATGTAATTTAGATTATGCAACCGATTAGGAATGTTTTGGCACGAATTCTATAATGAGTGTAAACCCGTGGAATGTGTATAAAGCTTAGCAAACATCGCAATAAAATGACCTGGCGCTATACATCAAGATCTGAGACGCGCCCACTTTACGGAAAATGAAGTGAGAACAGGTTCCGTCTGCCAGACACATTCCTATATTTCCATACCAGTATCTATGTATTATTATTTAAATTTCATTAGACGAACCGGAAAAACCAACGAAACAAAATAATTTACATAAATAATCAACGCGCCGTTATCGCCGAGCATAACACTTGTATCGTTACGTACACATCTAGCAGTAAGTTACGTAAAAATATTGAAAAATATTCACCACAATTGGAATCTCGATCACAATTTACGTACGGCGTCAGGTTTACCACCTGTCACGTTATCCTAAAAGAGAAAAAGCGGTTTGTTGACCCGTCCGGTAATCGAACACAAGGTCTGAGAGCTGGCGACATCATGAAAACCGTTGTGTAAGCCACTCGTCTACGGAGGTCGTCAATAATTTTTAATAAAATTCGGAACTTTTTTTTACCTTTTATATATGCTTAGACAATAGAGTCGTTTCGACCCACCTTCCCCCGAAGATATAATTGGGATAACGAAACATCTGGTGAGCCCGTCGCCGTTTTTATGTCCAAGCCAACGAGATAAATCGTACATACGTTTTTGAAAAAACCCCATTGGTACGAGCCTTCCACCTGGGAATTGAACTCAGGTCTCTTGACTCGAATTCCGACCACCGAACCACTCGGCTACCGTGACTTCTATAGAACATCAATACCAAATATATCCAGATTCGAGGTATATCTCGGATAAATCTACAATTTCTTACTTATAAAAGAGTTTAATACTTGTGTATAAGTAAGAAATTACGTAACAGAAAATGTTATACACATTTTTTACAAAATTTCCCGCAGGGTTTTTTGTAGTTTTTGGTACACTTATAGAGTTCAAATTTACAAAATAAATAAATAAATACATACAGAGACAGGATATCATCACATACATTGGTTTGATACCAAAATGAGCAGCATAGACACTTGTAATATGGAAACAGAAACAACGAAGGTACCACAAACACCCAGACCTAAGAAAATGTACAAAAATTGTTTTCTGTATTGACCTGACCGGGAATCGAACCCGTGACCTCAGAGCTGAGGACATCTTGAAATCCGCCACTCGTCCACGGAAGTCTTCATAATATCTTATTTTTTAATTTTAATTAGACTGGCATCAACTATAAGAAGAATTGTCTATTTCACGTTCTTTCAAATACGGGTTACGGGTCGTAAAATTAATTGTCTAGACATTTGACTAAACCAGTATTAAGATAAAAAATATATGGTTGACTGTAATGCCCAACATACTAGTGATTAAAAAAATTTGTGTATTTTCACGTCATCCCTAAAAGACAATTAAGTCTCTTCGCCCCACCTTCCACCGAAGACATTTTTGGGACAACAGGCGGTGAGACTGTCGCCGTCTTTATGTCTAAGCGAACGATATAAATCGTGTATAAGTTTTTTAAAAGACCCTTTGATATTAGTCTATCTCCTGGGGATTGAACTCGGTTCTCTTAACTCAAATTACGATCTCCCAACCCCTCTGTTAACGCGACTCTCGAGTCCTTTATTCTATATTTACCATATAAATAGTCACGACAGCCGAGAGGTTAGGTTACCGGAATTCAATTCACTAGACCCGAGTTCGATCCCCAAGGCTCGTAACGTATGAAAACCAATCGTAAAGTATGAAAAATTCAATATAGTTTGATCAAAGCTGTTGCTCGCGTGCCCCGTGAACTCCTTGTCCCCACAAGTCCGCGCTAATCGGAGTTTGTTGACTCGGCCGATTATCCTCTGCGAGCGCGCGACCTTGGGCCTGCCTCGCTCTACCGCAACAGCGTCAAAACAAACAAACAAGCATACATACTATAACAGCCTTAGTGAGCTTATACTCTTGACTTCCTTATTCGTATTTATTTAGTCATGTTTGCTTGTTCTACAAAAAAGAATTTCATTCTAAATCTATCTTTTAGTTGACTGGATACTTTTAGGTGTATAACATATATTTATAAAGTTTTTTATGTTGATAAATAATAAGGACTGAAACTCTATCTTATATATAGAGTTGCTTAGACTTTTAATACAATAAAATTTTTGTATTTTGTTTATTTTTCATTAATTTCAAGATAATACAATCGTTTCAAATGTTAAATATAATATTCTGAAATATTTATTATGTTCTGTAAGCAATGTTGTTTGCAGTTTCTTAACAAAAATATAACGTTATGATTACTGAAGACAAATTAGTAAAAACACATTACATAATAAGCAGACTTTAACAAAATATAAACTCGATGTGTTCAAAGCTGGACGACACAACAAAATTAATTTACTTAAAATTAAACTGAAAAATCTACTATACAAAAATGTTATTTTTAATAAAAAGAATATGTGTCGGATGTGGCTTATGCCGCAGTTATATTGTATAATTTAATTTTAATATGATTTAAAATATAGTTACTGTAAAATATAGTTTATAGTAATTATTGAATGTCAAATCAATCGCAATTGCTTTGCGCTCTTCAAGGTTCTTTACATACTTATACGAACTATCAATATATGTACAAGTATAAGCAAAATAAATAAATAAACTTACTTGTAAATGATTTAATATGAATTAAATTACAGATAAACATTTAACAATCAACACAAATGTTTTCTTTTCGAACTGAAACAATATTTCACAGAGTTACACTTGTCGGCCGTCCCGTTGTTTAGATGAGCTTGTATTCGCTACGTTAAAGTACAAACACCTTCAACGCCGTTAAAGCAGCTCGCCGTATGCTGCTTCCAACTAACTCGTCGCTATCCAATCGCCGCTATTTGATAACGCCGAACCCATCCATTGGCCGCAACACCGCTGTCATTAGCGAATCAAATGTGGAACGTTAGATTCCGAGTGAGCTTCGAACGATAATAAGCACGAGTCGCGACGCGGAACGAACAATTAATTGCGTAAAGCACGTGTGCCTCGGCGGCGCGTCGCTTGCGGTCTGAGACGTAACGTCGACGGGCGGGCGCCGTTGGCGCCTGGCGTCGGCGGGCGGGGGCGGCGACCCGCCCTGCAGTACAGCGCTCCGTTAAATACGCAACGAGGGTCCACGCCTTCACTGTTCGCAGTAGAGCCTTGTCGCGGAAGCACGTCTATCGCAAGCATGAACTACCATTTGTTATTCGTTGTCGCGACCGCCGCGCTGGCAGCGCTCGTGCACGCCATGCCGTCCCACCTTCACCACCACCCGCCGCGCATCGTCGACCTATCCGATGCCCTGAACCGCACCGTTTGCCCCATCGTGGTGAAAATCGACGAGGACCCCGCTCGCATACCACGACGGATCAAGATGATGAAGTGCGCGCCCGATCCCAACCAATGGTGCATACAGCAGAAGATACCACAGCACGAGTGCTGCGAGCACAACCACTACAACCACAAAATGGAGTGCGTGGAGATTCATGACACTGTATTGGTGCAGTACCCGGCGTCCGGCAGCACGCGGACCTACAATGTGGCGGTGGGGTGCTCGTGCATGGTGGGGCAGGGGACGGGCACGCCAACCCGGTGCCACAGGGGCCGACGTGATCGGCCACCGCCCCACCCCAACCCCAACCCCACATAGTTCCTATTTCTACCAGTGAGATCGCAAACTAATTTATTGTGTGAATGAAACTGAGTGCTGAAAGTTATTTAAGTTATTTATTTATTAAATTTAGCTAAGAGTGGTTGGATGATTGGAACTCGAGACCCGAGTTCGATCCCCATGTGGCCCGTACCAATGTGATTTTTCAAAAAACTGGCTTGGACATAAAGAAGGCGACGGGCTATCACCACCTGTCACATTGTACCAAAAAAATTTGTGTTCGGTGAAAGTTAAGCCTAAAGGACTTAATTCTCTAGACCTCTGCCTGCCCGTGTATTGGGAATGGCGTGAAGATATTTTTATTATTATTAAAATTAGCTAAGATTCAATTGGGTGTGAGCTGCTGCACGCCCCCATAGCGCAGGAGTAGAAGAGACGCTGGGGTCAGCGTGCGGTCGGCATTAGAAGTTATATTTTGTAATCATGACCCCACCGACAGCTTGTATTCAAGCATTGGTTAGGCTAAGTTTGTTATCAGTTTTATAATTTGACAATAAAACAACATGATTTAATTTATTCTTTTATTTATCCAAGCCTTTTAAAATACTTTTCAGATTTTTATTATGCAATTTTATTGTTTTTAAAGCATATTTATGCAGAACTTTTATGTTATTGAATTAAAGAAAGAAAAGTTAAAATTTTGTCATTTGCAAAAGGGATAATAGATGGCGCCTATGCCAATAAACAAGGCATAAGTAATATAAGAGAAAACAGCTTTAAAATTTCAACTGATGCGTGTAAGACACGGTGGTTCGGAGGTAAGAGCGTCGCCACAGATCGGCGAAGGTCGCGGGTTCGAATCCCGCCCGTGTCAGTTGAAGTTTTAAATTTTTTCTCTTTAATTTAATAACTTTAATTTAATAAATTAATAACTAATTAGAATTATTAAATTAATATTTATTCTCAACATTTAAATATAAAAAAGGTCAACTATTAAAGAAATATATAACTGTATTATTATAAATCTTCTTTATAAATAATGTTTGACAAACTCTAAGTTATTTAAATTACATATATAAATTCAATCTATAAAGCATAACATTTGATAATGATTGCGGGAGAGTGAGTCAAGCGAAAAAGGCACCCTGTGAGTCACGGGTCCAATGACTCTATCAAACTATAAAAGCTCGCTCGCACCGAACTCGAGAGGTGCTGTCGAGATTTATTTATTGGTTTATTTAATTAATGTTAATTTTGTTATTACATATTGTTTATGTTAATTTAATATTTGTTTTATTTATCCGGTAATCCACCGACGATTTATATAATAAAATACATAATACTTTTGTCAACACAACGACAAAAGCTGATTACAGAAAGTAAATTTACACAAAATATTATTAAAGTAAATTTACACAAAATAAGGTTGTGAAATTTTCTTTTATATATATGTCTCAATGTCCAAGCCTACGATATAATCCCTACATAACTTTTTAAAAAAACCATTAGTACAAGCCTGCCACCTGGGGATCGAACTCGGGTCTCTCGACTCGAAATTCCGACCACCCTACTACTCGGCTACCGTGACTTTATTTGACTATAAGTGATTTGATATAAGTGGGTAGGTCTAGTAAACAATATCCCACCTCATGTTACATCACTGTATCCCTTGTGCATAACGTTACTTGTAGAAATAAGCAAGACGCAATTTTATTGATTGTTAGAGTGTATAAGTCATGCTAAGCTTTTTGTTATTAAGTAAGTGAAAAAGTTGTTATTTAAAAAATTACTTCGTAACATTCCGCCTGCAAAGAAGAGCCCTTCTCTTCGGACCAGGTAACATGTACCTTTTTATATTTGCATGCGGAATGTTGCAAATTTTTTCAATAACAACTTTACAATTAATTTCCGCAAAGTATCGCCTGAGTCAATTAACTATCGTAAATGAGAAAGTTAAAGATATCAACTGGTTTTTCGGGCGTAACAGCATTGTCTCGGCTCGCATCAAGTCCGTTTCGGTTTTTATTTTTTATTTTCGCAAGATGTTGACACTCACATCTAGACTACTTCTAGAAAGACATGACTCCATCTAATTAGTGGGTCATTCTGTTATGTAAACTTGAAAAATACAAACGTTTAACATAAAACTGGTATTTAGTATGGCATATTGAAAACAAGTTTCTGTCTTCGAAAAAAGTTTTGGTTTTTTTTCCTTCATAAAAAATGGCGACGACCTCAACACATGTCACGTTGTCCCGAAAATATCTTCGGTGGAAGGTGGGTCAAAGGGACTTAATTGTCTAGACTAGACCTCATATTTATATTTATTAATTTTAGGTAGCTGGAACCCTTTTCAACGAGATAGAATAATCCCGAAAAAAGTATTGGGAATTGTGTGAAGATATTATTTTTCCCTAAAAGAATACTATCAATGCCAATTATCATTCCTTGTAACCTATCAATGCCAATTTCATTACTAGTAGCACTGTTAACCAGTCCAGCTAATCTGCAATGCTTGTGTCTGGAGTGGTTCACGACAATAGTCGGATGGCGGGGTCGAACCTGGGACGTTATGTTTCGCAGTCCGCATCCTAAATCATTAGACGCTTTATATGTTCAGCAAATCCTTCGTAATAGCTGTAAAGATTCATATGGCTTCTTTAAACTATGGATTAGTAATGTTATTAGACATTGCCTGTGTATGCTTTTAAAAAAAATAAAGTATGGTATAGTAGTGTAGTACAGTTATACTTTCGACAATTTAAAAATATATTCCGTCGCCGCACGTACCGTAGTAATCAGCGCGATTATTTTATGCCTTTTTTTTTAATAAAAGTCCTTTCGAAGTCAAACCCACTTAAGGTCTGACTGCTAAATATTCCCAACGAATTATAGTGATGAAATATTTTTGTAACTGTTATTTAAAAATGTTTCAAGTACTGTATGAAGCATCGTTTTCTTTAATTTTTATCGTTCTTTCCAGTTCATCGGAGCTGAGAGTCTAAGGTGCAAATTGTCTGGTACTGCGATCGCCAATCCGCTTGCCGAGCGTGCGCGATTACGGCAAACGTTTCCCGTCCGGAGAGGCTTACATCCTGCAGTGAACTTTTACTGGTCGTTACGTACGTATATACTTTTAAGTAAGTAAATAATGACGCAATTTTAATTATTTTAAAGCATATAAGTTATGCTGAACTTTTCGTTATTAAAATAAAGAAAAAGTTTTTTTAATTTCACCTGTCCGTCCGTGTCAGTTAAAATTTTAAAACATATTTTTTTTATTCTTTAATTTAATAAGTAATTAATTATTTATTTATTACTTATAGAAATTGTCTATATACTACAAATATTTCATAACAAATTATAGAAAAAAATAGTCAATATTTAAAATATGAATCTCCTCGGAGAAGGGAGAGTCATGTGTTAAGTCTCGCTGATGCTTATATCCTCTGCAACTTGGTTGCCTGTAAGAGGTCGCTTATTGGAGATAAGGCCGCCGATTGTAACACAGATTCCTTTTTTCATTGTAAATACCTTTCTTTTGAATAAAGTGTATTCAATTAATTCATTGATTTGATTAATTCATTCATTGTATTCATTCATTCAAGATTGAATGATAAATTTGTTGAAGGCTATAGAGGTGTGTAATGATAGTTACACTTGACGATCTGTTTTCTGTCAGTTTGGAGACGGAGAGAAAACAAAGACACATTATTCACACACTCCACACGATGAACATGGTAGAGTTAACGGTTCGTCCTGCCCGCTGAAATGATCATATTTCCGCGAACCGTACGCCCAATGACGGCATGCGCAAATCCTTTTTCAAGTGTTTGACGTCATAGTTACGGAGTCACGTATGCGTTGCGCCTTTCAGATTACTGTAGCAACCATGAATTGAGGCGAAGTAGAAGGCGAAGGGAAATCCGCTATAGTGACGGAATAAGAAACGGAATCTGACCCACACTGATTCACATAACTTACGTTTTAGGTAACTATACACCAGTCATAGTGTGTGTGATTATTTATACAAATATCGTATATACGTATGCGCCAACAACGACTCAGCATATAAATCAAATAAATATTTTCACGTAATTCCCAATACAGAGGCAGACAGAGGTCTAGTCTAGAAAATTAAGTCCCTACGACCCACCTTCCACCGAAGATATTTTCGGGACAACGTGACAGGTGGTGAGCCCGTCGCCGTCTTTATGTCCAAACCAACGATATATAATTCGTACATAAGTTTTTTGATAAACCCATTGGTACGAGCCTGCTACCTGGGGATCGAACTCGGGTCTCTTGACTCGAAATTTCGACCAACCAACCACTCGGCTATCGTGACAGCATATGGTCTCCTCTTAGTGACTCATGGCCACTTAACCAATTTGCGTAGGAGATGACTGTTATTTTTGTATTTAATACCAGGAACAGACTCTCGTGACGCCAGTTACTAAGTTCTAAAATTAAGTAACCTGTTCATCAAGAAGTGTGTACGCTTCTACAATATAATCCCGATAATTGTGTCCATCAATAAATGTATATATGACGACCTCCGTGAACGAGTAGAGTACACACCGGTTTTCAAGGTGTCGACAGCTCTGTGGTTCCGGGTTCGATTCCCGGTCGAGTGAACGTAGAGAAAACACTTTTTCTACATTTTCTCGAGTCTGAGTGTTTGTGGTACCTATGTTGTTTCTGATTCTATATCACAAGTGCTTAAGCTGCTTACTTTGGGATCAAAGCAATGTATAGGTTTACACGGAAATTTAGGCTCTCCAGTCAAATTTATATTTCTCTGTTCATCAACATCACACACATTGCTCTTTTCCCCAAATAAGTAGCTTTAGAGAGAAACATTATTTAAATAAATAAACATATTTACGATGTTCTCAATACTGAAATAATAGAGGCCACAATAATCAGACAATTAAGTCGTTTCGACCCACCTTTCACCAAAGAAATTTTTTTAGATCTTCGTGACAGGTGAATATAATAATGTATACGGATATAATAAGATATTTATTTATTTAAAAAGTGACAACCAAAAGTTCAGCGCGGCCTGTAGTCCATTTTTGGCTTATAGTAGTAAGGAACAAAAAAGATACTTTTTTCCTCTGTCTACCCCTGTATTGGAAATTGCATGAAGATATTTACTTATATTTATTTATAGAAATGTCAAATAGTATCTTAACAGTGGTAGAGCAACGCATCAGCTTTTGTTGTTGCATGAATGGGCCGGCTCGATCGGGGAAGTACCACGACCTCACAGAATACCGGCGTGAAGTAGAAGTCTAACAAACTTCTGCGTTTCGTCTGGTGAGTGCAGGTAACCGGAGGTCCACTCCCTCCCCCCCCTCCCAATTCTGGGAGGGAGAGGCACTCTAAGGCCGAAAACGCATCTGCTATGCCCCTGGTATTTCGGGTGTTCATGGGCGGCGGTAATTACCATCACGTTAGCCACCTGCACGTTTGCCTCCCTTTTCTATAAAAAAAATGTACAAAAATAACTTTTTCTACATTTTTTCGGAGCAGAGTGTTTGTGGTAACTTCATTGTACCCTATCCCATAATACAAGTGCATAAGCTGCTTACTATCGGATCAGAGCAATGTATGTGATGTTGTCCCTATCTACGTATCTATGTAACTGATGAGTTGCGCTTGATACCGCCGGAAAGATGGTGTCCAATCTGATCTTCTTGAGCTTCAAGATACTGACTAGCAGAAGACGGAGACCAGCCACAATGGCGATCGGTACTAGCGGAGACCAAGACCTACTTTGGGTCGCTGCGCTGGTGAAGTAAGTATAAATAGAAATTAAAGATATAAATCAAATTAGAAAGTGTTCAAACAAAGTACTTTGGTAACTGCAATAGTGTGTTGATCTGACGGTGTACCAATCAAATAAATAAATATAAATAAATATCTTCACGCAACTCCCAATACAGGGGTAGACAGAGGTCAAGTCTAGACAATTAAGTCCCATTGACCCACCTTCCACCGAAGATATTTTCGGGACAACGTGACAGGTGGTGAGCCCGTCGCCGCCTTTATGTCCAAGCCAACGATGAAATTCGCACATAAGTTTTTGAAAAACTCATTGGTACTGCCACCTGGGGATCGAACTCGGGTCTCTCGACTCGAAATTCCGACCACCCAACAACTCGGCTATCGTGACTTTGGTGTACCAATGGTGTACCAATCAATAAATAAAATCTGAATTTTGTCTGATATTTATATTTCCATTTATCCGTGCGTTTGTTGGCGTTAAGAAAGGATGAGGTAAATTATTACACCGTCACCACACGACAGTCTACCTGCACAGCGAGTTATACTTAATTGTATAAAATACATAGTTCAATACAAATCTACGAGAAGTCACGATAGCCTGGTGGTCAAAATTTACTACAAAGTGGTCGGGTGATCGGATTTCGAGTCAAAGAACCCTAGTTTGATCTTCAAGGCTCGTACAAATGGATTTTTTGAAAATCTTTTGTACTATTTATGTCGGCGACGGGTTGACCATCTGACTTAAGGACTTAATTGTCAAAACCTCTGTCTAACCCTGTATTGGGAATGGTTTAAAGGTATATATATTTAAAGGTTTTTTTAATACAAATCTATGCTAAGTATTAAATTTCCGGAATCGATTGATAATGTAGTTAACATCCTGGCGTTCTCAAGGTTTAGCAAACGTATTGACATACAAAATTTACTACAGAGTGTTGCAAATGACTTGTGTATTATTGCCTGTACTATTTCATAATCCGTAGCGTGGTGTAGCGGTCACGTGGCGCGAGGGGCGGCGGCCTGGGCGGGCCTTGGGCAGCCCCGCCTCCGAACAACACCTTATGTAGTGCCGCGCCTCTACATTTCTACACTAAGTTACACACTACGTGACAATTTAAGTTCTCATTCAACTTATGTCCACTCCTCAGGCTGGCTTTAGCTCTAATGGTATAAGGAAACGATGAAATTTTCTCAAGCCCTCGTTACATTTCAGTGGTACCTTTTGGTGATAAGTTTAGTTAAGATAAAACACGAATTTGATTGATGAGATGATTGCAGTATCCAGGTTTAAATATACTTAACCAATATTGCTACAAATGCCTTGCCTATTAATACCTCTGAAGATGAAATATCAATAGCAAACGGCTACCATGAATACATCTAGAACAGAGAACATATCTTTTGCGCTGTATTTTAAATATATTTCCCGTTCCCATGGGAATTTATGGATATACAAATTATGTACAAACTCTATAAATCCAAAATCCAATGACCTGACAAAAAACAACCTCTAATGTTCCTTAAAAAGAAGAAAAATTATGAATGAATTAATAAAAACGTTCTGTGCCTGTATACAGTAAACATAATGACTGAGGTATTATAGCTAAATTAAGTAATAAATATTTCCTCGCAGACATAAAAAATATTTTGTTTACACCGAAGTGAAATGAAATGAAAAAAAATCAGAGTTTAACATTAAGTCACGAGAGGCGAGTGGTTGGGTGATCGGAATTCGATTCAAGAGATCCGAATTCGATTTCCAGGTGGTAGGCTCGTACCAATGTGGTTTTTCAGAAATTTATTTACATTTTACTGTTTGTGTTATAAGGGCTTACGTACTATCATGTTGTCCCAAAAAATTTCTATTATGAAGGGACTTAGTTGTCTACACCTCTGCCAACCTCAGTATTGGGAATGCCGTGAAGATATCTTTTATATAATTTGTCCCTAGTAGCTCGCTGGAAGAAGGCCACAAATTGCCTTTCAGTTTATTTAAAATAAATAGATACTTGACATATTGCATGAATTTCCTTCCTTGCTTACAAGTAATGTGATTGGAAATTTATAATGAAATGTAATTATTGTTATGTATGTTTCATTTGTACATAAAAAATATTCGTATAATGTGCAGACTTCTGCGTAAAACAGACCGACAAAGCAAGGTTCTTATTCAGTCTTATTCACCAGAGTCAGAAGATGTATAGAGTCAGAGTAATTACGTGCTCTCAGATATACGTGATTGGGCACTAGACGTTCGTGGACGAGTGGCGTACCACTATCGTGACGTGAGTTCGAGTCTAAGTGTCTACCTTCGTTGTTTCCGATGTTGATCCATAACACCAGTGCTTAGCAGTTTTAAAAAAATATCGTATACCGTTACTGACAACACATCTATAACTCTCTTGTTTTGAATGAAAATATGTTTATGATTACAATACTTGTTAACTAAAAACTACAATAATCGTTCAGCCCTACACCGCGTGGCATGGTACTAGAATACTGGTTGAATTCCCGCGTTGAATGGCTAGACTTAACCGTTGAGCGAGAGAAGAACCAGCCCTCTGGTCAACAGCGGCTACGATAAGTCGCAGAAAAAATTCCTCGAGAAGCTGCATCTCACGAGGACCCCACAAAGCTGCCTGTATGGCAAATACGGGGCGTAAAGTAAACTAAGCGATACAGTAAAATTTTAAATTATACTTGTTAGTAAAATTTGTACGGTAAATTGCTAGTGTGAATCTTTTGTCATATGTATGTTTCGAAGAGTTGAGGTTTTTCTTTATTTATGCGTCATGCGTCGAAAAATGATGCTTCACTGTACTAGACTGTGTCCACCATAGATATAAAGATACATAGACAGGGACAACATCACATACATTGCTTTGATTCCAAAGTAGCTTAAGCACTCTTAGCTAGCTTATACACCACCTGTAACGTTATTCTAAATAAGCTTAAAAGTGTAAGACTAGTGGAAAGCTTGTATTAGTATGTCATTAATTTAGCGTGGTCACGATAGCCGAGTTGTTAGGTAATCAGAGCTCGAGTCAAGAGCCCCAAGTTCTTTAAACTTATGTAGAAAATAAAGTCCGTACGGGTCGAGCTAAATAAAACCGTTTAAAAACTTATGTATGATATACATATATCGTAAGCTTGGACATAAAGACGGCGACGGGCTGTCACCACCTGTCGCATTGTACCAAAAAATGTCTTCGGTGGAAAGTGGGTCGAAGGGTTTTATTGTCTAGACCTCTGTCCATCCCTGTATTGGGAATGGCGTGAAGATATTGTTTATTTATTTATTTAGGGAAGGCACTGACCCCTTATGGTTTTATCCAGCTTAATGGTAGCACTATGTTAATGAGTTATTTGTTATGTAACCGTTATGATGTTATAAATTGTGTTGGTGAAATTTTTATTTAATGGTTATCACGCCATCTAGCGGCAGCTTCATGTTTAAGAAGAGGAGTAACAAAGATGTAATGATGATCGAAGATCAATAAAAGATGGCAGCACTTGTGCTGTCAGTTATTACGCAGGTCAAGATATGTACCAGCAGATGTCGCTTTAATAATTTTAATTTAATGGTTATAACGCCATCTAACTAAGCTTCATGTCTTAAAAGAGGAGGTAATATTGACCAAACCTCAATAATAGATGGCAGCAGTACCGCTTAAATAATTTTAAATTGTATTGTAAACATTTTTTTGTGTGCCGTACTGAAGAGTTTACACAAGGAACTACAATTCAGTAATTGTAAGTGACAACTATCGTTATAATTATATAGAATGTTATTTAATGCATGACGTATTTTTATTAATTTTTAAAGAATTTTAAGCCATGCTCAACTTTTTATTATAACATTAACGAGAAATTTATAAAATCAATTAACAATCATTATCAGTCCCACCAGTGTCAATTGATTTTTTAAATTCCTCATTTTTTATTAATATATTGAATATTCACGATTATGGTCTTTCGGTGTCAAATTTACTAAAATTAATAAATATGAATTTATTAATAATAGTTGACGCAGTTTGAAAGCCGTGTTACGCAATGGTTTGGCATGGATAGGCAAAAGTGGTCCATACTCACACTATAGAAAGAAAGAAATATAATAATTTATTGGACCAGCATCAAGAGACATCACACAAAAGAACAGATTTTCTGTCTAATTGTAAGGCCAGATGCTGATTTTCATGCTTATTTACAGAACCAATAAGTCCCACGGATGTCAAATTAAATGCAATAAAAAGAGAAAACCAAAAAATTATACTGTTGTGCCCTGATTTCCCTTCTATCTTCATAATTTGAAATGGATATTAAAAAATGTCCAAAACCCTTAAAGTTAAATTGAAAAACCATTTATTTTAGATTATAAATTATTTATCATACTAGAACTCGCAAAACAAAAATTATAAGCTAATATGTAAATAATGTGTAGCTGTATATTGTTAATGATTCTTTACAGACTATCTACATTCACGTTTCAGATAAAATAATACAGATAATTTAGAAAATATTTAGTCTTTGTAATTCAATAAAATATTGTAATAAACAGTCGATGTTTATGATATTTATGGATATATATATATATATATATATATATATATATATATATATATATATATATATATATATATATATATATATATATATATAAATATATATATATATATATATATATATATATATATATATATATATATATATATATATATATATATAAATATATATATATATATATATATATATCTTCACGCAATTCCCAATACAGGGCTAGACAGAGGTCTAGTCTAGACAATTAATTCCCTACGATCCACCTTCCACCGATGATATTTTGGGACAACGTGACAGGTAGTGAGTCCGTCGCCGTCACAATGTCAAAGCCATCGATATAATTCAGTATTTAAAAAAATTGGTGTGAGCCTGCCATCCGGGGATAGAACTCGTGGTCTCTCGATCCCAAATTCCGACTTCAATACCATTCGGCTATCGTTACTTATATAATATAATATTATGGTGGGATAACATTATGATCGGGAGTTAAAGTCTCTTATAAATAATTAAAACTGCACCATATCATAAACCTTTATTACTAATTTATCACACCCATGGTGACGTGTCAACACATTCGTATTATCTAAAGAGCACAATATCTATTTGGGTGCGTCAGTTGTGCGAATTTGACGTGACAACATAATATCTAAAGAGCACAATATCTATTTGGGAGCGTCAGTTGTGCGAATTTGACGTGACAACGTAATATCTAAAGAGCACAATATCTATTTGGGAGCGTCAGTTGTGCGAATTTGACGTGACAACATAATATCTAAAGAGCACAAAATCTATTTGGGAGCATCAGTTGTGCGAATTTGACGTGACAACATAATATCTAAAGAGCACAATATCTATTTGGGAGCGTTAGTGGTGTGAATTTGACGTGACAACATAATATCTAAAGAGCACAATATCTATTTGGGAGCGTCAGTTGTGCGAATTTGACGTGACAACGTAATATCTAAAGAGCACAATATCTATTTGGGAGCGTCAGTTGTGCGAATTTGACGTGACAACATAATATCTAAAGAGCACAAAATCTATTTGGGAGCATCAGTTGTGCGAATTTGACGTGACAACATAATATCTAAAGAGCACAATATCTATTTGGGAGCGTCAGTTGTGCGAATTTGACGTGACAACGTAATATCTAAAGAGCACAATATATATTTGGGAGCGTCAGTTGTGCGTGGTGAAGAGCTCGTAATCTCGAACGGTGAAGTTGTAGTCTGGCGCCAGGGAGGCGGGCGCGGGCGCCGGCGCGTCGCCGTACGAGTGCAGGTTGCTGTAGCTGTCGCTGTTGCTGTGGCAGTTGTGTGCCACCAGCAGGTCAGCGCCAGCGCCGAAGATCGGTCCGCAGCTGGCAGTTTACGATGCTTATAGTGTAACAGTGGTAGGGCCACGCATCAGCTTTTGTTGTTGCATGAATGGACCGGCTCGACCGGGGAAGTACCACGACCTCACAGAATACGGGCGTAAAGTAGAAGTAACAAACTTCTGCGTTTCGTCTGGTGAGTGCAGGTAACCGGAGGCCCCCCCCACACCCCCAATTCTGGGGGGGGCGGGGCACTCTAAGGTAGGCAACGCATCTGCTATGCCTCTAGTTTTGCGGGTGTTCATGGGCGGCGGTAATCACTTACCATCACGTGAGCCACCTGCTCGTTTACCTTCCTTTTCGAAATATAAAAAAAAGACTGGGTTATCTTCACGCGATTCACAATACAGCGGTAGTAGAGGTCTAGTCTAGACAGTTATGTCTCTTACCATCCACCTTTCACTGAAGATATTTTCGGGACAACGTGGCAGGTTGTGAGGCCGTCGCCGTCTTTATGTCCAAGCCAATGATATAATTCGTACATAGGTTGTTTCAAAAACCCATTGGTACGAGCCTACCACCTGAGGATAGAACTGGGGTCTCTCGACTCGAAATTCCGACCACCCCGACACTCGGCTATCGTGACTTATGTAAAAAGATAGTATTGTAAATCACTTTTATATATACAGTATTCTATAAAGGTCTATTTTAAGTTTCTTACGTTGATTTAAACTCCACTATACCTATAACCAACGTCAAATAACATATTTATATTTATAATAACAGACTCGGGTGTTTGCGGAAATTCATTGTTATAGAGTTGTATTCTGTGGAGTTAGTGCACGCTTCTGTTTGAGGGAGGATGGTGCGTCTTCTCTTCGGACCAGGTGACATATGCAATTTAAATATTTTGTATACGAAATTGTGTAAATAATTTAATAATAATGTCTCTTCGTTAACGAATTACAAAAACGTTATTAGAATATACAAATAGCAATGGCAATTGATGAAAAAAAAAAACATAATTTTTGACATTGGAACGCTCTAACTCCTAATAAATCACGTAACAAGTCACGATAGCTGAGTGGTTGGGTGATCGGAACTTCGAGTCAAGAAATCCGAATTTAATCTCCAGGTGACAGGTTCGTACCAATGGGTTTTTCAAAAACATATGTACGAATTATAACGTTGGCTTGGACATAAAGACGGCGACGGGGTCACCACCTGTTACGTTATCCCGAAAATATCTTCGGTGGAAAGTGGGTCGATGGGACTTAATCGTCTAGACTAGACATCTGTCTACCTGATTATCTATCTGATTGGGAATTGCGTGAAGATATTTATTTATTTATACATTGTTATAGAGTTGTATTCTGTGGAGTTAGTGGATTCATAGTCAGTAGTGCGTTATTTAAAGTTAGTACACGCATCTGCATGTGTTAATCCCGTCGTTATGTCCAAGCCAACGATAAATAAGTATTAAGTATTATTAAGATAAATCAATAATCATATTATTGAGATAAGTATTATTAAGATAAATCGTATATTAGTTTTTTTTTTCAAACCACAGTTGCGATCCTCAGGGATCGAACACGGGTCTTTTCACTCGAGTTCCGATCACCCTACCACTCGCCTATCGTTACTTTGTACGTGTTATTGAATTAAGGAGAAAATATGTTTTTAAAATTTCAACTGACAGGGGCGGGATTCGAACCCGCGACCCATGCCGAACCGTGGCAACGTTTTTACCTCAGAGCCACCGTGTCTTACACGCATCAGATGAAATTTTCTTATTCTGTATTCTCTTATTTAAGCCTTGTTTTTAGCATCGGCACCATCTATTGTCCATTTTGCAAGTGACAATTTGACATTTACAGTTGTGGAGCCACGCATCAGCTTTTGTTGTTGCATGAATGGGCCGGCTCGACCGGGGAAGTTCCACGACCTCACAGAATACCGGCGCGAAGTCGAAGTTTAACAAACTTCTGCGTTTCGTCTGGTGAGTGCAGGTAACCGGAGGCCCCCACACCCCCAATTCTGGGGGCCGGGGCACTTAAGGTAGGCAACGCATCTGCTATGCCTCTGGTTTTGCGGGTGTTCATGGGCGGCGGTAATCACTTACCATCACGTGAGCCACCTGCTCGTTTACCTTCCTTTTCCATAAAACAAGACTGGGTTATCTTCACGCGATTCACAATACAGCGGTAGTAGAGGTCTAGTCTAGACAGTTATGTCTCTTACCATCCACCTTTCACTGAAGATATTTTCGGGACAACGTGACAGGTTGTGAGGCCGTCGCCGTCTTTATGTCCAAGCCAATGATATAATTCGTACATAGGTTGTTTCAAAAACCCATTGGTACGAGCCTACCACCTGAGGATAGAACTGGGGTCTCTCGACTCGAAATTCCGACCACCCCGACACTCGGCTATCGTGACTTATGTAAAAAGATAGTATTGTAAATCACTTTTATATATACAGTATTCTATAAAGGTCTATTTTAAGTTTCTTACGTTGATTTAAACTCCACTATACCTATAACCAACGTCAAATAACATATTTATATTTATAATAACAGACTCGGGTGTTTGCGGAAATTCATTGTTATAGAGAAGTAATCTGTGGAGTTAGTGCACGCTTCTGTTTGAGGGAGGGTGGTGCGTCTTCTCTTCGGACCAGGTGACATATGCAATTTAAATATTTTGTATACGAAATTGTGTAAATAATTTAATAATAACGTAAGAGACATACTGATGTTAACGAATTACAAAAACGTTATTAGAATGTACAAATAGCAATGGCAATTGATGAAAAAAAAAAACATAATTTTTGACATTGGAACGCTCTAACTCCTAATAAATCACGTAACAAGTCACGATAGCTGAGTGGTTGGGTGATCGGAACTTCGAGTCAAGAAATCCGAATTTAATCTCCAGGTGACAGGTTCGTACCAATGGGTTTTTCAAAAACATATGTACGAATTATATAGTTGGCTTGGACATAAAGACGGCGACGGGGTCACCACCTGTCACGTTATCCCGAAAATATCTTCGGTGGAAGGTGGGTCGAAGGGGCTTAATCGTCTAGACTAGACCTCTGTCTACCTGATTATCTATCTGATTGGGAATTGCGTGAAGATATTTATTTATTTATACATTGTTATAGAGTTGTATTCTGTGGAGTTAGTGGATTCATAGTCAGCAGTGCGTTATTTAAAGTTAGTACACGCATCTGCATGTGTTAATCCCGTCGTTATGTCCAAGCCAACGATAAATAAGTATTAAGTATTATTAAGATAAATCAATAATCATATTATTGAGATAAGTATTATTAAGATAAATCGTATTTTAGTTTTTTTCAAACCACAGTTGCGATCCTCAGGGATCGAACACGGGTCTTTTCACTGAGTTCCGATCACCCTACCACTCGCCTATCGTTACTTTGTACGTGTTATTGAATTAAGGAGAAAATATGTTTTTAAAATTTCAACTGACAGGGGCGGGATTCGAACCCGCGACCCATGCCGAACCGTGGCAACGTTTTTACCTCAGAGCCACCGTGTCTTACACGCATCAGATGAAATTTTCTTATTCTGTATTCTCTTATTTAAGCCTTGTTTTTAGCATCGGCACCATCTATTGTCCATTTTGCAAGTGACAATTTGACATTTACAGTTGTGGAGCCACGCATCAGCTTTTGTTGTTGCATGAATGGGCCGGCTCGACCGGGGAAGTTCCACGACCTCACAGAATACCGGCGCGAAGTCGAAGTTTAACAAACTTCTGCGTTTCGTCTGGTGAGTGCAGGTAACCGGAGGCCGACACACCCCTTATAGGCCGGCAAATACTCCTTAAATGCTGGTGTTCATGGGCGGCGGTAATCACTTACGTGAGCCACCTGCTCGTTTGCCTCCCTTATCTATAAAAAAAAACCATTCTGTATGCGTTATTATCAGTTTCCAGTTTGCAGTGGTGCACTCACTCCGGATGGTAGCAGAGGGCGAAGGCCTTCTTGACGAGCGGGTAGCGCTGCGGCGGGTCGCTTAGCGCGAACAGCAGCCCGCGCTCGGCCGGCACGTAGCCGCCCGCGCCGCCCGCGCCCCAGCCCGCCTCGCACCACCCGCCCACCACCTCGCCGCGCGCCAGCTGCCGCACGGAATCACGAATGAAATCACTGGATGAATGAAACATCCTTCATTGTGCATCAAACACAGTTAAACAACAACAAACGAAATACAGAAATCATATTAAAATGGGGGTCATTGTGGAAGCGTGCTCGTCGCGACCGCTGCCAGACCTTTTCAGGGCTGTAATTCTATACAGCAACGCACCGATGCCAACGAGGGTTAGGGCGTCCCCCCAAGGCGACGCACACCAGCTCGTCCCCGTTGGTGTGGAATGCGACGAGCAAAGCGGCGATCGGGATCGTCATCCGTCACGCACAGCACGACACGGTGGAAAGTGGAAGACGGATTACAGAGTTGTCACGTGGAATGTTAGAGAAGGCATGAGAGATAAGACGAATGAGTTGATCGAAATATTGAAAGAAAGAGAATTAGATGTCGTGTGTTTGTCGGAGACCAAACGGAAGGGCAGTGGTACTGAAGAGCTCCGTGGCGGGGCGTTAGCTCTATGGTCCGTATGGTCTTAGGGGTCTGGCGCTACCGGACTGCGATATCAGAACCACAGTCGGACGGCAGCATCTGAAGCTGGAAGCTTCAGGAAACGGACAGCGGGGATAAATTGACATTTAGCTTTTCGACTACCCTTGCTTGACAGCAAGGGTAGTCGAAAAGCTTGACATCATCGATGTCAGGAAAGAATGTGTGGAAGAAATATGGCATAGCCTTAGGGATGGAATGGTTAGTGCAGCGAAAGACGTGTGTGGAACTGTGAAAATAGGTAGTAGTAAAAAGTGTGATGCATGGTGGAATGACGAAGTGAAAGAAGCAGTAAATAAGAAGAAGAAAACATAGATAGACTACTTGGCTTCTAGTAATGATTAGGATATGAGAAAGAAGATGAAAGAAAGATATAAGCCGGACCCGGAGTGGTTAAGATTGAACAAAATGCTTTCGGGAACCAATGACGTCCACACAGAAAAATCGGACGTCATGCAGCGATGGGGCGAGTTTTATAGAGAAATGTATACGTGTGAGGATCTCAGTGGGGATCCGGGGGTAAAGCCGTAACTGGTACGCCAGACTCGGACCTCGATGACACTGAGGTCATCAATATGAAAGATATTGAATGTGCGTGGTAAAGCTGCGGGAGTAAACAGAGTTACTGCTGAAATGATCAAGTATGGTGGGCCTCGCGTCTGGTACAACTTTCATCTGCTGTGCAATTTGTTCTGGCGGACGGGGGATGTCCCGGATGATTAGCGATCCGCAATCATTGTGACTTTATATAAAGGTAAAGGTTCACATTTTGACTGCGGGTGCTATAGAGCGATCAGCTTGACTAGCAAGTAAACTTTACTCGAAGGTTTTAACACGTAGGATGCAAGAGAAATCGGAAAGATTTCTATGGGAGGCATAATGCGGATTTAGACCTAGAAGAGAATGCACGGATCAAATGTTTTCTCTCCGCATGATCTTGTGTGTTTACCACACGTTGTGGTAAACACACGCTTCTTTTTAACCATACGTTGAGGAACACAGCAACTTTTATTTTATTTGTCAACCTCACATACATGAGGTGCAGTCTGTAAAGTATTAGTGACGAACGTAGTTAACAATTGACTTACTATGTTTTGATACTTATTTACATAACGGTGTGTAAAATTCCTCTAGTAATAATTTCACGTTTGGCAAGCAGATTGGCGATCACAGTACCAGACACTTTGCACCATAGACATTGCTGCTCGGCACCGGACTTAGTTGGTATTTCATGATGGCCACTCCGCCATCTATCGGTAGCAATTGCTATTATGAAGACGTTTTTCTTTAAGTCTTTTTTCCTTCCTATGAGAAGGAAGGGGATGGTAAATTCTGAAGCCCACGATAACTTCTTAAAGTTTAAGAAAACATATTCGAAGACCGATAAAATTAGGATATTAAAAAAATGTGTTATTATCGCCTCATAACAAGGCGTTATCAAGCGATTTTGCGACGTATAACCGTATAATAATAATAATAATATCTTCACGCAATTCCCAATACAGGGGTAGACAGAGGTCTAGTCTAGACAATTAAGTCCCTTCGACCCACCTTCCACCGAAGATGTTTTCGGGACAACGTGACAGATGGTGAGCCTGTCGCCGTCTTTATGTTCAAGCCATCGACACAATTCGTACATAAGTTTTAGAAAAACCCATTGGTACGAGCCACCTGGGGATCGAACTCGAGCCTCTCGATTCGAAATTCCGACCACCCAAACACTTGGCTGCTCACAATCGTAAAGATGTTTATTTTTATTTTATTAATAAAACTGTGTACATTTTTAATTTGTGTTTATCTCCTCTGCTACCTGTACAAGCCGACAGGCGCCACTAGCATTTTTCAATTAAACTTCTCGCAAAGTGACGTCTCTCTCTATTAACCTTTTTTTTCAATTGCATATTATTATATTTCTAGTTTGAAAGATGACCTTGTCATCTTGTCACTAAAATTGATAAGGGCGTGCTTAGATGGTTTGGGCACGTTGAGCGAATGAGCGAAGACCGAATGGTGAAGAAAATATATAACGCGAAAGTTAACTTTAAAAGGTGTCGAGGTAGACCGAGACTAACTTTAAGCGAAAGAGGTATGTAAGGATCGTGACACTTGGCGATCTGTTCTCTACGGCTATCCCGTATGGGATTGTGCGTGAAGATAACACAACATATTATTCTTTTTTTTATAGAAAAGGAAGGCAAACGAGCAGGTGGTTCACGTGATGGTAAGTGATTACCGCCGCCCATAAACGCCCGCAATACCATAGGCATAGCAGATGCGTTTTCAGCCTTAGAGTGCCACCACCCCCAGAATTAGAGGTGTGGGTGTCTGAGCCTCCGGTTACCTGCAATCACAAGACGAAACGAGACCAGACGAGACGTTTGTTGGACTTCTACTTCACGCCGGTATTCTGTGAGGTCGTGGTACTTCCCCGGTCGAGCCGGCCCATTCATGCAACAACAAAAGCTGATGCGTGGCTCTGCCGCTGTTCTATTTTATTTAATCAATTACATATGTGAGGTCACCTGCACGAGTACCAGCACGGGCGCGACCCCGTCACAGTGCGAGTGGAACGCCTGCGCGGAAAAGCCGTGCGTGGACGCGCGGAACACCAGCCGCCATGATTGCTTCGGAGTGTTGCACCTGAAAAGCAATTATTATATGAATTTTCTAGACTCGATAGCGGAGTGGCTGGGTGATCGGAATTCAGGATCGAGAGAACCGGGTTTGATACCCAGGTGTGACAGGCTTGTACCAAAGGGGGAATCCAAAAAATTAAGTAGGAATTATATCATTTGCTTGGACATCAAGACGGCGACGGGTTCACCACGTTGGCCCAAAAATTGTCTTCGGTGGAAGGTGGATCGAAAGGACTTAATTGTCTCTGTCTACGCCTGTATTGGGAATGGTGTGAAAATTTGTTTTTTATGAATTTTCTTATATGTAACATAATATCATCACTTCGCTTCGCTGTGACTTGGTTAGGCATGTATTCTTTAATGTTTACTATTTCTTTTTGTTATAAAGACAATTTTTTGCCAAATAACATTACTAGTACTCCTGACCATTCCAAATAAGATGTAATGCATGCGTCTTCAGTCCGGTGCGAACCAGCAACGTTACATTTTGCAGTCCGCACCCTAAACCATTAGGCTATTGACGCTTCAACTAATTCTACAAGTTCACTAAAGAAATAGTTGATAAATTACATAACTCACCAACTATTTATAAGAGACTGAAAGGCGCTCTTGTCCTGCTGCAGAATTACTGATCCCGCAAACAAATTAACGGCTAATCTGAAAATGAATTACCACACGGTAAAGAATAGAGAACACACTACTTCTCTTCCTGTATATAAGGTGTACGTGGCTCTAATTCTGTACAATAAGATTAGTTTTGGTATAGAGAAAGTTGGAACAAATAATACATTATTAAAAAAATATTTCAATTATAATAAGTTATGCTGAACTTTATGTTATTAAATTAACCAGAACCAGAACTCTGGTTCGACAGAGGTCGCGGGTTCGAATCCCGCCCGTGTCAGTTGAAATTTTAAAAACATTTTTTCTTTTTTTTCCTCTTTAAAGAGGCGACGGGCTTACCACCTGTCAAGTTGTCCAGAAAATATCTTCGGTGGAAGGTGGGTCTAAAGGACTTAATTGTCTAGACTAGACCTCTGTCTACCCATGTATTGGAGAACTGCGTGAAGATTTAGTCAGTCGGAACAAATCGGCGTACCTGGGCTGCATACGCTTGTCGGGATCGGGGCGGGGCGCGGCGTGCAGCGCGGCGCGCCGGTAGCGCTCCAGCGAGAGCTCCATGGGCACTGCGCCCGTCGGTTCCACCTCCTCCGCGAACACTGCACTGTCTGCAACAGACAGAAACCTCTACTTCACCCTCTCACACTTCGCACTAATGTTTATAACCTAAAATAAATAAATATCTTCACGCAATTCCCAATACAGTAGACAGAGGTCTAGTTTAGACAATTAAGTCCCTGTGACTCACCTTCCACCGAACATTTCGGGACAACGTGACAGGTGGTGAGCCTGTCGCCGTCTTTTTGTCCAAGCCAACGATATTAATCGTACATAGGTTTTTTTTTGGAAAAAACCCGTTGGTACGAGCCTGCCACTAGGGGATCGAACTCGGGTCTCCTGACTCGAAATTCCGACCACCCGTCCACTCGGTTATCGTGACTTAAACAAAAGAAATTGCACCTAAGAGGATTTGAGCTGATGCCGGTGAGATGTGGTGGTGGAAGCATCGTAACAGTACATCGGAAATCGCCTATTCATTTGCTTAATAATTTATAAATAATTTATGAGCACGTTTTTGGAACGACATGACAGGTGGTGAGCCTGTCGCCATCTTTATGCCAACGAACTATAAATTGTACATAAGTTTTCATAAATAAAAACCATTGACACGAGCCTGTCATCTGGGGATCGAACTCGGGGTCTCTTGACTCGAATTCCGATCACCCAACCACTCGGCTATTATGATTACATAAAAATAGCAAACAAAGGGAATACAATGTAAACATCTTTAAATCATAAACAAACTTATTGTCTTGAATAAATAAATAAGCGAGGTGTCGCGAGGGTGGCAGTTACCAATGAGCAGCAGACGCACGTGCTGCATGAGCGGCGCGAGGTGGTGGCAGACGCGCGCGCGCTCTTCCTCCGTCCAGTGCGCCGTGGGCTGCGTCACGCCCGCGCGCTGCTTTGCCCAAGCCAACGCGCACCGCCACACCTCCTCTTCCTCTAGACATAGCTGCAACCAACACACGCTGTACCCACTGTACCCGCCCACAGTACGCAAGCAAGTGAATGCTTGTTGAAAGATGTCCACGATTGTTTTATTAAGTATTCTGCGAAACATATCGTGTGTCAAATAAAAAAGTGTATTTGTAATATCAAAGAATAAGCAGAAACAACAATTTAAAAGTTAAGCTAGAAATTTTATTTGACTCCAAAAAAGGAGAGAGGTTCTCAATTCGGTTGTGGTACTTGTGTTCGATCCCTGTATGTTTAACCTCGTTGGATTAGATATAAAGACGGCGAAAAATTCACCACATGTCATGTTACTCCAAAAATGTTTTCGATGAAAAGTAGGTCGAAAGGTCGAAAGTCCTGTGTCTACCCCAGTATTGGAAATTCGCGCGAAGATATTTTTAATACTTCTTATGGCTAAAGATTAGAGGGTGGCCCTCTTCCTTCTCGTGGGGGTTGTAAAAGCCTGGACAATAAAAATTACTATCGACAGATGACCGAATAACCATCTGGAAAAAATACCAGACCGAAATAAACAGACCGGCATGGGCTGAAGCGTCTAAAGTACAAGATATGTACCTTAGCGATCGCTAGTCACCTTGCCGAACTCACGGCAACCATCAGCAGGAGCCTATGTCCAGTGGACTATCGCAGGCCGTTATCTAAGTAGTTCCGCGGTAAGTTGAGTTAAGTGAGGTAACCGAATAGTCACACCCCGTTTCAAGGTTAATCAATTGCCTTGAATTTCAAAGTCTTGTAAACATGAGTTTTGGTAATCACTCGAGCTAAGAGCTCTAAGAGCGTGCTTCCATGAGTGAGCAAAATAAGCGAATGAATGAAAAATGAACATTGAAATGTGTCGAGGCTAATTTTCGAAGACTATATGAGCAAATTGCTTCAAGAGGGGAGGGTCAAATGTACTTGGATACCTAGACATGCATATATGAAGAAAATGGTGAATTTGAAAGAAGCCAAAGAGGTATGTTAGTATCGTGATACTTGAAGATCTGTTCTTCCTGGCTTCCCCGTCAGTGAGAGCGTCAGAGCGTGAATCTCTATCTCCTCTAACCGGGACCGGTAGCTTTCTCTTTTAATTATGTAATACATACGAAGTCCGAGGATATGAGTTTGATCAGCGCCTCCTTAGGAAGGTTCAGGAATGCGTTAGTCTTCACGCAATCAGCCGCGTTATCGCCAATAAAGGCAATACAACGTTCCATAAACGACGATGCGCTCTTGCCTCCTGAAATATACGAATATATGCAAAAATGTAAAATTTTGGCGGTGTTAATATTAAATAAATGAGAGATTTAATAAATCAACTGACACGTACTGGATTCGAACCACATTTTATTATTATTTTTTTATTATTCATCATTATTATCATCAGTTGAAACTTTAAAACTCTTTCGTACACCTTTTAAGGGCGTTGGTGACAACAGTTAAAAGTAATGTTAAACTAAATACTCAAAACTTTACTGTAATTTTAGTAAGTATACCAGATCCGGAGATATTCGAATTGCATAATTTTACAAAATTATATTTTAATTGCTTACTAAAAACCAGTTCCTCAAAATTCATAATAATTTCTTACATAAAAATTGTTATAAATCTTATCACAAAAAATAGAATATTTAAGAAAATAATATTTTTAAGTAAAAAAAAAGGGATCAATTCATTTCTATTCTTGTTATTGTACCTACAATTGTGTGATATCTTAGTCCGAGAAATTATTCATTTGGTGGCACTCTGTGTATTTAAAACCTTAAAAACCTGGAAATGTGTAACTTTTAGTGCATCATTTACATTCTTTTGTACCTCGGGCCGGAGTTTGTGTATACGTCAGAGAGGATATATGTTTTCAACGCCTCGGCAGCCTTGAAGGTAGGGACCTGTCCACCCTTTGGCTACGCATAGACAGCGACGACCACCCTCGCGTCTATGGGTGCCTCTATAGGTCCCACAGCGGTAATTCCGAAACTGACCGACTCATCGACCACATCCAAATGGCTGCATATTCCGTGCTATAGCAGATCCCATCCGCAGAGATCGTGGTACTCGGCGACTTCAACGCCCACCACGACAAATGACTCCGATATCGAACCACTGATCATTCGGGGAGATCTGTTTTTGACTTTGCCCTAGCATATGATCTGACACAACTGGTTACTTCGCCAACGCGGGTTCTGGATGAGGAGGATCATACACCTTCCCTGCTGGATCTTCTGCTGACCTCTCATCCGGACGGCTATGTGGTCTCCGTTGATGCCCCTTTGGGTTCATCGGACCACTGCCTGATTCGGAGTAAAGTGCCCATCATGTGCCCATTGCGGTCGCGTTATGCAGGCCACCGCCGTCTGTGGTACTACAGGTCGGCGGATAGGGAAGGAATGCGGTCTTTCTTTGCATCCTACCCATGGGGGCAGGTTTACTTCTCGCTAGATAGTCCAGACGCCGTTACAAATTCCGTCGCCGATGTGGTGCTCCAAGGAATGGAACTCTTCATTCCTTCCTCTGTGGTGCCCATCTGTGGTAGATCAAAGCCTTGGTTGGTGGCACCTGCAGAATGGCATCTCGCCAAAAGCAGCAGTGCTACTGGGCCTGGGTTAAAGCATCGGCGTCTCGGGACTCAAAAACTAGCGTTTTTAAGAAGGAGTGTAACTCTGCCGCCAGGTCCATCAAAAGAGTAATTACTGCGGCGAAGTCGGAGCACATTGGCAGAATTAGCGAGAAACTAGTTCGTCTTCCTTCGGAAACTCGAGCGTTCTGGTCCCTCGCCAAGGCTGTCCAAGGGAATTTCAGTCAGCCATCACTACCACCTCTGCACAGGGAGGAAAACTCTCTGGCCCATGACGCAAAAGAGAAAGCCGATCTTCTAGGTTCTCTTTTTGCGTCCAACTCGACTCTCAATGACAGGGGGAACTCACCGCCGACCATCCCGTGCAGTGAGTGCTCTATGCCGGACATCCGGTTCCTTCAGAGCTAAGTGCGAAAAGCACTCCTCTCCCTGGACATCCAGAAGTCGAAAGGGCCCGATGGTGTGCACTGGAGTTGGCACCGGTTCTATCGCGTCTTTTTCGGTACTCCTACTCTGAAAGCGTCATCCCGATGACATGGAAGACTGCTTTGGTGTACCCGATATATATAAATAAATATCCTCACGCAATTCCCAATACAGGGGTAGACAGAGGTCTAGTCTAGACAATTAAGTCCCTTCGACCCACCTTCCACCGAAGATATTTTTCGGGACAACGTGACAGGTGGTGAGCCCGTCGCCGCCTTTATGCCAACGATGAAATTCGTACGTAAGTTTTTGAAAAACTCATTGGTACTGCCACCTGGGGATCGAACTCGGGTCTCTCGACTCGAAATTCCGACCACCCAACAACTCGGCCATCGTGACTTATTTCATCCAAAATAATGGAGTCCATTATAAACTGCCACCTCTTGAGGTACTTAGAGGAGCACCAGTTGATCAGTGACCGCCAGTACGGCTTCCGTCGGGGTCGCTCAGCTGGTGATCTTCTTGTGTACCTCACTCATTGATGGGCGGAGGCAGTAGAGAGCAAGGGTGTGGTCCTGGCAGTTAGTTTGGACATAGCGAAAGCCTTTGATCGGGTATGGCACAAAGCGCTTCTCTCAAAGCCTCCGTCATATGGGCTTACCGAGAAATTTTGTGATTGCGTCACTAGTTTTCTCCCAGACCGCAGCATCAAGGTCGTAGTTGACGGTGCACGCTCGGACTCCAAGTCTGTGAACGCTGGTGTCCCACAAGGCTGTGTGCTATCGCCAACCCTGTTTCTTCTACATATCAATGATTTGTTACAAATTAGTAACAACCATTGCTATGCAGATGACAGCACTGGTGATGCCCTATATACCGGCCGTGCAATATTTCTCGGGAACACGTCGACAACAAACTTGTGTCTGAAGTCGAGATTTTGTTTGACAAAATCTCGGACTGGGGCCGATTAAATTTAGTCCAGTTCAACCCCAAAAAGACACAAGTTTGCGCGTATACCGCTAAAAAGAAACCCTTCGTCGTATCACCTCGTTTTGAGAGCACTCCCCTAGGTGCTTCAGCCAGCATCGGAATCCTTGGCGTCGACATATCGAGCAATGTTCAGTTTCGCGGTCATTTGGAAGGAAAGGCCAAATTGGCCTCTAAAAAGCTTGGTGTGCTCAGAAGAGCACGACAGTACTTCATGCCGGCCCACCGCTTGCAACTTTGGAGTACTGTTCTCATCTCTGGGCGGGGGCACCCCAGGAATTGTTCGGATTAATCCCAGCTGCTGAATTTCACTATCGTACCTTACGGCATAGTCAAAAATTTCATGAACACCACCTTGATGCTTGGCATTCCACCACAGTGCGCTTTTCACAGCATTTTCTGCCACGCACTTGCACTTTATAGAATGAGCTGCCGGTCAGCGGTTTTTCCGGATCGATACGACTTAGGGACCTTCAAGAAGACCTCTACCTTTCTCAAAGGCCGGCAACGCATCTGCTATTCCTTCGGTATTGCAGATGTTCATGGGCGGCGGTAATCACTTACCATCACATGTGCCTCCTTCTCGTTTGCCTCCCTTTTCTAAAAAAAATCTGGCAACACAAGGTTTTTAGGAAAAAAATTATGCCTTATTAGCGCCATTTATTGCTTGTTGGCATAACATTTGTTGAACAAATATCTATTTTTACTTTTCTCACCCTATCACTTTGTCACATATCATAACAACCTCAGACAAGTGGACTGCTGACAATAGGCCTCCCTATTTAGAATGGCCCTGTGCACCTACATCTATCGACTCTTATTATATCTCGATACTGTGGGGGTTGTTCTATACTCGTATTCCAATACGGGGCTACCACTTGAGAACTTTCTTTCCCAATCGTTATAAGTTCTACGAGCTGTAGCTGGCCTATTGCCACTTTAGTGTATTGATCCTTACTAGTATTTTGACTACCCTAATTCTGCAGCGGATTTCTTCGTTACGGGTTCCATCACGCTGAGAAAGCCAAGCTAAGCCCTTTCCACAGCCTGTTGAACTTCCTCATACGGCCTGCAGTGAAGGCCCACTGAGACGGGGTTGACATCTATCCATAGTCATCACTGGCAGCATTCACTGGTTGTATATTTTAGTCGTTAATATTTAGGACCTATTCGACTAGAAGTAGCGTTGTTTCCCTATATCAGTGTAGTATCAGATAGTAATTAATAAAAAAAAAAATTCCGTTTGGTATCGGGGTATATACCACTCCTTTCTTTTAGAAGATGATCGAGGAATAACCATCTCGAATACCAGAGCAATGAGTAGCAGAGTCGATTGTTTATGGAAAAACAGTTTTTCGGAAGAGGTCTATGCAAGTAGTATCTTTTCTTTTTTACAGCCTATCAAGAGTCCACTGTTGAACAGAGGCCTCCCTTAAATTTTTCCGGAAAGTACGGTCTCCAGCCGTTATTTATTTATTCAGCATCAGGTCAAACCCTCCTTTCATCCCGAATTATAATTAAATCTGTTTAAACAGTGTCGCAAAATTTTTAATGTAATATTTATATTCATAAAAATGACTAGGCCACAAAACTCGATAAGAAATCAAATGGATTGATTTGAAATTTTAAAGGTTTGAAATTGTATTCTTATCAGTGTTTGTAAATACTTTGTACCCCAAAGTTTAAATTTTCTTAAAAAAATAACATTGAAGACATTTATTTATTTTATAGATTGCTGTGGTAACCATTGTTTTTTAATTTATTACTATAATATTTATAACACATTACAACAAACTTTCTATCAATTACTTGTAAAAAATATATCCTGAGGTTAGAACAATAAACTCCTTTCGGCCCACCTTTCACTGAAGACATTTTTTTTGGGACAATGTGACAAGTTATGAGTCTGTGCCACCTTTAGGTGAAAACCAACGATATAAATCGTACATAAGTCTAAACAACTCCATTGGCACTGGGGATCGAACTTTCTTTTGCTTCACTCCAATCACCCAACCACTCGGCTTCTGTGAATACATTTACTAATTTTATTACAGACCGGAGTCAGAGAAGAGGAGCCTGGATCAGCTACTAAAATTGTATGAATAAAATCATTTATGTATACATAGCATAAATAAGCTTCGAAGATGGTGTAGTTGGGTGACAGGCATAAGGATTATAAGACTTGAGTTTGATAATTAGGAGGAAGGCTGTTCAGTTTTTTAAATTTATATTTATGCATAAAGTCGATCATTGCTTTGACTCAAAGATGAAAATGGGTCACCAACAGTTACATTATTCCAAATAAGTTTCATTAAAACGTGGATTAAAAGGAAAAAACTCTAACACCTCAATATTAGTGATGCGTGAATTCGATTTTGCATATTAAATTGTATTGCCTCTTTTGTCATTAGTTTGCGTAGTTATAACTTGTTTAAGTTTTTATATTTTCAGAAGAAAACATTGTTTTATTTTGAACTCTCTATCACATTAAATTTAACTTATATATTAAATAATAAATTGTAGTGCTCAGTTTATCATTTATTTTGAATTATTTCTCATACCTTGAGCTAGGTGAGGTGTCTCCACCTCACCTAGCTCAAGATATGGGAAATAATTCTAAATAAATAAGCACCAGTGTAGTTTTACAACTCATATTGGAGAAATTTCTCTCAAAAGAGGTGTTTTCCAAAACAAATATGTTCCAGTAAAGACCTGGTATTTGTGGCTGTTTTCAGAGTTGTGCTTGGCTGATTTATGCTTTATTTTCTATGTGTATATGAAATTCACAATAGCCAAGTGGTTGGGTGATTGTAACTTGAGTCAAGACCCGAAGTTCGATCCCCAGGAGGCACGCTCATACCAATCGGTTTTGTCAAAAACTTAGTACGATTTACATTATTAGGTTGGACATAAAAATGGCGACGGGCTCACCACCTGTCCCAAAAAATGTTGTTCATGAAAGGTGAGTTGGAAGGATTTAATTGTCTATATCTAAGTATAGGGAATGGGAACATATTTTTTTTCTACGTTATTAAACTATTTAACTTCAAGATTCAGAAGGTAAAACATATTTCAGAAACCTACTTCATGACAAAACTGAAAAAGCGTACTTTCAAGTAAGAAGAAGAAAGAAGACTGGTGACAGATTGTTACTTCATACTACATCTGGTAGTCTCAAACCTTATTTTTCAAATGTATGTCATGTGATAGAAAAATTTTTGTTTCAATAAACATAAAAAAATACTCAATTTGTACATAAATTTATTTAAAATACAGCTGTAAATAATAAATCTAGCTGTAATATAGAAAAAAAGACATACTTTTATCTGTAAAAATGCAAACTAAAATGTTTCTGCTCTTATAGCTGCAGACAACAGTTACCATTTAATTTCAGAGCTAGTTTAAAGATCTCTAAACTGTAGGCCATTTAGAGTGAAGGTATCAAAATGTTGCATTTAGTAACTTTAACATCAGGTTTAAGTGTGTGTTAAACATGTTGTCACTTTCTCCGCTTGCCTTACAACAATATTGTATTTGTATAATAACCATAATAGCTTGAGTAAAACAAAATAATAGTTTGGAATATTTTAGTTAGGGATATTGAAGAGTTACTAAGATTACCTTATACATACAAATTTTACCCTTTTTAAGTGTTAGTATAGATGGACTTCAACAATATTTAATCATAGAAATTAACTACTAAAAGGCATTGAACACTCAAAATTATAATTATTTACACTCATGATCAATTAATACTTCTGCTGCACAAGTTAGGCTAGAGTTTATGAGGAATAATTTTAAATGAAAGCCATTATGCAAATCTTAATTTTAATGAGGAAAATAACATGTGGACTGTGTAGCAACGCACATTATAATACCATTTAGGTACGAAATTTCCTTACAAATCACTTATTCGCTAGGAATGTTCACTTAGTTGGTAATATAACCTAATTGTGTTCATACCGACGCGTTTGGATTCACATTTTGTATAAGTGTAATATTATCTCCTTTCATCATAATTCTTCCGACCTGCTTCCTATTTTTCGTCTTCATATGAACCTCTTCGGCATCGTCAAGAACAATGTTCATGTATTCGTCGAATCCAACAATGTGCCCTTCAATTCTCAGATTTACATTTTCGTACAACCAAATTTGCACCCGACTTCTGTTCTGTAAATACCTAAAGATAAGGTTAATGGGTTGTACCATAACCTTTTGAACTTTCGGTGGGCCCTTATATGCCATTTTCGTTTTCTTTGTATTTGCACAAAATTAATCACAAAAGTAAACTGCAAAAAAGCCGGGCAAAACGCGCGTCCGTCAAATATGGAAGCTTCTTTATCATAGACAATTTAAATATGGCGGCTTGGCGGACGTTTCAAGTCGTAAATTCGTATTCTTTATTTTTTGGTTGTGGCGACGTATTTGCTACAGTGTCAAATATTTGCCAGAATCATTTCAATTTTACAATTTATAATTGGCTATTTCTTAACCTAGCTTATTTCATCGTGTTTACAATAGAATGATAAAAACAAATAATAACATTTGGTATATCAAAGGATAATATTTGACCGATTTTATTACATTGTGTTCAGTATCAGTTTCTTAAGTTTTTCTGTCCTTATTTATTTACGATTTAAGTTATTGGTATTGACCACAAAGAAATTTTACTGTAGGAATTAATAATGTTTCATGGTAGTTTGGTAATTTAAGAAAATAAGTTAATAGGTTTCATTACTGGATGGTTATTTATTAAAATAAATTAAATAAAGGATAACTTAATAGCCTAGTTGGTTGACGGCCTAATGCCTTTGGGGGTAAATATTTATGTGATGAATATTATTGTTTGTATTCGAGTCATGGATGTTTATATGCATATATAAATATTTACATATGTAATTATATTTCAATATAAGTATATTGTAGCGTTGTCTTAGACGCTAAGACTGGGACAGGATCATCACTTATCACTTTGTGCCAAATAGCTTTCAGTAAAAGGTGGGTTGCAAGGAATTGTCATGTTTATTTATATATTATTAATTAAGAAATTTATTTTTATTTCTTAAGTAAATGGATTTTTATTAACAAACAACACTGTGTAATCACGTATCGTGGTAGTTGAAATCACGCTCAATTACAAAATTAGACTCGGGATACTGACGATTTTTAAAAACCGTCGTTCTTTACTTTCCTCGAATAACGTAATTGTTATGTGTTTTGTAACGTGGCCACAAATTTATACTCGGGATAAAAAAAGGAACCGACATCTGGCAACTCCAGAGTTAAGTCCATGACTTACGGAAGTTAGTTTTTTTTTTATTATAATAAACATTATATTTTCTCATTTTTACACGTTTATGTTTCCAGATTAGTCTATACTTTTACTTGGTAAATTTTTATTATTTTTACAAAATGCATCGCTTTCTTCGGTTGGAATAACCACAATCGGTTACCAGACGAACCGGTTACTAGAAAATCCCAGTAATAATATATAATTTGTTAGGAATAATAAATTGATTTATTAAAAAACATATTATTTGCGACCACTTTCAAAATACTTTTTAAACAAAGTAAATGTTTATTTTATTTTTATATTAAAAAAATACGATAAAAAGCAATCTGCGCTTAAAACGATTAGAAATAATAAAATAAAAATATTTTCACGCAATTCCCAATACAGGGGTAGACAGAAGTCAAGTCTAGACAATTAAATCCCTTTGACCCACCTTCCACCGAAGATATTTTCGGGACAACGTGACAGGTGGTAAGCCCGCCGCCGTCTTTATGTCCAAGTCAACGATGAAATTCGTACATAAGTTTTTGAAAAACTCATAGGTACTGCCACCTGGGGATCGAACTCGGGTCTCTCGACTCGAAATTCCGACCACCCAACAACTCGGCTATCGTAACTAGAAGAATTAGAAATAACATTGCAATATCTGAGTGAGGTTCTAAATAGGGATGCAAGTTGAAGCATAGCAACCATAAAGTTAATATTTAAAAATAAGCATGTATTTTTTCTTTATTGAAACGCTTAATCGCCTATGGGACAATGCAGTATCGGTGGTATAGGTATAGGTATGAAAGTATTTATATTTAGTTATAACTTAAAAACTAGA
This sequence comes from Sericinus montela, assembly GCA_029286605.1. Lineage (NCBI taxonomy): Eukaryota > Metazoa > Arthropoda > Insecta > Lepidoptera > Papilionidae > Sericinus > Sericinus montela. The sequence goes on along the minus strand of JAGSMR010000084.1, from coordinate 4,687,855 downwards.
AGGAAAAACAAATTCCTTACCTAAACATATATTATATTTAATAACAACACCATTGATACTGCCGTGTGGTTGAGAATACTTACCACCCCCTTTCTTCCCGTGGGTATTATAAGAGATAACTATGGGAGAAACCTTGAAAATGCTACTGGTTACTGACACATGGCGGGATACCCATCGTGCAACAATGCTAGACCAAAATTCAGTAGATCGACGACGGACAGCATCGCCTAAGTTTCAACGTGTTTGGTACTGCTATTGTCAATAGTGGCGATTATAGGCGATTCCTGTACGGAAAAGGTCTTTTTCCTGCAGTGGACTTTTAAAGGCGGTTACCATGGTGATGATCATAATACCATACAAATATGCAATGATATAAAAATTGCATTATATACACAAAACAAATACACACACAAAGTCACGATAGCCGAGTTGTTGGGTGGTCGGAATTTCGAGTGAATAGACCCCAGTTGGTAGGCTCGTATCAATCAGTTTTTCAAAAACTTATGTACGAATATCGTTGGCTTGGACATAAAGACGGCGACGGGCTCACCACCTGTCACGTTGTCCCGAAAATATCTTCGGTGGAAGGTGGGTCGAAGGGACTTAATTGTCTAGACTCGACCTCTGTCTACCCCTTTATTGGGAATTGCGTGAAGATATTTTTTTTAAATACACACAAAACTACTAATGTAGAACACAGCAACTTTAATCTTTTAAAACAGAAAAGGCGGTGTGACGGCCGAAGAAAACACATAGGCGAGAAAGAAAACATCAAGGCGGGTGTTGCCTTTATGTCGCACTTGGTTAAAACGGAGCAAAATGCTTCAAAGAAGTTTTATTTTTAGTAGCTAGTATATATATTTAAAAGTAGCAACATTGTTGATATAAAGTAATGTGGCCCCATAAACTCCACAGATAAAACTCTGCAGGAAAGCGATTCAGTTTGCTGATTATTAATAGCGTACCTCATATTTAAGTAGAATAAAAGTAACATTTAGTAAGCAGTAAAATAAAAGTAACATTTACTGTGGCCTGTCGGGATAAAAATAGTTATGAAAACAATTTTACTCTATAACTAATTATTTTGAATATGGTCGCTTGTTATACCTAAAATTTTTATTAAAAAAAAAAGACAATAAGTGTGCGATGGCCGGGAATCGAACCCGGATCAACTGCTTGGAAGGCAACTATGCTGACCATTACACCACCATCGCCGCTGAGAAATAGACTGAAATTAAAGATTATTACTAGTATAAGCATTTACCTGGTCTATCTTGGATTTCCATTGCTGCTGCCAAAAGTGTACATGCACTTTCCACACTTAGAGTAGAAGTGACGTGGTCTTCGCAGGCGGCGCGAAGATCCTCCAGGCCCAAGTCCGCTGCTAATGTCATCATCTCGAATACACCAGAATCTTGCAGAAGTAGCTAAAGTAAGAACAAATAACATGGTAAATGACTATAGCTATGAAAAGTTTAGTTTTTAATTGTACGTACGATGTACCATATTTCGTATAGTTATTATTTTAGTTAAGCGTATGAACTCCTTTGATCACATTGTTAAAAATTTCATTTACACCTATTCCAAAACAAATTGCTTAGGTATTTTTTACAACGAGGAAGCTTTAATAATGAAAAGGGTTAATATTGAAAGGGGTGTTTCAAAGCTGCAAATAAGATAGGAAATGATTAGTCAAATTATTACTAGATGGCAGTGTAATACAACTGCTTAAATATGTAAAATAACCATGAAAATTATTATTGGTTGCAAATGAAAATTATTAACATTAGCCTGTATATTCTAAAATATACATAACATTAATAAAACATGAATATTGTTTACCTTGCCAGTATATACATATTGGATGAAGAGTCTGAAAGTTTCCGGCTGGACATGAGGCATGCGTATCGGTGTGGGCTGCGCACCGACAGATGGCGTTATTGTGCAACCCGGTATTCTGCAAATCTCTCCGCGTTTCGTATTTTGGAAGCTTTTGCATCTGTTGGGAAAATCTTTATATTTTATCAAAACAAGCCGAATACATTGGAAAAGATAGCATGACAAGTAAATAAATAATGTCTAAATGTTATGACGATAGTTTGTTGGGCTTTAAATTCATTTAATTAGGTAAATACAGTTAGTAGGTAAGCAAATTGCTCATTAAATCTCCTAGCCACTGAAAGATGGCGTCGCAGCTACATCGTATCAGCATGTCGAAAATATCTAAATCGTGTCGCTTTCTAAGAGTCTATGCAAAGAAAATATAATCACTACAAAGCTCGTTCTTTCTTATTAAACAAGATATCACACAGAAAATTTATTTAATAATATCTTATATATTATCCTAGAAGTACCAAAAGAGTTTTTTTTAAAACATATCTTCGAGTTATGTATTGAACATGGTTGGAGACGGAGGTCTAGACAATTAAATCCTTTAACCCACCTGCCACCGAAGACATTTTTGGGACACCATGACTGGTGGTGAGCCCGTCACCATTTTTATGTCAAAGCCAACGACATAAATCGTACATAAGTTTCGAAAATAACCCATATATACCAGACCTCGGAATCGAACTTGTGTCTCTTGATTTTAATGTAAAACATTAATGTTTGTCATTTTATTATATTGAAGTGACGAACAAAATAAAGGAAAATGAAGAAAATAAGATTGAGATTGTCATTCCTTTCTATCTCAGTACGAATTCCAAACGCGGACGAAGTAACGGTTAGTCGCTAGTGAGATTTATAAAAAGCCATTATTAAATGCAAATAGAAACAGAATGAAGCTCAAGAGAAAGAGTTCCCTCAAAGTTATCATTATTAAGGGTAAAATACAATTTGTCTCGTCGTCTATATCTTCAAAGGCTGGCAAAGTTATGGCAAGCTGGTAACTCGCAAAGTGTTGCAGTTCTCAACTTGCATCCGGTAATTAAAAACCGATAATCCACTGAGGAATTTATAAGTGCACACTTTGAGTGGGCAGCTTTGTCGGAAAAACTTGACTGGATGTTAGGGTTGCGTTCGTTTTGAAAATATGAAATATTTAGGACATTTACTATAAAGTATTTACGCGTCTGTAGTCCTTGACAAATATTGAACAATAAGTGTTGATGGCATAATAATACATAAACTTATACTTTTGTAATACATACATTCATATCGGCCTGTTAAAGTCCACTGTAGGACATAGGCCTCTCCCATATGGAGGATTTGCCATAATCGTCGCGCTTGGCAAGCGGATTGGCGATCATAGTACCAGACCACTCGCACCTTAGAGGCTGCTGCCCATCTTCGGTCTGATAATTTTGTTGTTGTTTTTTAGTTGATATTTCGAGAGATGGTTATCCCGACATCTATAGGTTGCCGTAATGATATTCAAGGCTTTTTCGCTTAGTCGCCTCTTAGGATGCCCTCGGGAAGAAAGAGAGTGGTAATATTTTTACGACGTTACCACACGGAGAATTATATTATATAATTGTGTAACGTGTTGAAAATTTTCATCTACTAGATAAAAAAGAATTTTTTAAATCTCCGAAGCACTACAAAGTGTGACAGAATCATTTACTGTTCAGAAGGTTTTGTGCTTGTAGTTATCTTCACTCATAATGTTTGACTGGATAGCCAGAGAGAACAGATCGCCAAGTCAAGATGCTTACATACCACTTTCGCTTCTTTCAAATTTATCATTTTCTTCATACACGCATGTATCCGAGTACTCTTGTCCCTCCCCTCTTCGAGCAATTTGCTCACGTGGTCTTCTAAAGTTATCTTTTATATATCAGCTTTTGTTTTTGAATAAATTTTTTCATTAATGATTAAGACAGAGTATATAATTATATGAAAACACAAAGACAATGCACGAGAATCGTGGCAAAAAACTAGTACAAAACGAACTTAAAATGTACAGTGATTTATATTTATATAAAAAATCCTCTTGCACATGTATGTGTACGTAAAACCCGTCAAATCCATTTACTACTGATTTGATTGAGTCTTCAAACAACATCTCACTTGTATAAAAAAGCATTTTTATAACTTTTAATAATAAGTAGTGTACCGTAAGTTACTAGTAAAGTGTATTCATTCTTTGTATGACTATGTTCTATTTGTGGCAATCTTTGGGGAAGGCCAATACTCATTAGTAGACTTTTGTAAGCCCGTAAAGAAGAAAAAGGAAATTCTATTTTATGAAGAATATTTTTAATATATCCCTTGCAATGAATAACAGACTGAGCCAAACCCGTAGCCAGCTTAGCTATTGTTTTTGTTATACTAATATTATTTTGTAATTTTGGCAACCATGTTTGTCAAGTGGAGCGGCGTGTTCTAAGTTATGCGGAAAGTTTGTACTGGCTGGTGGCTCCCCTGCGCTCCATAATGACGCCTAAATTTAATAAAGTTACAGAGTATCGTCTATTATCTTACTATTTAATACCAAATAAATGCAGAATGGATTCTAAAAATAAAATAAACAAATAAATATCTTCACGCATTCCCCATACAGGGGTAGACAGTAGTCTAGAGAATTAAGTCCCTTCGACCCTCCTTCTAAGGAAGATATTTTCGGGAAAACGTGACAGGTGGTGAGCGCGTCGCCGTCTTAATGTTCAAGCCAACGATAAAATAACTAATTTTATATAAAGTAGTATCTGTAACTTTGCAATATTGTGTTCATAAAAAGAATATAAATAGGCAAAAAGCCAAAAAAACAGTCCCCAATAGATGACGTTTTAATGAATATTTAATAAATTATACAGTAATACAATAACTTAGTGTAATAACAGCGACATTTATTGGCATTTTAGTCACGATAACCGTGGGGTTAGAAACAGGATACTTGAGTTTTATCCCTAAGAAGAACTCATTGAGAGTTAAAAATTAAGTACCTATGATTAGTATTGTTGGCTTGAACACTAAGATGGCGTCGGGTTTATAACCTGTCACATTCTTACAAAATAAGTTACGGTGAAATGTGGATCGATAGTAGTAAATTGTTTAGATCTTACTTAGACTTAAAAAAATATCTTAACGCAATTCCCAGTAAAGGGTTAGACAGAGGTCTAGTCTAGACAATTAAGTCCTTTCTACCCACCTTCGAGAAGATATTTCGGGACAACGTGACAGGTGGTGATGCCGTCGCCGTCTTTATGTCCAAGCCAGCGATATAATTCGTACATAAGTTTTTGAAAAACCCTTTAGTACGAGCCTGCCACCTGGGGATCGAACTCGGGTCTCTTGACTCGAAATTCCGACGAACCACCCGGCTATTGTGACTTCATTTTAAAAGCGTTTTTTTTTTAAAGAAAAAGAAAATCATATTGACAGCAGTATGACTGAATCCCGAGACATTGTTGTCATTATTTTTAAAAAATAAAAAATAATTAGTTCGTTCTTTTAGCTGGGCAGTCGTTTACTGGTTTTCTTTAAATTAAATTTTTGTTGTTTGATGTTTTCCGTCTTACTAACGACTACTAATGATTATAATGCATGAAGTCGCTGATTTGAGCTCCCAGTTTGACAATTGTCGCAAACCACTCTGGACACGTATTGCAGCTTTGCTGGAGTGGTTACTAGGAATACTTGTAATGTGTAAGTTCCTGGCTCAGTAATAACTAGGATCTTACACATTGCACGCATGAAGGCATAAAAATATCTTACCGTTACCGTTACCGATGGACGGCGAAATCTCAAAAATACCAGACCAAAATTTCAGACCACATCTAACTAGTGGAAGGAGGAAGGGCTACCCTAATATTGCGTAATGCGTGTTACATTTTTGTTCTGTTGTTTTTAGTAAACTCGACAAGAAAATTAATATAAGACGGAGAGCTTGTATATCCATCCACCATTATAAACGCTAAAAGTAATCACTCAAAGAAGCTTAAACATAATTTGGAGCGTGGCGGCCATGATTGATGATGCTGTTGCCGCGCGCCACGCGACAGCCGTTTCCCCCTGTTCCCCCTCCAAAAACCGACACTGGAAATATTATTAAAAATGAATTAAATAATCACATAATAAACAAAGTCTATATAAACAAACATATCGTATATCTTCACGCAATATTCTAATACGGGATAGATGGAGGTCTAGACAATGAAGTCCTTTCGCGCCACGTTTCGCCGAATCTTTTTTGTACAACCTGACAAGTGTCGAGCCAATTGCCGTCTTACTTTCAAAGCCAACGGTAGAATAAACTTACACACGTATATATTTACATATAAACATCAATGACTCAAGTAGGTTAGTACTTTATATTCGTCACCCGAATGTTTGCCCGGGATTCGAATCCACAAGCCTTAGCTTCGAAGGCTGCGTTTCTACTAACTAGACTCCGTCAATCGGAATACAAAAATTGTAAAAGTAGCCGCATGGGTGCGGCATAAACATGGTCCTTAAAGCATTAAAAATGCAATTTTCTACCGACTTGGTTTAAATAACTATTTTCAAAAATACCAGATCGAAATTCAGTAGACCGGTGATTGGCAGCAAGGTCTAAGATGCGTGGTCTGGTACTGCGGTCGCCAATCCGCCAAAGTTTGGCAATTGTGGCTAACTCATCCGTACTGAAGATGTGACCGGCAGTGAGCAGTGCGGCTAAGGGTGCTAGGTATCTGTGCTAATAATGATAGTGCTATTTGGGCAAATACAAATAAAAAAAAAAGGTTGTATTCGGTTACATTACAAGGTCGAGGTAGGCCGATACTGACTTTCAAAGACCGTGTGAACAAATTGCTCGAAGAGGGGAAGCTCAAGAGTAGGATACTTAGACGTATGTCTATTAAGGAAAAGATAAATTTGAAAGAAGCGAAAGGATCGTGACAAATGGCATTCTTTTCTCTCTGGTAGCCCCGTCAGCCACGTATACTACGTTACTTATTTTTTAAACCCCTTCAAAAAATACTAACGTAAAAAGAGCACAATCTCGAAAGTCTCTTTAATGGCTCCTGTAGACTACAGATTAACCATAAATTACAGTGTACAATCAATTATAATCACCGCCACTGACACTGTGACACTTGCGAGCTGTCACCGAGCCCGCGCTTTTTTCATTCATCATGGCCGCCGCTCCCGTCTCGATATAATTTTTGTTTTCGTTGAGCGTCTCATCCGAAAACCCAGTTCTTTTGTCTTTTAAATATTTCAACATAATTGAAAATGAATTTAGGTAAAATGTTTAAAATATACATAAATTTTTATGTAAATTGTTAAAATATATTGTTTTTTTTTTTACTTTACCAAAAATAATATATTATTCATTATTACCTCACCTTGTACATGCGGCGGGACGTAGGTGCATATAAAAACTATACATACGCTACAAATTTAAAATAAAATAATTCCGAATAATTTTTATGGGTAAGCGAGTGAGTATGTTGGAAAGTAAGTAATATGGAAATATTAATTAAACTGAAACCATTACTTTTATTGGTTACATTTACGACGACCTCCATGGCCGAGTGGCGTACACACCGATTTTAAAGTGTCGCAAACTCTGGTCCCAGATTTCATTCCCGGATCAATGTAGAAAACCACTTTTTCTATATTGTCTGCTGTCTATATTTATGGTGCCTGCATTGTTTCTGATTTCATAACACAAGTGCTACTTACTACGAGTACGATGTTGTCCCATTCTAGACATACGTCAACTTAGGTAACCAGTCAGGTCTTATCAAAATAAATGCAGTAATTTAGAAAATGTGGATCCAAATGCCATGAGATGTCGGATTATATTGTTATTACATTTGCTTATCGATCGTTTTTGATTCGTTTTTCGTAACAAAACGAACAGAAAATATTAACCAAAGCAATTTATTTGTGAGACCTATCACAACGATTGGAATAGCAAATTGCCGCAGCATCAGACGAACTGTCAACTCGAGATTAATGTACCGCAAATCCGATGCCATCAGATGAGGCGCCTTCGAATTAATTACGTTTTACGTTCCGAACATTGATTAATTGAGTGTACAGAAATTGTAGTGTGACAGTGGTATTACTCTTTGAGATTCTTGAACAATGAATTTATTTATAAATAAATAAAATAAATATCTTCACGCAACTCCCAATACAAGGGTAGACAGTGGTCCAGTCTAGACAATAAAGTCCCTTCGACCCACCTTCCACCGAAGATATTTTCGGGACAACGTGACAGGTGGTGAGCCCGTCGCCTTTAAATTTATTTAATTATGTATATTATATAAAAAAAGTTGAAGGGACGACTTGCAAAATGATGCACATAAAAACAAGTACTTAGAGCTGTTGAGTACTGAGTTATATAGTTGAAAAAGTCACCATAGCCGATTGTTTCGGTGATCGGGATTTGAGTCAAGAGACCGGAGTTCAGATGGCAGGCCCAAACCTTAAAAATACTAATCGCTTATTAAATTAAAGAGTCACGAGAGCCGAGTGGTTTGGTGGTCTGAATTTTGAGTCAAGAGACCCGAGTTCGATCCCCAGGAGGCAGGCTAGTACGAACGTGTTTTTCAAAAACTTATAAAAGAATTATGTCGTTGGCTTGGACATAAAGACGGCGACGGGCTCACACGTTACGTTGTCCCAAAAAACAAAGAACTAATTGTCTAGACAATCAACTCAATCTACTTCTGTATTTGGAATGGCGTCTATATATACTAAATATAACAACTTCATGCATATTTATTGAGTACAAATTGGATACTAGCTCCAGTAACTCACTCTCTGCGATGCGTAACAGTAGTATTGGCAATATAATAATCCCTTTGCGCCTTCCAGGCAAATATTGACCACGTGCTTTGTTTTTATGTTGACTATCCGAGCACTTATTCAATATTCATCTGTTCCTGCCCGCCGGGTATCCCATCCCTATAGTCTATTGGTATTCTTTGAATAAAAACGTGCTTGCTGATACTAATAAAAAATATATTTTCATATTTATATTGAGAAATATAACTAAATAAATAATACATGTATAGATAGAGACAACATCACATACATTGCTCCTATCCCAATGTAAGATGCTGAAGCACTTGTGGTATGGGAATCGGAAACAACGAAGGCACCACGAACACTCAGACCCGAGAAAATGCAGAAAAAGTGGTTTTCCTACTCTGACCCGACCGGGAATCGAACCCGGGACCTAGACATAACGACACCTTGAAAACCGGTGTATACGCCACTCGTCTACGGAGGTCGTCAACTGAGTAAATGTTTTTTACTTAAATAAACTGTTTTTGTACATATATAACTTTACACATTGATATCTCAGAGTCTACTACGTACTAACGATTTGAACTATATTTAAAACAAATGTATGTTATATTTATATTGAAGACTAAACATATAGTAAGTAGCAAGTCCAAACAATCACGATAGCCGAGTGGTTGGACATAAGACGGCGACGGGCTAACCATTGGTCACGTTGTCCCGAAAGTATCTTCGGTGGAAGACCTCTGTCTACCCCTGTATTGGGAATTACAACAGTTGTACAAAAGGGGTTATTAAAACATAAATGACTACATTGATGATAGTAGCTCCAGGGAATGAGTAAATCGCCCCCATGTTTCTTATTATACTAAGTTTTTTATTTCCTTCATTGAAAAAAACACATAAAAAGATATGTACGGAGTTTCATTTACCTGTTTCTTATCCGTAAGAGAAACCTCATTACGAAACGGGGGTAGTTAAAAAAAATACTATCGTTCATCAAGGTCAAGGTTATCAAGGTCATCTTTCAAACCTGCCATATTGCTAACCTCTTCGTTTCGCTTTCGGTCGGCCATGGTAAGGCCGCACATTTTACGAAGAGATCGCATCTGCTGCATTCAACCTGCTTTTATGCTTCTTCAGGCATACCCAGGTTTCGCTGGGTATGCCTGACCAACACTGCGTTATGTATTGCAAGGCGTGCACTTTTCACTACGCCTTGCCTTTTGATTGACGCAGTCAGGGTACCATTGACTTTGTTCGCGGCAGCGACACGCTTGTCCACATCTAAATCACATCTTCCATCCCGGCTAAACGAACTCCCCAAGTATACAATTTCAGTCACCTTTTCTAGACATTCCTGATTTACCTATATTTCACACTTCGTTCTTTCTTCGTCCCTTTCAAATACCAGAACCTTAGTTTTATTAGCATTCAAACGGAGACCTTTAACTTCACATTCTTCTTTCATACACGTGATTAATGTCTGCAGTTCTGCCTCTGATGGTGCAATAAGCACTGCATCATCAGCATACAGCAGACAATTTACTTTTATATCACCCAATATCACACCCAAACAACTATCTTTCAGCTTCTGTAAACAGCTGTCGAGATACAGTATGACCAGCCAGGAAGACATGACACAACCCTGTTTTACGCCCGATTGGACGCTAAACATGGGTGACAGGTCATGCCCTACCCGCACACAGGCTTTACAGTCACAGTAAAGTGACTGTACAGCCCTTAGCAATCGACCATCCACACCATACCCTGGCAACAGTTCCCACATTTTCTTCCTTACAACCTTAATAGAAGATAGAAGTTGTGCGACAACCTTTCGTCCGCTTCCATTTTACTCCTTTCACGCACTTCCTCAATCAATGCTTTCGTGTGAACTTTCTGGAGCTTATATATTTCTTTCCTCTTCTTTCTCATATCCTTATCATTACTAGAGGCCAAGTAGTCTAACCATGCTTTCTTCTTCTTATTTACTGCTTCTTTCACTTCGTCATTCCACCATGCATCACCCTTTTTACTACTACCTCTTTTCACAGTTACACACACGTTTTCCGCTGCACTAACCACTCCATCTCTAAGGCTCTGCCATATTTCTTCCACACATTCTTTCCTAACATCGATGATGTCTAGCTTTTCGGCTACCCTTGCTTGATATTTATCCCTAGTGTCCGCTTCCTGAAGCTTCCAGCTTCGGATGCTACCGACCGACTGTGGTTCTGGTATCGCCGTCCGGTGGCGCCAACCCGCGAACAGACCCCTAAATCTAGTAATCACTAGATAGTGATCCGTTCTCAGGTCAGCACCCCGGAACACTCGCGTATCCATCACCTGTTTTCGCAGTCGGTCATCCACCAGGAATAAATCGATCATACTTCTCTAATTCTCTCTTGTTCTAGTATACATATGGATTTTCTTGTGACTAAACATAGTGTTTGTCACAAGAAGACCCTTTTCCTTGCATACAGCCAGTATAAGCTTGCCAGCATCGTTAACCCTTTTATCACCAAATATTCCAAGCACCGACTCGTACCCTGGCCGAGCGGTACCAACCCATCCATTCAAATCACCACATACAACAATTCTTTCGTTTCCTCTAACCAAATCTAGAACTTCTCTTAAATTCTCCCAAAACTCCTCCAGCTCAGCCGCAGACGACGAAGCTACCGGCGCATAAACAGCCAAAAGGAATAACTTCGTCAGTCCCAATTTAAAGCGAACCCAGAGAAGTCTTCAGTCATACCATCGACCAACCGAGACGACAGCAGCACCCCCACTCCCTGGCAGGCGCTCTCGCTTACCGGGACTCTGGACCATAGAACTAACGCCCCGCCAGGGAGTCTTCAGTACCGCTGCCCTTCCGTTTGGTCTCCGACAAACACGCGACATCTAGTTCTCTTTCTTTCATTATTTCGATCAACTTATTTCGTATCTCTCATGCCTCCTCTAACATTCCACGTGCCAACTCTGCACTCCGTCCTCCACCTTCCGCCGTGTCGTGCTGTGCGTGACGGGTGGCGGTCCCCATCGCCGCTTTGCGCGCTGCATTCCACACCAACGGGGACGAACTGGTGTGCGTCGCCTTGGGGGGACGCCGAAAAAAAAATCACGCCAAGTAGACAGAGGTCTAGACAATTAAGTTCATTCAACCCCCCATTCACAGCAGACTTTTTTTTTGTGACAACGTGACAGGTGAGCTTTTCTATTGGAGCTATAGTAAATAACTCTCTTCATGAGACACATCGAGCTGTGAAATTTATACCAAATATAAATAAATAGATATAAATATCTTCACGCAATTACCAATACAGGAGTAGACAGAGTAGACCTCTAGACAATTCCCTTCGACCCACCTTCCACCTAAGATATTTTCGGGACTGACAGGCGGTGAGCCCGTCGCCGTCTTTATGTCCAAGCCAACTATACTATTCGTACATAAGTTTTTTTAAAACCCATCGGTACGAGCTGCCTGGGGATCTGACTCGGGTTTCTCGACTCGAAATTCCGACCACCCAACCACACGGCTATCGTGACTATACAGATATATATCGTCCTGCATATTACAGATTTATAATTTGGTTTTAGGAGTTTCTGTAAATTGAGTAGGTGTACTCATACTTTACAATTAAGAAATGTTCCAAGACGTAATTCAGTGGAACAACATGTGCTTAAGTCATTTAGAAATTCCACAAGCACATTCTCGCACGAAACTGTTTTTATTCGAAATAATTGTTCGTGGAAAGTTTGTTTAATTTAATGTTTTGTTAAACAATTTCGCCCGCTTCCTAACATAATTATATTTTCATTTTTAGATCAAGCCTTCCAAGTATTTGCAGTGTGGCTTTGACGTAAGTTAATTTCTAGGACAAAAGTGGCGTAGAGTAAACATTTAATTACATACAAACTTACATAACCTCATAATAATAATACATCATTTTAAGTCCCTTCGACCCATCTTCCATCGAAGATATTTTAGGACAACGTAACAGGTGGTGAGCCCGTTGCCGTCTCAATGTCCAAGCCAACGATATAATTCGTACATAAGTTTTTAACAAACCCTTTGGTACGAGCCTGCCATCGCCATGCCATCTGGGGATCGAACTCGGTATCTCGACCGAAATTCCGGCCACCCTACCACTCGGCTTCCTTGACTTTTTTATAATATCATGTAGAAAATAACTAACACAGGAAAAGTTTAAAACGCAGTGATGGTCTGTAAAGGACAAAACGTGTGAGGAGAATGAACATTACCTTAAGACTTATATGTTTAGAGCCAAATACATAGTACACATAAGTATAAAGTTAATTCAAATATAAGGTATAGGACATAAGTATAGAAGGACATTATAGAGTAAACTCAGTAAAATGTTTATAATGAAACGATTTTCGGAAGCTTTACAGCATCCGTGGCCACAGTCTCCCTGTGATCATAGATGCTGTAGCATCCGAAACGTCGGGAAGTAAAAATAGTTTTTTTAAGAACTAATTAAAAGCGCGATTAAATCCGAAAATCGTTTTGTTTAAAATGAGTAGCATTCGCGTAAATACAAGAAATCAATAAAATCTTGGTAAAATAAAAGATGTGATCTCTCGATTTGCACGGTAGATACATTCTAGAAATAAATATGCATAACGAAATCGTGTTAAACAAGGGAAAAAGACAAAAATATGTTTTTTTGTGATTTAGCTGCGTGCTATTCCCAATATTTAGGTAGACAGAGGTCCAGATAATTAAATCCTATCGACCCACCTTTCACAGAAGGCATTTAAGGAACAACGTGACAGATGGTTATGTCATGTTATATTATGTTTATGTACATTCCGAACGAACGGCATAAATAGTACATAAGTTTTGAAAAAACCAATTGGTACGACCCATCTTCTGGGGATTGAACTCTGATTTGTTGACCCGAATTTTTATCACCAAACCACTCGGCTATAGTGACTTTGAAACAAAACCGTAAAAACAAAAATAATAAATATAAAGTTAATAAAACTACTAAACAAGTACAAAAACACACCAATATTTGCCAATGCCATTGAGCGACCTGTATCTCCAGCTGACAGTTTAGAGACTACCGAAAAAGATGCTTAAATAATAACACATTGTCTTTTTTATATCTTCACGCATTACCCTTTACTGCGGTAGTCAGAGGATTAGATAATTTCCTTTCGATCAATATAACAACAGAGCTTATTTGAGAAAACGTGACACGTGGTAAATCTGTTGGTAAATCGCTATTATCTGGCTCGAGGGACCAATTTTAGCTGCTGTTAATAATTTATTTATTTTTAAAAATAATCAATTACTTTATACACTGGCACTCTATTAATTTCACTAGGTTGTATAAACCATTAAAAAAAGAGGAATTCTAGAGTTGTGTCACGAAACAGCATTACTGTTGAGCTGTCTCCTAACCGCATTCAGAAACTGAAACATCGCGTCGGAATCGAGAACATTGTTCGTTAAACAATAGTCTTGGCACGCGACAACACTAGAACTCGCAATTCAATTACAACACTTCACAAAGCATCTGTTAAACACTGGCAAAAAGCGCGCGAAAACACGACACGTTGCGCGGGAGAATTTCATAATGGCTACGTACTGTTAGACGATTTACATTGCTTAGAATGCGTTGGTGTTCGGGATTGGTTTTGGAATAACACGCACATTTGTTTAATGATAGCTGACTCAGCGAATTAAATTGAATCCGTGGAGTGCCCGGATTCATATTCAGTATCTTTTTACAGTAGTGTTATTGTTACTAATATTCCTGTCGACAATTAAGTGTTTACGATCCGTAACTAATTTTGAAGAACGTGATCGTGACAATTTTTCTTATTCTTGACGCCTGTCAAGTTAAAATTAGACAGCAAAACATTATGAAGACTTCCGTGGACGAGTGACGCACACACCGCTTTTCATTGCGTCGCCAGATCTGAGGTCTTGGATTCCATTTCCGGACGGGTCAATATAGAAAACCACTTTTTCTACATACTCTCGGATCCCGGTGTTTGTGGTACCTTCATTGTTTCTGATTCAATTACACATTCAAGTGCTTTAGTTATTTGCTTTGGAATCAGAGTAATGTATGTGATGTGTCCATTTATGCGTGTATTTCTTATATTTTCTCGTCTGGTTGGGTTTGTAAACACATAAAAATACATAAAATAAAATAAAAAAATTATTATGAAGTATATACGTAATAAATCCTAATACATAAAAATAATAAATAAATATTAAGATCCAACCAGACGGAAGCCCTCGACAGCGGAGACCAGACGGCCGAGAGCGACATGGAGAAAACGCCGGACGACGCGGGCCATGCGTATGCTCCATATCGAGGAGCAATGCCTTCTGTATTTGAGCTCAGAGCGGTCCTCCACAAAGTCCGAGTCCTGTCCAGTCCTCAGATGTTCAGAGAGGCTGACTGGGTTTAACCCATGCACAAAAACAACTATAGGAATAATATCAGTGGGTATCTCACCCCACATGTCGGTCACCTCGTAAGCCACGTCCAGATATTTAGTAGTAGTTTACGTCATATGGGATTACCATCCACGAAAAATATCCTTGACTGTGCACGGTCCATCAACACGATATCAGGTTTATTTGCCAGAATTGTCCTGTCCGTGACGATGGGCTGGTCCCAATAGATATTTTATTATTAAATGATAATACATTATATTTCAATCGTGTATTTATTATTATTATTATTCCTGTTACTCCAACTAAGCTTCGATGCCTAACGACTCATGAATCTGTGATATCATGTTTCGCAAACCGTACCCCGAACGAAGAGGCTATAATTAAACAATAACTGAATTTAAAAACAGTACAATAATTTTAGAGATAATCTATGTATCAATTTATATTATTTGCGTGGCTTTGACGCGTTTGGACAGTTTACGCGTAACCTTTTTTTTCTTAAATAAAACTAGCCTTAAGTTATGTAATATATATATATATATATATATATATATATATATATATATATATATATATATATATATATATATATATATATATATATATATATATATATATATATATATATATATATATATATATATATATAGATTATCGTGAGCCGCCCGCCACCGATCTTCTTTATTTAAGGGGTACAATCAAAGAATCATACATTCACTCATTACCTCGTTTCATGTAATGTAATAAAACTATATCGAATACAACCTTTGTTAATTTACAAGATATTATAAGAGTTATTCTGATTCTGTCCGGCACGTTGTCTCAAAAAATGTTCTCGTTGAAAAGGGATCGAAAGGACATAATTGTCTAGACCTCAGTCTACCCCATTGGGGAATGACGTGAAAATTTATTTATATATTTTTTTATGCCTGCGCCACAGCGCGGTGAGATGGTGTGACGTGTCCGGAACTTTTCTCGTTTACTCAAGAGGACCCCGCTGAGTTTTAACTTCCAACCACGTGTTCCGCCTCAATTCTGTCGAGGGTAATTGTTTCCGGTTCCGATTCGTTTGATTCAGTTTTAAACAAGAGCAGAGGCTCTTCGAATCCCTCGTACGTCGTTTATATTAAAAAGTAATTGCTTTTTAATCATACAAGATTATAAAGGTCATTATTGAAGAATTAATCTATGAAGATTAATTTTGTCATAGATAATTTCTATCATAGATTAATAAAACACATCCGCTGTGTGGTTAGAAAATATAACAGTCTTTCTTCCGGTCGGTGTCGTAAGACGCGACAACGGCTTTGAAAATGTATTGGTTACAGACAGACGTGGGGATAACCTACTCGAAAGTTACTAGATCAAAATTCAGCAGACTGGTGACGGGTAGGAGCCTCAGTAGGTAGTGGGTGGAAAGGACTTAATTGCCTAGACCTCTGTCTATCCCGGTATTGGGAATTGTGTGGAGATATTTATTTCTTATTTTATATAGTCTTCAGATTAACTTTGAAATTTTTATTATTAGAAATTATTAATAGTATAGGGAAAGGCGTGAAGATAGAATAATAAAACATTAAGTACAATTTATGCATTAAAATTCTAATCTCATACTTAATCACATTTGTGTTAACTTTTAATTTAACAACCTTCAATCGATGTCAACATCGTACAAGTTGATAAATAGAGCCCATTCAGTGCTGGCTTTGAAGTGAACATCAATGTAATTTTGTACGGAGTCGCTAATTTCGCACTATTCAACTTGGCGCTCAGCGTGGCGTCTAGCTGGCGATGCAAGGCGCTGCGCCGCTTCGACGCGACAGTTTCTATACAAGCTGAATTAGGAGCTTTCAATTGAATAAATAATGAATGATAAGTCCAAATTCTAATCTTTGACAGTTTCATGAAAAAGAAAGGCATATAAGCTTGTATATTTCATGAGAAATCTTATTGAAAGTTTTCCGAGAACACTACCACTTCTAAACTAACCAAGAAAATTTTAAATTTCGCAGTGAGCCAAAGGCTGAAGGCTGGAGTTCGAATCCCGCTAGAGGCAACTATTTGTGTGATATATATGAACTGATTGTGTTTGTACTTGGACGTTTATATATATGTGAATATTTGTCTATTTAATTACATATCTACGTTATACCATTGTACCATAGTCTTAAACAATAGGATTGGCTGACGATAGCCTCACCACCTGTCACGTTATCTCAAATAGTGAAGTAGTCCATTTTGAAAATGAATATAGTAAAGTGAAATAGGATCTTATCATGATATATAAAAAAATATCTTCACGCAATTCCCAATACAGGGGTAGACAGAGGTCTAGTCTAGACATTTAAGTCCCTTCGACCCACCTTTCCACTGAAGATATTTTCGGGACAACGTGACAGGTTGAGCCCGTCGCCGTCTTTATGTCCAAGCCAACGATATAATTTGTACATAGGTTTTTAGAAAAACCGATTGGTACGGCCACTTGAGGATCAAACTCGGGTCCCTTGACTCGAAATTCCGACCACCCAACCACTCGGCTATCGTGACTTACAATTTATGATATAATTTTTAAAATATACATGAATAATTTTGAGGAGCCCGTTACATTTTAAAGAGTGGGAAGTGGGAGAAATGGGAGTCTACCACCTTTAATAATATTACTATATAGTTTCTGGCTGGGATGGCACCACACTCTCATCTATTTCCGCAAAAAAAAAAAAATATAACAACTGTTATGTCATAGTATTAACTCACTGTTGGGACATGCGTGAAGATAAATAAAATAATAAAAATAAGTATAAGGTACCAAAAATAAAATACATTTATGGTACCTCAATTCTCAAAAGAATTTTGTTTTTATTTTTACCTTAGTGTAGTAGTCACGATAGCCGAGTGGTTGGGTGGTCGGAATTGCGAGTCAAGGAACCCGAGTTCGATTCCCAGGTGGCAGGCTCGTACCAATGGGTTTTTCAAAAACTTACGTACGAATTGTATCGTTGGTTTGGACATAAAGACAGCGACGGGCTCACCATCTGTCACGTTGTCCCGAAAATATCTTCGGTAGAAAGTGAAAAGTACTTATATTTATGTATGTATGTATAGGGCAAACTTCATCAAAATTTTGTTAACTTAAACAACATGTAAAGCAAATAGAGACGGAGAGCATATGTTAGAGCGAGTTGAAAAGTATTGGAACTTGTAACACAATCGACTATCATAATTTACTCATTCTGTTTGTTTGTTCAGATGTATTTATTGGTTCTAAACGGCCTCGCCGAAAGTTATATCGCTCCTAGTCTGGTTATTCCATACGTCAACGTATGTTGCGCGTGTACCAATGGGCTTTTCAAAAAAAAAAAAAAACTTACGTACGAATTATATCGTTGGCTTGGACATTGAGACGGCTACGGGCTCACCATCTGTCCAGATCTTTGTCTACAGGGGTGGGTAGGATTTTGGGAATTGCCTGAAGATATAAATTTTTTTACTTAATATACAATAATCAAAAATTATACAAAGGGCGGGCGACTCAATGCCTTTAGGCATTCTCAGCCAGTCAATCCGAAGCGTGGAGAAATATTGTTACGGTGCTTTAAAATCAGTTATAATCAATATATCAATATAATATAAATCAATATAAACAAAGTTAATAAAAAACATGTACATAATATAAATAATGTCTCAAAAAATTTCTTCACTGGGAATGGACAAAAGGACTTAATTGTCTAAACGTTTGTCTACCCCAGTATTTGCGTGAATCAAATGAAATCATTTATTTATCGATATTAGTAACAAAAATAATTAAGTCTAGTTTCATATTGGGGTTCCGCTTACGGAAAAAATAAAGTTATTCCAATTTAAAGATCCAGAAAAGAAAATTGGTCACCACCTCATGTCTACATTTCACCAGAGAACATAAATATTCCCTGTAATATTTAATATCAGAGCTCCGAGTCGTCTTGAGCGAAACTCGGTCACGTACGTTTTCTAATAAATTCCACGCTCCAGTGTTTACCGATCCGTATGACATTATCGGGATCCCACACAGCATCTGCAATATTACACTCGGATGCAACGTTCGGTCGAGAGATGAAATCTCGTTGCGATGCTTGCATTATCAGCATAAATCAGAATTTATCTGAATTCACGACCATACTTATGTAAAGACTGGATACCGGAAAAACTTTAAACTTATGACGATTCTAAGAACAAATAAAGTGTCCTAGGTAAGTATGGTAATTAATTTTAAAATATTCTAATACTTAAATGAGTGACTTCCTGAAAGTAGCATAGTGGTCAGGGCGCTTCCTTTATTAGAGAGTGATCCATGTTCGATTCCAATCCCAAATAAAATAACTCTTCAAGGAAATTTGTCTGGGAAATAATAAAATAATTTATACTTGCGATTGTTGTCACTTGTTGGTAAAATTGCATTGCATTAAAATTCATTGTTGGACACTTGTACACAATTCGTTTTATTTAATTATTCATTAATTAACCGACCGGTTTCGCCTTACGGCATCATCAGGGTATTGCTTTATATTATTTTAAAAAATAAAATAATTACATGTATGTTTGAAAACACTTAAACACTTACGGGTTATCTATCAAATATTTAAGAGTAGGTTTTCGCTCAGAAGTGGGCATTTTGCTGCGTTATATGTATATAATATATATTCACTGCAAGCGTTATGCTGTGTTACAAGTCACTAAAATGTATACAATGTACATGTTTTAATAAAATGACTTGAAAAAATATTCACTCTTCATTCTCATTCTCTACCAGTAGACTGTACACAAAGTGTCATAATGCATGGTAGACACAAATATTTTATACGTAAATAATAGCATAGGTTTATCGAAAACCAATAACCCAAAGCCTAATACGACTGAAAAAAAAAAGAAAAACAAAAAAGAAAACTCGTCTGTCAAATTTACATATAAATGGCGGGAACTGTTCGACAGCATGTGCTTCGGCGGTGCAGACGTGGAAAAACACCGAGTCGGTGTGCAAAGTTAGACAAGTTATGCCGAAAGTTGGACGGGCAGTGCCCGCACTGCTTTTATATTTAAGAAAAAATACACTGGACTCTATTTTTGGTTACTCAATAGAGTATAATAAATAATGTAACAATGTCACGTAAACAAGCAATAGCTTGTTTACGTGACATTGTTACATTATTTATTGCCGAAAGATATGTTTTCATGGCAATATACAGCTTTTTTGGGTTTAAGAATAACGCCCTTCCTTTGGTCAATTGGTTTTTATAATTCATCATTTATTTATTGCTGCAATTCAGTTTAAGAATAAAAAATAAACAGATTTAGACTATTTGACTGTCTATTGCATTCATTATCGAAAATATGAAATTTCATAGTATTCTATCTTATTTCTTGCGGTAACTACGTAAGAATATTACCACTAGGAGACAGCCTTGAATATCGTTATGGCAACAGTTAGATGGCAGAATAACCATCTATAAGCATATCAGAACTAAATAATCAGACCGAAGATGGGCAGCAGCGTCTGACATGCCAGTAGTCTGGTACTGCGATCACCAATCTACTTGCCAAGCGTGGCGACTGTGGTAAATCCTCCCAATGGAAGAGGCCTATGTCTATGTCTGTAACAGGCCGTTATGTATATCTGTGCATGCATGTAGTATTCTTACTATATATAAAAGTTGTTTTTTTTGTATTTAAATGAATTCAAAGATTTGTTGTGTATTCAGGTGGCAGGCTCGTACTAAGGGTTTTTGTTTTTCAAAAACTTAAGTACGAATTATATCGTTGGCTTGGACATCAAGACGGCAACGGGCCACCTGATATTGCCCTGTCTTCGGTGGAAGGTAGGTTGTCATGTGTAATGTTATTTGATACTCCGTAGACTGTGGTAGTTGCTGTATTACAGGGTACAGTGTCATCCCCGTTCTTTAAATTACGTAAACATGAGAAAAAAATAAATAGAAATTAAAGATAATAAAAGTGTACAATGATACAAAGGAAACTGGTAGCAAAGTTATCGTAATGTAGTATATAATATCATAAAATTACCAATCATATGTATGTGTGTGTGTATTGCGGTAATACAAAGATATGTTCAGCTTAGTCATAGTAGAAAACACCCAACAATTTTCTAGCAACTGCTTTTATATTTAAGAAAAATACACTGGACTCTATTTTTGGTTACTCTATTGCTTGTTTACGTGACATTGTTACATTATTTATTGCCGAAAGATATGTTTTCATGGCAATATACAGCTTTTTTGGGTTTAAGAATAACGCCCTTCCTTTGGTCAATTGGTTTTTATAATTCATCATTTATTTATTGCTGCAATTCAGTTTAAGAATAAAAAATAAACAGATTTAGACTATTTGACTGTCTATTGCATTCATTATCGAAAATATGAAATTTCATAGTATTCTATCTTATTTCTTGCGGTAACTACGTAAGAATATTACCACTAGGAGACAGCCTTGAATATCGTTATGGCAACAGTTAGATGGCAGAATAACCATCTATAAGCATATCAGAACTAAATAATCAGACCGAAGATGGGCAGCAGCGTCTGACATGCCAGTAGTCTGGTACTGCGATCACCAATCTACTTGCCAAGCGTGGCGACTGTGGTAAATCCTCCCAATGGAAGAGGCCTATGTCTATGTCTGTAACAGGCCGTTATGTATATCTGTGCATGCATGTAGTATTCTTACTATATATAAAAGTTGTTTTTTTTGTATTTAAATGAATTCAAAGATTTGTTGTGTATTCAGGTGGCAGGCTCGTACTAAGGGTTTTTGTTTTTCAAAAACTTAAGTACGAATTATATCGTTGGCTTGGACATCAAGACGGCAACGGGCCACCTGATATTGCCCTGTCTTCGGTGGAAGGTAGGTTGTCATGTGTAATGTTATTTGATACTCCGTAGACTGTGGTAGTTGCTGTATTACAGGGTACAGTGTCATCCCCGTTCTTTAAATTACGTAAACATGAGAAAAAAATAAATAGAAATTAAAGATAATAAAAGTGTACAATGATACAAAGGAAACTGGTAGCAAAGTTATCGTAATGTAGTATATAATATCATAAAATTACCAATCATATGTATGTGTGTGTGTATTGCGGTAATACAAAGATATGTTCAGCTTAGTCATAGTAGAAAACACCCAACAATTTTCTAGCAACTGCTTTTATATTATAACTAGCTGCCCGCGCGGCTTTTCCCGCAGTTTGATAGTTAACCCTAATTATGTTTCTAATATGCCTATGTTACTCCTTATAACATTAGCTATCTGTCAGTGAAAGTCCTGTTAAAATCGGCCCAGCCGTTTCAGAGTTTAGCTGAAATAAACAGACAAACAGACCAAAATTATATTAATTTGGTGTATATACCCTATATATTCATATACATGTAGTGAAAAACGGTTATTTCAATATCGCAAATAGACACTCCATTTTCATATATATATATATATATATATATATATATATATATATATATATATATATATATATATATATATATATATATATATATATATATATATATATATATATATATATATATATATATATATATATATATATATATATATATATATATATATATATATATATATGTACTGCCACCTGGGGATCGAACTCGGGTCTCTCGCCTCGAAATTCCGACCACCCAACAACTCGGCTATCGTGACTGTTTGTATAGATAACTTGTGTGTTATTTTATTTTTTCTATTTAACTCATTTGCAAATATCTCAGATATAAGGTATGAGCTAAGCGGTATACTCCGGTAAAAGACGCGTCTTCTAGTCTTGATTGATGTGCAAACTTGCGCACGCAGCTCACAACTTCGCCAACCTCAATTTTCCCTGCGATTTTCCTGGCGCCCGCTGCCAGTTATTAATAATGCACATAGTTTGTTACATTCATTTAAAAGTTTACGAAATTAATTTGTAGCAGATGGGTTTTACTTTTTTTTACTTTATTATATACCTGATAGCCGAGTTGGTGGTGTAAACTGCGAAACTTTGGGCGTGAGGTTCGTACCGCTAAGGGCAGATATTTGTGAATATGAATGTTTTGTAATGGTGTCTATAAGTGTATATGAATATTTATCTATCCATTTACATATTCACGTACATTCATATCGATCTGTCAAAGTCCACTGCAGGACATAGGCCTCCCCCATAGGGAGGTTTTTACATACATATGGTATGTATTTATGCTGTATAGTTAGCTTAGACAATAAGAAGGCGATAGGCTCACCATCTGCCACGGTATGCCTAATAAGCTTCGATGGTAAGGTGGAAAGAGCTCCATTGTCTGGATCTCTGCCTGACCCGTATGTGTAATTGCATAAAGATTTTCTGTTTCCTGTTAGACGCCAATGCTACGTACTCCTTTTGATGTACGCACCGATTGTGTTAAGTCCTTGGTCCTATTCCTCTACTGACAGCAATTAACATCATTAGTCTAAGAAATTATTACGCTTAGATACTTACTTTACTAGAAGGGACAAGCACTTTATACCAGCTTCCGCCTGTAGCTTCGGCCGCGTGATTTGATGATAAAAAATACCTCTGGTAAAAAAATAAAAAAAAATGTCTTGCCTGGTCAAGGCTTCAGGCTACTAAAGCAATTCCAATAGCTTTACTATACTTCTAACACAATCTATACCAAATACAAAGGTACAGTTATTCTGAAACTAACTGAGATACCTTTCAAAGGACAGGAACTATTCCGACTTATATGTTACTTATCGGAATTTTATGGCCAAATTACACAAAAGCATAAGTTGTAGCTCATGTGTTATACTGACGTATAGCTAGCTATATTACTGTAAAGTTTATCAAAATCCGTTCAGTAGTTTTTCCGTAAAAGAGTAGCGAACGTTATAATTAATTAATTATAATTAAAACTTATTTACAATTAATTATAAGTAATAGTATAATAATAATTCATATTTTCTTATCCAAATTTGATTATACTATTTCAGGTTTTCAGGGCCGTTTCCGAGTTAACAATTTATAATGTTAATGTACACATATATATTTGCTTTATAAGAATATCAAGAAATTCTGAAAACTAGTCAAATATGCTATACGGTGAGATTTGCAGCTAATAGGTAAATACAGCATGCATCATCCTCCACGATCTGTTCTCTCTGGCTACCCCGTCAGGGATTGTGCGTGAAGATAAATAAATAAATAAATATAATCATCCTCATGCACCAAAAAATCATTATTACTCTGTATAACTTTAGTAGTAATGTATTAATTATTTTTGAAGTAATCATAATAGTAGCAAAATAACATTGCCACCTAGTGGCGCAAAGCTGTATCACATTTAACTAGTTGCCAACAGATGGCGCTAAGAACTAAAAAGTTAAGGGCTAATTGTTATTAATATTTATGGGGTAAAGATGAATATTAATATACAAATTACTCCTTTTACGTCGTTAGAGAACTTGAGGCGTACTTCGTCGGGTAATTACGGAGATTTGACGTTAGTAGCGATAAAATTAATTTGCATTTGAAACGCCCAGGATGGTAAATTTATGCGCATTCATGAAGCGGGATAATTTCTTTGCACTTTGCCGGAGTTTCTAAGCAGGTAGCTAATTGAATATCATTCAGATTTTATGCGATATCATTTTATTGAATTTGTTTATGATGTCTAATAAATAATAAATATAACTGTCTTTATATTATTATAGCTTAGGTGGTTGTTGTAAGCGGATATTATTGTAATAAATTAATCGAAAGAAATTTATTTTGTAAAGTGTTGTCATTAAAATTTGGAATTAATATGGCTTTCCGATTCCGTAGACGATCGCTTATTATTATTATTTTTCAGAATTTTATGACAGTAAAAAATATATTATTGAAGACAACGACGGCAATAGCGTGAAGACATTTATATTAGTATTTTAGACAGTGAAGTCCTATCGACCTACCTTTCACCGAAAACATTTTATGGGACATGTTTTTATAATTTAAAAAAATCTTCACGCCATTCCCAATACACGGGTATCGACATATCTCTTTATTTTAGACAATTTAAAAATAGATCTTAGTATATAGTACCATATAACAAAAGAGGGGGGCGTCTGCTTAATTGTCTAAGCGCAAAAGTAAAAGGAATTTCATACGATTTTCAATAACGGACGGAACTTTTCAGAGAGAAGATGCAGGTTACTGTATACATAAGCTAAAATATAATTATGATTTTACTCCCAAGTGGGACAAATATCAGTTCCCTTAAATCCACATACGACAATGTAGCCTGAAAACACGGAAAAAATGTAGATTGATTTGATATTTGTGAGAAGCTGATGCGGGTTAATTGGTAATAATAATTTTGTAAATATAAATACATGTTCTAATTGATTTATCTAATACTTTTTCAACTAATCCTCTAACTCCCGTATGGTCTAGTGGCTAGGATACCTGGCTTTCACCCAGGAGGCTCGGGTTCGATTCCCGGTACGGGAAAATCTTTTTGAACTTTATTTTGTTTTTTTGTATCACCAACGTAAAGAAAATTATATTAGTATATTATATAATTATATTAGTAGATATACAAACCTGGCATATAAAATTATTCTATGCGCATAAACTTTTTCCTCCGATGTGCCAAGAATGAAGACTATGTCCGCCGAATCCTGGTCCTCTGACAATCGATGCAGGTCTCGAAGAAGACCTGGCAAACCAGCACGCTCCACAGACGCAGTGCAGCAGGTGCCAGCGACTCTGTTAGCCATTGGCATAGAAGACACTTTCCTTCTCGAATGAATTTTGATCCGGAAATTTATTTCGTAATCACAATAAAAAAACTTCACAAATCTTTGTTACTTACTACAGCTGTTTATATTTTTGTGTAACAAAACTGAATTAACACAAACAAAAGTAAATTAACAATGTAAATATTTACACAACGAAACAGAAATGCGTACAAAAACGATGAATGTTTTATGAACTCTTTACACTCACTGTTTTACATAAAAACCACAAGCGTTTTATTTTTTTTAAATAATAAACTTGAAAGTTGTCAACATAACCTCAAAATGCTTCGAACTAAAACAACTTCTGGCAACACAATCGTTTTTCCTCCTCAAATAACAACATATTCCCAAGCCTTTGTATTGCTTATAATATCTTGATGCTGTACTTTTCTGTCTTAAGTCAGAGGCCGGCCATAAAGGCTTAAAACAGGTTTGTTTTGCTCAGGTAAAAAATTTCTTGTTGTATAGCTGTCCCTTTCATACAAGCTTTCTTAACATGAATAGGGTAACTATTCTTTAATTTCATCGTAGCTCTCATGAGCCTCCGTGGCGCAATCGGCTAGCGCGTTCGGCTGTTAACCGAAAGGTTGGTGGTTCGAGCCCACCCGGGGGCGGTACTTTTTGTTTTATGTACATATTTTGTTTTAAATTTAAAGGATTGCGTTACTATACGAAATAACTATGTTATACTATCGTTTAAATATAGTGATGGATTGCCTCCGCGAAGTTTACTTTAGTTTGTAACTTAAAATTCTTCAGTTGCAATTGTTATTTCATATTTAAATACAAAAATTCATAAATTAGCAAAAATTATCAAATTATAAGCAATCTTATTGTAAATTCGTGGTTACGGGAAGTTAGAAAACTAAGAAAAAGCTGCCAAAAAGCATAAGTGATTTAGTACTATTAATCATATGTATTTACTAGAGAGATTATTGCATATATTAAAGAAAAAAAATTTCAACAAGGTTTCTGGCTTTTTTATAGAAAAGGAGGGCATACGAGCAGGTGGTGTTTCAAAAACAATTTAAAAAGAAAGTTTTTCATACAAAATAACAGCATAAGTAGTATTGTATCACATTTTTTTTTGTCCAATTTCACCGACATCTCAAATCCGTTGGGTTTTGAGAGATCGATAAATCATATCGTACCGAATTTTATAATCCATTTTTTATCGCTGTCGCCTGAAATTCGTCCATATTGCATTATTTAAAATTTAATTTGTCATTTAATATTTAAATATCATGCATTTTGGAATTAGTTTAATTATATCTATTTTTTATCGTTACGCATTTCTCCGTAACTACACAGATACGTAAAGATACTGTTAAGTTTGTTCGACCCACCTTTCACCGATGCTTAATTGGGACAATGTGACAGGTGGTGAGGCTATTGACGTCTGCATGTCTATGCAAACGGTACAATGGTACATTGAGAGCAGTATAAATAGTACAAAATAGTACTAAATTGCATATGTAGAACTGTCAAGGCTAGGGTGTGAGGTGTGTGTTATAGCGGTCCTACTGACGGGAGAAATTTTACAGACATGTTACATACATTAACGTATATTAATACATAACGTAACGTAACGTAATAATTTGTATATGACAAATAATTAAATCTATACATACTTACAAATAAAATTAGAGTGTATGTTTGTAATATTAAAAAGTCACGATAGCCGAGTGGTTGGGTGGTCGCTCATACCCATGGGTTTTACAAAAACTTATGTACGAATTATATCGTTGGCTTGGACGAAAGACGGCGACAGGCTTACCACCTGTGGCGTTGTCCCGAAAATATCCTCGGTGGAAGGTACGTCAAAGGGACTTAATTGTCTAGACTAGACCTCTGGCTACCCCTATATTGGGAACGGCGTGAAGATATTTATTTAATATATTTATTTTTATTGTTTGTAATATTGAAATAACCTTTTTTACTACATGTATATGAATATATATGGTACATACACAAAAATAACATTTTTTTACAAATTTTGTCTGTCTGTCTGTCTGTTTGTTCCGGCTAATCTCTGAAACGGCTGGAATGATTTTAACAGGACTTTCACTGACAGATAGCTAATGTTATAAGGAGGTCACTTTTATTTTAGAAACATAAATAGGGTTCCGCGTTAAGTGTTAAACTGCGGAAAAAGCCGCGGGGGGTAGCTAGTAATAAATATATATGGTTAAGGTTTTTTGTTTAACTTAAAATCATGTTTATACCGAACCTCTTTTAACAGTCATGGAATCTGATTACACGAAAGTCATTTAATAAGTTCTATGGATAGTTAAGCTCTATCTGGCGCCAAATATACTAACATTAAATTGCTGGTCAAAGGCGACTGTTTCGAAATTTAGCTACAGGAAGTGCAGCCGGGTTCTGCGCTGACTGACAGTTCGGAAATTGCAGCCCGTCAGCGTTCCTAACGGACGTGCGGTGCGAATAGGAGGATACAAGTTTCGCAACGTTGCGGCTTGCGGCGGCTCGCATCGCCTAGCGACGAGACCGCCATTTTGTGCCGGCTGTTACGTAGCTATTACAAAATGGCGGCTATCCGGCATTGACGTTGTAGTTACTTTGAGGTTAGATAGTGTTTTACGTTTCACGCTTATCTAGATCCCTGAGGGAATTATATCGTTTTATATATAAAACTAAAAATGTAAAATAAAATCTGTAACATAATGAAATACAAATTATTACAAATTAATTATTCAAAGACGTATTTTACATATATAATTTAATAATAATAATAAAATAAATAAATATCTTCACGCAATTCCCAATACAGGGATAGACAGAAGTCTAGTCTAGACAATTGTGTGCCTTTGACCCACCTTCCACAGAATATATTTTCGGGACAATGAGACAGGTGGTGAGCCCATCGCCGTATTTATGACCAAGCCAACGATATAATTCGTACATAAGTTTTTGAAAAGCCCATTGACACAAGCCTGCCACCACACTGGATCGACCTCGGATCTCTTGACTCGAAATTCCGACCACCGAACTACTCGGCTATCGTGACTACTACACATATATAACATAATAACAATATTTCAAAATATAAAGTAAAACAGCAGCCTGTAAATGTCCACAGCTGGGCAAAGGCCTTCTCTCCAATATTCTTTAAGGGAGAATAGAGCTGGAGAACGTCCACCACGCTGATATTCCTTCTTTGTCAAGCTAGTGAAAAAACCAGCATATAATGTAACGAATAATTTTATTGGTACCGGCCCGAGAATCGCACCAGAGTCACACGCTTTCTAACCAAGCGCTCTGACCGCAAGGCTACCACTGCGTACCAAATTATATAGTAAAGCCGTCTGTTGACAGAACTGTTATCAACAGAATTCTG
The DNA here is from genome assembly GCA_029286605.1 of Sericinus montela. NCBI lineage: Eukaryota > Metazoa > Arthropoda > Insecta > Lepidoptera > Papilionidae > Sericinus > Sericinus montela. The sequence continues at coordinate 4,658,582 of JAGSMR010000084.1, read as the reverse complement.
TTGAAACTTTGTCACTGTGGTACTAGGCTAAATAAGAGAGTTAGCCGAAACCCCTAATTAATGGATATTTCTCTTGGACTTGAAGTGGTTGGGTGGTTGTAATTACGAATCGAGAGACCCGAGTTCGATCCCCAGGTGGCAGGCGCGTACCAATGGGTTTTTCAAAAACTTACGAACGAATTGTATCGTTGGCTTGGACATAAAGACAGCGACGGGCTCACCATCTGTCACGTTGTCCCGAAAATATCTTCGGTAGAAAGAGAAAAGTACTTATATTTATGTATGTATGTATAGGGAAAACTTCATCAAAATTTTGTTAACTTAAATAACATGTAATGCAAATAGAGACGGAGCGCATATGTTAGAGCGAGTTGAAAAGTATTGGAACTTGTAACACAATCGACTATCATAATTTACTCATTCTGTTTGTTTGTTCAGATGTATTTATTGGTTCTAAACGGCCTCGCCGAAAGTTATATCGCTCCTAGTCTGGTTATTCCATACGTCAACGTATGTTGCGCGTATCCACTACCGACAAACGAGAATTAGGACCGCGATAATTCTCGGATTTGTTTTCGCTTAGGGTGACTATGTAAAAGTCAAAAGTTTTAATATAAAAGTCAAAAAGTTCTATATAAAAGGCAGAAAAAGAGAAAAAATTACAACAGTTTCTTTAAAGATGCGATTACGTCATTATCATTAACTTGGAACGTCAAGTGGTATAGTTATTATATAACCTCGTCTGTTCAATAACTAGATGAGTGTGTGGGAAACGGACATTGTTCTGCCGTGGTCCAGTAATGTTTACACTGCCCCTTCATGACTCACTTAATATTTTTAAACCTATTCTGGTTCCATTAGGTAAAATAATACACATTTATTAATCATAAAACTGTTTTATTAATACCAAATACGTTGGTTTAGATTATATACTAAATTTTAGTGTGAATTGTTTCGCTGCTCCTTATTTTTTACAAAAGAATCCAGGTTCAAAACAACGTGGAAATGTCGCTGAGTCTACCTAAGGAGATAGATATATGCTATCATGGAGTATTGTAGACGTTTTAAAGTTTTTACCACCATCTTCCATAAAAAAAAACATTTACAGTGTACACAACAGTGATAAGTAATTTGTTATTTATATTTACAGTCTCGATAGCCGAGTGGTTGGGTGATCAGAATTTCGAGTCGAGACCCGAGTTCGATCCCCAGGTGGCAGGCTTCGTACCTATGGATTGTTCAAAAACTTATGTAGGAATTATGTCGTTGGCTTGGACATAAAGAGGGCGCCGGGCTCACCACCTGTCACGTTGTCCCGAAAATATCTTCGGTGGGAGGTGGGTCAAAGGAACTTAATTGTCTAGACTAGACCTCTGTCTACCCCTGTATATGGAATTGCGTGAAGATAAGTAATCTGATCCCAGTATGAGTGACGCTAAATGTGGAAGCCCTATTCCCTTCCACTTTTAGTTATTCCAAACAGTCAGGATGACGTATTAATGGGAGCTCCATTGCTGGTGTTCTTTATTGGTGTGTATTTATGAGTTTCAAGGTTAATGTCCATCGGTGCACGCCGGGGGTAGGTAGGAAGGTGAATTAATGTGTAAATAAAGGGAACACATCGGTATTGCGGGGAAGGTGGTATTTTTTTATATCTTTCTCCCATTTTCACCATTACTAAAGTAGACAGAGGTCTGGGCAATAAAGTACTTTCGACACAGCATTCATCGAAGCCAAATATGTTACAACGTCACGGGTGGTCAGCCTATCGCCGCTTTAGTATCACTTTTACCTGTGACATGAAAATTTACATATTTATGATTTCCAAAATCGTTTTAGTAATGAAAGTAAAGTCATGAACGGTGCCAAATTTTAAAAGCTGGTATTATCCTTCTCTTTCTAGGAGTTGTTCGGGACCACATATTTGTCTTTTTACCTCTGGTTTGGGAATAGCAGTGTGCCAATTGTGTTCTGGTTTAAAGAGTATAGGGGGGCCAGTGTAATGAAGGCATTTTATCATAGTCTTCGGATGCTGGGACCTTTTACTGAAATGATTTGCAGGTGTTAAGGGTAAGTTACGTGCTGGTAGGGGTTTTGTTATATCTATACATATAAATAAAATTGGGATGTTTGTTTGTAATATTGAAATATCCGTTTTTTACTACATGTATATGAATATATACAGTACATACACCAAAATAACCTTTTTTTTACAATTTGTGTCTGCTTGTCTGTCTGTTTGTTCCGGCTAATCTCTGAAACGGCTGGACAGATAGCTAATGCTATATGGAGTAACATAGGCTACTTTTATTTTAGAAACATAATCAGGGTTCCTCGTTAAGTGTTAAACTGTGGGCAAAGCCGCAGGGGCAGCTAGTATAATATATAATAATAAAATATCTGCACGATGTTCCCAATACGGGGGCAGACAGAGGCTAAACAATTAAGTTGATTCGACTCACCTTCCACCTAAGGTAGTTTTTGGACAACGTGAGTGGTGGTGAGCCCGTCGCCGTCTTAATGTCAAAGCCAACGATATATTAACGGACTATTGTTGGCTCGGTTGTTACCTTAATTCTATAAAATGAAAACAATAACAAACCTTCACCTTCAGCTTGTCACCAGTTACTCATTGTTACTTTTAGCACATTCACCATAAAGAGAACACTTGATTAGTTTATCAGCTAGCCCCAATAGAAAATCGATATCCATGCAATTTGTCGTATGGTCACGGCGTCTTACGACAACCACTGGAAGAAACGGGGTGATGTATCCTACATCACCCCGTTTCTTCCAGTGGTTGTCGTAAGAGGCGACTTTGGGAAAGCCTTGAAAATCTAATTGGCACAGATGGCGGGAGAACCATCACGAAAAATATGAGATTAAACTTCAGCAGTCCGGTGACGAGGAGTGACGTCTAAGTTACAAGGTGTCTGGAACTGCGACCGCAAATTAGCTAGCGAAGCCTGGCGATTATGATAAACCCGACAAACAGGGTAAGGCCTATGACCAGCGGTGAACTTTGAAAGGCCGTCATGATAATTGACACAATTAAATATGTATAAAAATACAGGGGTAGAACGAGGTATAGACAATTAATTTCTTCCGACCCGCCTTTCACCGAACACTTTTTATGGGACAATGTGACAGGTGGTGAACCTGTCTTCGTCTTTATGCCAAGCCTTCAAATCTTACATAAGTTTTGAAAAAACCCATTGTTACTAGCCTACCACCTGGAGATCAACCGATCGAAATATTTGTTTCGATAAATGAATTTTACGAAACGATGAATTTAAGGCAATAAATTATTTTATTACTTCTTTTATATTGTACCCTTTAAAAATATTATTTGCCGGTTAAACTATATTTCGGAAGCAAATAAATTTTTTTGTTAAATCAATCAGTGTCTCCGGAGGCGGCCGATAACGTGTCTGTTTGTTCATGATAATTCCTGTGCTCAATACGTGGGATTATGTTCTTTCTGGCGTCGTTAGTCAATGTTTGCTGACACGTGTACTTATTGATAACACGATAAGGATTCTGATTACAGATAATCATACGTATTTTATGTACAAGGCGTGTCTGTCGCCGTCTTTATCTCCAAGCCAACGAAATAAATCTTACATAAGTGTTTTGTAAAACCTGGGGATCGGACTCAGGTCAATTGACTCGAATTACGATCTCCTAACCAATGGGCTATCGTTACTTTTTTATCTACACACATTTCCCAATACTGTTAGTCGTAGGTCTAGATGATTTGGTCGTTTCGTAAACAATTACCGACTAAGGGAACAAATTTTACAAACAGAACTGGCTGACAGATGATGGGATAACCATCTCGTGAAACTCCAGACCAAAATTAGAGAGACCTTTGCAAACAACAACGTCCAATCCAGTCCCAGTACTGTAATCGCCAATCTGTTAAGTGTGGCGATTTCGTACCTTTCAAAGCTTATATGAGCGTGAAGAATGTTGTTTGTTAGATAGAAAAGAAAACAAGCACTTTTCTTTTCAAATAAATATTCAATTTATATACGAGTATATCGAAGAAGCACTAATTGCTATGCCATTGCCAATACCGGGGTAGAGTCTTTTCGACCCACATTCTACCGAAGACATTTTTTTGAGACAACGTTACAGCTGGTGAGCCCGTCGTTGTCTTTTTGTCCAAGCCAACGATATAAATGGTATATAAGTTTTGGTACGAACCCTGGGGATAGAACACGGGATCTCGTGACTCGAATTCCGATCACCCAACCACTCGGCTATCGTGACTTCTCCTGGCAGCGTAAACAAAACCCACTTCCCCCATATCGCTTCCTCCTTTCGTCAACGATCAGCGAGGCACTTGTAGCAGCTATGAAAAAAAATAATAAAAAATATCATAAAGATCATACTTCTAAACATAACACAAACTATGAAAAGGGAACTATGAAACAAACAAACCAACGAGAGCACTAATCAACCTAACCGTGTAGAGCGACCTTCGGGCCGCGGAGGCCGGGTTGCTGCGATCTGACGTAGTTGTAGTCACAAAAGAATCAATTACAAGCAAAGGCAAAGCGGGATGACAACGGCTTGCACTCGCAACGCTTATGCCCTCCAACGTACTCCGGCTTACCTTGTATCCTAGATCTAGGAATGTAATAGAGGATCATGGGTAATACTTATATGTCTTCTCTTATATATCTTATTATTCCATCCATTTATCACCCTGTAGGCCGTATGAGGAAGCTCAAAGTTCCTCATGCTGTGGATAGGGCAATGCTCGGTGTTTCTCTGCGTGATAGAATCCGTAATGAAGACATCCGCAGCAGAACCAGAGTAACCGGCATAGCCGTAAGGATCAACATGCTGAAGTGGCAATGGGCCGGCCACATAGCTCGTGGAACTGACAACCGTTGGGGAAGAAAGGTTCTTGAGTGGCAACCTCGGACAAGCAAAATGTTGACTCGACGACTTGCAAAATCGATGAATGCCTATGGGGCCTATGTTGAGCAGTGGACTCTTGATGGGCTATAAAGAAGAAGAAGAAGATCATCCTGTAGGTGTTTTAAGAGGGTAATAACGGAAAAAAATATTTAAAATAACAACCTCCTACTCTTTTTTAAGCACATAAGTAATTAAATTGAAAGAGATGCCCTAACAGATGCCTGAACTGACGCGAATACGGTGGCTCGGTGTTAAGAGTGTTGCCACGGTATAGTAAACGTCACGGGTTCGAATCCCGCCCGTTTCAGATGATTTCTTTAATCTTATAATTGTGTTTCTTTTTAATTTAATGGCTGTTCCCTTACTCGCCTCTTACGATATTCTCGTGAAAAATAGCGCAAATTGTAAAGTCATGCACCGATATCACATGGCAAATGATTTCGTTATAGTCTATTTTTCAGATACACATGTTTATACCGAAATGCATACAAAAGAAGTCAAGGTACATATAAGCCTGTAAATACCACTGCAGGACCCAGGTCTGTCCTTTAAAGGAGAGTATCCACAGTTTGGCAAGCGCAGTGGCGAACGCAGTACCAAGTACCTGGCACCTTCGATGCTGCGGCATCCGTCGGCAGCCAATATTATTTTCAAGGTTTACCCTCAGTCGCCCCTTATTACATCCGCGAAATGAAAATTGTGTGAATGAAATATTAGAAATTGTTAAATAAAAGAAATATCCTTACGTCATTCCCAATATATGGGTAGACAGAGGTCTAAACAATTTAGTCCTTTCAACCCACCTGCCACCGAAGATATTTTTGGGACGACATAGGTGGTGCGCCGGTCGCCGTCTTTATGCTCAAGTCAACGATATAAATTGTATATAAGCTTTTGAAAAAAGTCATTAGCACGAGCCGACCGTTTGGGAATCGAGTTCGGGTCTCTTGACTCGAATTCCGTTCACCCAACTACCCGGCTACTGTGACTTTCTATTTAATTATAAATTACATATTCAAAAATAGTGGCAATTGAATGATAGTTTGTTAAAATTGTCAGATCTAACAATTACAAAGTCTGCCTTGTCTCACGAGTTCGGCCCTCTTCTCTTTGAGGCGCAGATCAAAGCACACGCGTTTCTATTAGCCCTGATTACAGCGGCGCACTCCTGTCGCGCTCCGCCCCGCCGGCACTCCGCCCTCCGCCCGCCATTGTCTCCCGCGGCCGTGGTGCCAAGAAGCGCTGTAGTGTCATCGCAGGTTTAATTAGCTATAGCGTCATGTACTGCATTTTTGAGTATTCCGCGTACTCGTGTGTAAAGTTTAGCGAGTTTTTTCTTTTTAATGCCATCGGATTTTTGAGGACGCTTCTATTTGCATCGCAAAGCTTTGACTTAATTAATCGTTGACGTTTGTTAGCAATTTCTGTGTAGAGTTTGAGTCTTTTGTTTTATAGATGTAAGTGTAATGCATAGTTTTTATTAATTACATAATGTATTAAACAAGTTTCTATACGATTGAATTATAAATATGAATATTTCAAAAGGTAATTTCTTTTATTGTCAAATCAGTCTGTATAATAATAAAATTTGTCAACAAACTTACAAATAATTTCAAACCATCACTCAGTGGCGTTGGTGGTGTAATGGTCAGCATAGTTGCCTTCCAAGCAGTTGATCCGGGTTCGATTCCCGGCCAACGCACACTTTTTGTGCTGTAAAATAAAAAAATAACATAAATTGTTTCTTTTACATGCACCGTGAATTCATATAATTAAATTTTCTTTACCACCATATTTTGTAACCAACTTTTAAAAAAGGAGGTCCTCAATTTAGTCGTGTGTTTTTTTAAATCTTTGTTATTCATTATTTAAATCTAAAATTAAGCCCTAGTAATAATTTTTTTCGATTCGGGGACATTAGATTTCCTTGTAAAAAGCGCATATAGAAGAAAAAACTTTTAAAATGTACTGTTGCAAAGGATACCTACATTATACACTGGGTTTGATTTGTTTAAATCCTATATAAATTAAAACGATATCTACATTATTACAAATATTTATAATAATATTTTCCCAAGTCTGTATATTTCTCAAGAAAATGGACACAACGGGTAGAAAACATTTCCATTCTTCGTCTTCATATTACTTTTAAATATCACTAACAATATTTGTGGTACTCGCTAACAGATGGCGCTACTTGTATGTAAGTCGAATTCACAATACTTTATGTTAAGAGTTTTTAATTTTATCTGTCTGTAAAAATTATAAAAGTAATTTTTCAAAAGTAAATAAAATAAATCCAAAATCTCGGGTCTCAGGACTCGAAATTCCGACCACCACTCGGCTATCGTCACTTTTAGTGTTTTAAAACTTCAGTTTTAATTTTAATTAGAAAAGTTACAATGTTATTTAAATTTTTTTATTTTCATATTATATCTATTGCAATATATAACAATTGTATTTCATTGCCCAGTTATTGTTTTATGGACTATTTGCTAGTAAATTGTCCGTGCTATTGACTCGACACAGGGTTACCCAAGCTTCTGATCTGGGAAATAGCCGTATAATATAAAAACGTTAGACTCGAAGTGTACCGTTCACAAGTCTAGACTCTAAAAATAAATTATTATTACTAATTAGATAGTAATTTATAATAATTTAATTCAATTAAGCTTATTATTTGTTTATAAATTTACTGTATAGTTATTGAAACCACCGTATAATACTAATTAATAGAAATAAAATAAAATTTGTAACCATTTTCTGGTAGTGATGCACAGAATCTTAGTTCAAGGGTAACAATACCTTTAAGAATTATATTTTTTAACGTTCTTAATAGTAGAATAATTTTCCGATATTTGCAAGAGACTATAGCTTCAGTTAACTGAAAGTAAATACCCAGATTATAACACAAACAAAGAAAAAAGGTTACATTTGTAGATACGCAATATTTATAGAAAATATCTTCACGCCATTCACAACACTGGCGTCGACAAAAATCCCCCCATTATCTGTGTTGTTTTGTTTTCATCAGAACTAATGCTTTTTGTCGCGGAACAAACAAAATCCATAGAAAATCTGCATTTTCTGACATAAAATAAAATTAAAATGAATGTCTTCACGCCATTTCCAATACAGGAGTAGACACAGGTCTAGACAATTAATCCTTTCTAACTATCTTTCACTGAAGACATTTTTGGGACAAGCCAACCCGGGCATCGATCTCAGGTCTCTTGATTCGAGCTGCGATCACCCAACCACTCGGCTGTCGTGACATGTTTATTCTTAAAAGTTTAGAATAAACTCGAAAAGCTGCAGAATATTATAATAACAATTTTCTACGCAGAAATAGTCTTAGGGTTAGACAACAGAGAACATTCAGTTAAGATCAAAGATCCCGACTAACTGGGTAGAGTTAGAATAACAGAAAATTATAATTTTATCTCTAACTGCTTATGCAATTTCAAAGCAACAAAAAATAAAGTTATCCCGGAAGTTAGGGCTTCTGTTATTTTATTTTTGAAATGGCGACACGTAAAATAAAACTTTTAAATTTTTTATAGTCAAAGTCGAATTAAAAGTCAGTTTGTTAAATTCACGATAGGCGAGTGGTTGTGTGGTCGGAATTTCGCGTCAAGAGACCCGAGTTCGATCCCCAGGTGACAGGCTCGTACCAATGGGTTTTTCAAAACACTTATGTACGAATTATATCCTGTCACGTTGTCCCGAAAATATCTTCCGTGGAAGGTGGGTCGAAAGGACTTAATTCTCTAGACTAGACCTCTGTCTGCCTCTGTATTGGGAATTGAGTAAAGAAATTTTTTAAATAAAAGATGGTATAATTAGCAACGATATTGCAATGCGTTAGTGACGAATGAACGAAGAGAATGAAGAATGTACCACCCAGTTTCCTTCCCGTGGGTGTTTGAAGTGGCGCTTATATCAAATCAAATCATTAGTACATCGGTATAAGTAAATTACATTACATTCTTCGAAGGTCATTTCGTAAACATACATAGATATATAACGACCTACAAACTCTGCGTGAAGTAGTCCTCTCCGGAGCATTTGATGCAATCGCCACGCGTGGCAAGCGGCTTGGCGATCCCTTTACCAGATACCTCGCACTCTGATACTTGTCAAGGGAGGGTCATAATATTCAAGATGGTTATACCGCTGTTTGTTAATAGCTATTAGTATTACACAATTTTTTTCTCGATTTTGAAGCATCTAAGCTGAAATTTTACATACAGGCATAAATAAAGAAAGAGATTTAAAATTTCAAGTGATGCGTGGCTCAGAGGTAAGAGCTTGGCCACGATTCAGCAAGGTCGCGGTTTTGAATCCCGCCCGTGTCAGTTGAAATTTTAAAACATTCTCTTTAATTTAAAAATAATAAAACCAATAAATATCTTCACGAAATACCCAACAGAAAATAAATAGAAAGAGTCTAGACAATTAAGTCCCTTTTTTTTCGGGACAGCGGGACAGGTGGTGGGACCGTCGCCGTCTTTATGTCTAAGTCAACGATAAAATTCGTACATAAATTTTTGAAAAACCCATTGGTACGAGCCTGCCACCTGGTGATCGAATTTGGATCTCTTGACTCGAATTCAGACCAGCCAACCACTCGGCTGTCGTTAATTTAATATGCTATTAGTATTTTTAAGGTTTATCCCTTAATCACCTCTTACGACACCCACGGGAATAATGTCTGCAATTAAAGTCAAATTGTTTGGAATACGATGTTTGCTTTTATACCGGAAATTGTCTATACTGTCAATATTAGGGAGAACTGTTCTATTGGACGTTTTACACGCAAAATTCCGGTCCACATAGCCTTTATTACAAGGATCCAAAGTGTAGTTTTGTTTGTAGTTATGTTATATTCGAATGAACGTATGCGATAGTTTTCCCGGGCTTATAATTGTGCTTGATTGTCTTGTAGGTACAAAGATATTGAAGGTTACGTGTCAGAAGGGAGAGGGGCCAAAACAAACATTGATGTGTTTAGTATAACTCAGATATATAAATTGTCTTTCTATATTTATTGAAATCTTTTGGTATGTATTAGGTTGCAATTTTAGACGTTTATATAAACTGAGTGAAAGATACTCAGCTCTTCATTTCAAACATATTTAGGCGTAACATTTATTTCTTTGCTTTATAAAATGCCGTTTAAATGTATATACATATCTATCGGTATACATTATTAGTAATACAATGCCTAAGTTAATGTCAAAAATTACGATTTACATAAAAAAGGCTCCGAAATTTACATCTTAGCTATGAAAATTACATTATCTTGTATATAGATTTGTTTTATATAAAATTTGGATTATAACAAGTTTTAATATTTTTTACTTTAAACGAATTAAAATACATTTTTTTTAAGTAGTCATGGGGACTTTAGCTTTTCCTGTGAAATATAAATAAATAAAAATATAAATATCTTCACGCAATTCCCAATACATGGGTAGACAGAGGTCTAGTCTAGACAATTCAGTCCCTTTGACCCACCTTCCACCGAAGATATTTCCGGGACACGAGAAAAGTCACGATAGCCGAGTGGTTGGGTGTGTAACCACTCGGCTACTCGTAATTCCTTTCGGAATTACGAGTCAAGAGACCCGAATTCGATCTAAAACCTATGTAGGAATTACTGCCACAATTCTTGTCTGACTAGTGATACATACCTGTTTTTTTTTTGGACATTGTTTCATTTGGGCAGAGAATACACTAACTTATTACGTAATCTTTTCATCCTGCAGTTAGTAATGAGAAAAATGGTCTTGTATTAACCATTTCTGAGCGTAGGACCGGCAGAACGTACCAAGCAATTTTTATATACATATAATTCAATACTTTATACAACGTGACAGGTGGTGAGCCCGTTGCCGTCTTTATGCATAGCTTTTTCTGCGAAATATATATCAATAATTATTTATTGTGCTGCTGCGTTGAATTGGCGTTAGGATATGGCACACTTAAACACTTTCAACACCTACGGAATGTCGTAAATGTCTAAGGGTTTCTTCAAAATTTTAGTTAGCTGCCGGAAAAAGAGGGAAAATCAGGAGGTAACGGTACCTTCAAATTGCTTCCGAAAGATGGCGTGATAACCATTTCGAAAAATACCAGATCAAAAATCTAAGAGATCAGTGACGGGTAGATGCGTCTAAGGTGCGAGGTGTCTTAGTCAAAAGTCGCCTCTTACGATACTCACGGAAAGAAATGGACAGAACAGACAGAGTGCTAATTATTCATAAAAAGAGGTAGTAGATAGCCGAGTGTTTGATCAATCGGAATTCGTAGAAGGAGGCTCGAGTGCGATCTCTGGGAGGTAAACACGTACCAATGAGTTTTTTTTTTCTAAATTATACGATTAGATGGCTCACCTACTGTCACATGGTTTCAAATAAGCTGCGATTAAATTAGGTCTAAAGGGAAAGCGTCTAGATTTCTGACTACCACAATAATGTGAATTAAACAAAAGAAACTAGACAAGACTAAAAATGTCATAATAAATAAATATCTTCACGCAATTCCCAATTCAGGGGTAGACAGAGAGGTCTAGTCTAGACATTTAAGTCCCTTCGACCCACCTTCTACCGAAGATATTTTCGGGACAACGTGACTTAGTTTCGGACTTAGGTTAACGTGAATTTTGAGGAACTGATTTTTAGTAAGTGGGTAAATTGTGAAATTATGCGATTCGTATTTCTCCAGATCTGGTATACATCCTAAAAAGCGGTTATCACTGTTACACTCGGCTGTCGTGACTTTTGACAAAAAAATTTACATCAAATAAACAGCGTTAAAATTATACTCGTACATACACATCAAAGAGCGCAGTCTACATGAACTACGGTCACTGATGGTGTCTCAGACGTATCTCCGACTATTGCGATGGTAAACAGAGATGCTGCAAATGAGCTGAAAGGATCTGGGTCACGCTAGCGGCGGCTGCCTTCCTCCGGTGGAATATTCTGGAGTCGTGCGACATTAAAGACATTTATCATGTGTATTTTTAGTTAGTAGCCCCTGTCCTTACGCCTGATAAATACCACTGTCACTCCTTCATGAACTAATTAACATTCAACGTACATAGAAGAGTCACGATAGCCGAGTCTTTGGGTGGTGGGAATTTCGAGACATGAGACCTGATTTTGATCCCCAGATGGTAGGCTCGTACCAATGAGTTTTTTCAAAACTTACTACGTACGAATTATATCGTTGGCTTGGATACTGAGACAGCGACGGGCTCACCACCTATCGCGTTGTTCCAAAAATATCTTTGGTGGAAGGTGGGTCAAAACGACTGAACTGTCTAGACCTCTGTCTACCCCTGTATTTGGGAATGGCGTGAAGATATTTTATCAACGTACATAGTAATTGCGTATGACTTATAAAAAATATAATATAATGTTTTATTAAAATAATATATATATAAATATTTTCACGCAATTCCCAATACAGGGGTAGAGAGAGGTTTAGTCTAGACAATTAAGTCCCTTCGACCCACCTTCCACCGAAGATATTTTCGGTTTTGACAACGTGACAGGTGGTGAGCCCGTCGCCGTCTTTGTGTCCAAGCCAACGATATGACTCGTACAAAATTTTTTGAAAAACCCATTGGTACGAGCCTGCCACCTGGAGAACAAACTCGGATCTCTCGACTCGAAATTCCGACCACCAAACCATTCGGCTATCGTGACTTTTTTTTGAGTTTTATTGAGAATTATAAAACAATAATAGAATTATAAAACAACAATAGTATAGCATTCTATGACTTTTGCCACATACGTCAAAAGCAGCTGTATAAAACTTTCGCAGCTTTACGGTACGTCCGTTACCATAGGACAAATGTATTTATTTATTTGTTTATCTTCAATCGCTGACGGGGTAGCTAGAGAGAAGAGATTTACAAGGGTCACGATCCTTACATACCTCTTTCACTTCTTTCAGATTAATCACTTTCTTCATACAAGCATGTCTAGGTATCCGAGTACTTTTGACCAATTTACTCATACGGTCTTCGAAAGTTAGTCTCGGTCTACCCTGACACCTTTTGATATTAACTTTCTCGCTTTATATTTTTATAACGATTTGGTCTTCACTCATTCGATCAACGTAATCCATCATGGCACTCCCTTATCAAAGTATCAAAATATCAATTTTTAATGGTCATCTTTCAAACTTGCCATTTCGCGAATCTCTTCGTTTCTTATTCGATCGGCCAAGGAGACATTTTACGAAGAGATCGAATCTCCACTGCATTCAACTTGATTTTATGCTTCTTCTGGCACACCTAGAAAGAATATTTAAAATGTTAATGGTAATCTTAATGTTACTAGCAAAACTTATTGTTTGTCTTTAGTGAAAACTCGAAAGACTACTAGTTATACAAGACAATTTCAAAAACAAATGAATTAATATCTCTACACTAATTGCCTTTCTCTATCTTCTAATGTTATTAAATGTGAAAGTTTGATTGTTGGTTACTCAGTCACCTCAAAACTGCTAAACCGATTAACGTGAAATTGAGCACACACATACTTATTTTCAGCTGTGCGGTATCAACGTAAGAATCTACCACTGCGTTCCTTTCTTTAAGTATCGTTAGATGCGACTAAATGAAATGCGAATGCCTGAAAAACATTCAATAGTCACCGACTTACTTGGAACTATAATTTATTATTTCATTGACACATGGCGGGATAACATTCCAAAAAAATCCCGACCCAAATTAAATCAGACCGGTGAAGGGCAGCAGCGTAAAGGGTTTGTGGTCTTCGGTACTATAACTGCCTATGGTTAACTATGACCGCCTATGGTTAAGGCAAATCCTTGTGGACTTTTACAGACCGTTAAGTTAGTAAGAAATTCCTTATCATCAGTGTAAAGTATTGCATATACTTGCAATAAATATACTACTTCACTAAATTACAAAGAACATCTTAAGGAATCTTTCAGGATAGACCTCCGAAACTCGTCTCCGTCTTGTATGCTTAATTTCCTCTTGCAAATAACAGGTAACTTGCGTAGTAAGGAGTTTTCGTTGATAAAGAGAATTTACATTTTTTGGCACAAATAGGATATTATTTTTAAGGGTGTTTTTTATTAAGGCTTGTGTCCCAAATATATAATGACATAATAGCAACGAGCTTAAATGGCGGTTTTTTATTCTCATCCAGTGTCTAATCTAATTATCGTAAAGACTCTAAAATCTACTACTTCATATGAGTAGTAGAATTTAGAATTTAGTTTTGTAACAATTGCTTAGTTATTTTTTTTAAATCTCTTTTGCACACATCACTTGATTCAGTGCTCAAGTCAAAGATTTGTAGAGAATGCCTTTAGACATTAAGTTCGCCATTTTGTACATTATATGTAAGGCAATAAAATCAGCGCGTGGTTACGTCGTACGAAAATGCCATACTTATTTTTTAGGGTCGTAAGAGACGATTAAGGGTAAAGCCACGAAAATGTAATAGACTATCGACTGAAATATACCATACTAAAATTCAGCGGACCAGTTACTGGCATCAGCGTTTACTGTGCGGTTCTGTGATCGTCAATCCGCTTGCCAAGCGCGGCGATTGTAAATCCTCCCGTATGCAAAAAGCCTATATCCTGCAGAAGACTAATACTGGAATTTATGATATTCAGAGCGGGTGGCGAAGTCACGATTCGAGCCTGATATACACAGCAGAGTGGCGCAGTGGAAGCGTGCTGGGCCCATAACCCAGAGGTCTGTGGATCGAAACCACGCACTGCTAACTCGACTAAAACTCTTTTTTACAATTTTTCAATAGTTTGATATGTGGCGAATGAAAATTTAATGCAATGATTCTATTACATTTTCACTCACTTCCAGTTGTCTAATAATTTGACAATTAGCTGACACGAAAAAAAAAACATTTCAATAATATGGTACTGTTATGTTGGTACTGTGGCTCCGGCTATGTAAATGTGATTACTACGGAAAGGGTAGAGTTTATGTCTTTAACTGCATTTTCTGTAATTATTTTCAATAATTATTTAGCGGTTTGGGAGGTGAACTCGCGTAAGTTATATAAAATTTATATCTCCACGCCATTCCCTATACTAAGGTAGACAATTAAGCCCTTTCGACCCACCTTCCACCGAAGACATTTTTTGTGACAACGTGATAGGTGGTGAGCCCGTCGCTGTCTTTATGTCCAAGCCAACGTAATACGCAACATAAATCGTACGTAAGTTTTTGAAAAAAAAACCCATCGGTATGAGCCTTGGGGATCGAACTTCACGCAATTCCCAATACAGGGATAGACACAGGTCTAGTCTAGACAATTAAGTCCCTTCGACCCACCTTCCATCGAAGATATTTTCGGGACAACGTGACAGGTGGTGAGCCCGTCGCCGTCTTTATATCCAAGCCAAAGATTTAATTCGTACATAAGTTTTTGAAAAACCCATTGGTACGAGCCTGCCACCTGGGTCGAACACGGGTCTCTCGACTCGTAATCCCGACCACCCAACCATATCGTGACTTTTTAGACTTTATTTTTTTACATTAATAAATTACTGTCTGTATCGCAACATAGTTGTTAGTATATTATGCAACATCTAACCTGAAAAAAGATTTAAAAATCTAATAAAAAAAAAATAGAAGCAAGCGGAAGAAACAAATTTTAGTACCTAGTCACCTATTATATATCTATTGTTATCGAACATCGAAGTAGAAACTACAGTTAGACACGACAGATCTGACAATATATTTCGCAGCCTGAATGTTTTTATTTCATCCGATCCACTCGAAAATGAGATGGCAAAGCGTGGAGTCACAAGTGACTTTCATTAGGCAACGGGCTCCGAAACAAAAACGAGTGTATGCAACAATTCGCCCTGACTACTTCAAGTTGCGCGCCCCCCACCCCTTCGCGCTACACCCGCCCCTCTTCCACGCTTAAAAGCCATTAACCGCTCCTTTGATCTGCGCCGCGCCGGCTTTGATTGCGCCGCTTCGACTGGCCACTTATAACTATTGCCTATGGTCTTCGGGATGTAGAGTTGCATTTTTACTTCCGCGGAAAAACTTTTCGTTTGTCTATCTCACGAGTTTTTGCAATATAATTTTCTTAAGTTTCAAATTTAAATAAATAAATACACATATACATTCATACATAGGAACAACATCATATGCATTAGTCTGATCACAATGTAAGCATTTTAAGCACTTGTGTTATACAGGAAAACCATTTAAGGTAAAAAAAAAATCTTGCCTACCGACTGGAAAGCAGACCCGGATTCTCAGAGCTGGCGACACCATAGCCAGTGTGTAATCTACTCGTCCACGGAGGTTATTACAATTGTATCGTCATAACTATAACAGCCTATCAAAAATGCACTGCTGAACAGTATTCCATGAAGGTTTGCAAAAATTAACGGTGCTGTGTCACTCTTGTGCATCTGTCCATTTCTGCAATATTATGCAGGTCACCACTCCACCTTGCGGGGGGTCGACCTGCGCTGTGTTTGTTTATACGAGGCTGCCACTCGAGAATCTTTCTCTCCCAAGGGTTATCACTTCTACGAGTTGTGTGGCTGGTCTAGTATTTAAGTTACTCTGGTTCTGCTGAAGATGCTATCACGCATAGAAACAATGAGTATAGCCCTTCCCCTAACATGTTGAGCAACTTTGAGTTTCATCTTTCGGAATGCAGTGATCTCACATCCATAAGTTATCACGCTAGTAGTGTATACTTTGTCGTAAGATTTTAAGGTATCCACGACGAAAAGACTTGGCTTTGTTTCCCGACCGCTGACCAGCCTGCACTCCAGTTGGATTCTTTGATTGAACTCTGGTTCGCAATTAGGCTGTTGGGTTAATAATTTGTTTTTCTAAGTGTAATTTAAAACTGTCACATTAAGGCGGGAAAAGTACAAACATACAACATTGAACAAACGTCAAAATAATACATAACTTAATGTATTAACAATGGGAATTAATATTTGATAGAATTAGTATTGACTCAGAGTTTTGAAGAGTTAACCAGAAGCAAATTTTCACGCACTTTCCCAATACTGGGGTAGATAGACCTTACGATGCACCTTTCGCTAAAGCCTATTTAGACCTATGTGACAGGTGAGCAGGTGAGCTTAGTGTTCAACGAACGGTACAATATAATTACATTGGTAAATGTTTGTATGTATTAAATAAAATAAAATTAATTATATTGGTAAATATTTGTATGTGGTAAATATTTGTAAAATAAATAAAAATCTTCACGCAATTCCCAATACAGGTGCCCCTGTAGACAGAGGTCTAGACAATTAAGTCCCTTTGACCCACCTTCCACCGAAGATATTTTCGGGACAATGTGACAGGTGGTGAGCCCGTCGTCGTGTTTATGTCCAAGCCAACGATATGATACGTACATAAGTTTTTGAAAAACCCATTGGTACGAGCCTGCCACCTGAGGATCGAACTCGAGTCTTTTGACTCGAAATTCCGACCGCCCAACCTCTCGACTATCGTGACTTTTTTTTTAAATACTTGTAATATATTAAATAGGTAAATATTTGTAAACGTACAAGACTGGAGAACATTTATATTCATCACAAGAATGTTAGCTTCTAACGGGATTCGAACCTGCAACTGTTAGCTTTGAGGTAGCGTCACTACCGTCAAAGCTAGCTCGAGTATCAGATCGTAATGGGTAATTATTAAATCAATATAAAATAAATTAACATCACCTCCTAAAAGCAAATGCGAAATATTATTTTAAATCCAATTATGCAAAGCAAAATAACATCGCGGTGGATTTAAATAGATAAAATCTTAATCTTAATTGCACACCAACACAGGAAATAAACAACATATAACTAATTTAGATTCATAAGACTATTTCTTCCAGACAACCTTTATAATATAAACAATGTTAAAGTCTACAGATTTCTGATAATAAGACTATTTCGTTCTCACACATTAGCCATGAGTAAAGAAATATGTCATTCGGTTTTACATGGCTGCCGCTAGATAGAGTAAAAGTAAATTTATTTTATCAGTTATTCCATCAATTTAATTGGCTTGATAATTAAGATCAGTTTGCAGAGTTACTTTAATTTTTAATAATCAATGTCTACAGGTCAATCGCCACGTTTGACAAGCGGATTTACACACATCTCGCACCTTAAACGCTGCTATCCGCCACTTGTCTATTTAATTTTTGAAAGATGATTATTAGATATTTAAAACAACACGATAGCCGAGTGGTTGGGGTGATCGGAATTTGAGCCAAGAGACCCGTGTTGATCCATAGAAGGTCGGCTTGTACCGATATCGGTTTTACAAATCTTATGTAGGATTTATATCGTTGGCTTGGACATAACGATGGCGACAGACTCACCAACAGTCAATTTACCTCAAATAAGGTCAGGTGAAATGCGAGTGGAATCGTCTAGACCTCTGTTTACCCCATTATTGTGAAATGCGTAAAGAGAAAAAGTTGTAAGACATTTGTAATGATGGTTTAAGATGATGATTATGAAAGAAGCGAAAAAGGTATGTAAGGATCGTGACACTTGGTGATATATTCTGTCTGGCTACCCCGTCAGGGATTGTGCTTGTGTTAAGTATGTAAGTTATGATGGTTTCAAAACTTACACAAAACCAAATAAACATAATTTATTAACAAAATTTCATAAATATACCTTAACACAATTCCCATTACTGGGGTAGATAAAGGTCTAGTCTAGACCATTAAGCCCATTCGACTCACCTTCCACCGAAGATATTTTCGGGACAACGTGACAGATGGTGAGCCCGTCGCCGTCTTTATGTCCAAGCCAACGATATAATTCGTACATAAGTTTTTGAAAAACCCATTGGTACGAGCCTGCCACCTCGGGATCTAAGTCGGGTCTCTTGGATCGAATTTCCGATCACCGAAGCACTCGGCTGTCGAGAAGAAGTTATGATGGTTTCAAAGCTTACACAAAACCAAATAAGCATAATTTATATAATAATATATACATTAACTAAATTACAGATATAATATAATTGTGAAATACTCTTTAACCGAAAAAAAAAAATATAAATTTTAAATACAAACAATGTGTCCCACAAAATGTCCCTCATAATGTAGGCCGTACGTACCAAGATTGGATAAGGAGCAATTCTTCCTCCAAGCGTCGTCGAGAGGAAACACTTGCTTTCAGCACAAAGACTTTGGCCTGAGACTTCAGGATTTGTCTTTTGCGTCTCAAGCGAAATGTAATTATGAGTGTACGGTTTTGAATTTAAAAGCTTTTGTTTGTGTATTGTGGTGCTTTTATGTATCTCGGTTACAAATGTAAGAAAATAAAATACATTTTATTATATATTGCGTCTAAGACGACCCGGCAGCCTAGGCGATAGTGACCTTTCTTTCGAAACAAAGTTGCGGGTTCGAGTCCCGCTGGTTTCAAACATTTCTGTGATAAATATGAATGGATGTTCAAAATAAATCTTTAAAAATATGTATTTATGTAAGTCTATACCAGTTCTGGAAAAAGGCATGGAGTTAAAAAAATTGTGACGAGGGCTAAGTACGTTGCTCTTTTTGATGTGAAACATCTGTAGCCGCACGTAACACCGATTTCTGGCGTGGCGACGCATGCCGTGCCACGCTATACAAAGGTATACTAATTTACACCCTATTACCTGAAAATTAAGGTTTATAATTAAACACTGAACTCCCTTCATATTAGTGACTATGTAAATTATATTAAGATTTAATTTTTACATGAAAAGTCATTTCCTTATAGTCAAAAAGGTTCAATAATTTTTAAAACGAATAAACATAAACTACCATTAAAATTAGCTGGAGATTTTAACGTAAATTTGCAAGAGCTGAATCAATGGCATTAATGACATTTCTTCAAAAAGAATTTCAATTGCAAATCAACAACAATCCAAAAGAATCTACTACCAAATATGGAACAACTATAGGTGCTGTAATTGTGAGATATCTTGATAATGTTTCATCCAATACTTTTGTAACGTAATAAATAAATATATAAATATCTTCACGCAATTCCCAATACAGGGGTAGACAGAGGTCAAGTCTAGACAATTAAATCCCTGTGACCCACCTTCCACCGAAGATATTTTCGGGACAACGGGACTTTACTACTACGGGCCTTTTGTTACGTAGTTTAGTTATCATTGACCTATCGTCACAGTAATACCGGCAGAGGAAACATCGAATATAACAATAACTGAAGTCACAGAGAGAGAAAATATTTAAATTGTGACCGCCACTTAGCAGTGTAGTGTATTATCTCAGTATAGTCTAATGCTATTAATAAATAAAAAATATTGGGTTGCGTCCTGATGGTCTGCTGATGCTAGTCTGCGTGGCATTGATCTTAAGTCAGTTTCGTTCACTGCGATAAGCTGTTGAACTCTATTGAGGCAATCGCTAAATTTACGAAATTTAGTCTTGCGACCCAATAAAAATACTGGTTTACGGACACTGCAATAGCTGAAGAGTCGTTATAAAGATGAAACAGGTCGGTCGGGATTAGATTTGCCAACCATACACTAAAATAGAGTATTGTACTCTATGTCATGCAGGGGTACTCTATAATTTATAACACTATTACAGTATGCTATAATGTTCTTTTTTATACATTATTTTCTATGCCCGTCATGTAAAATTATGGAAACCCATTATCATAACCAAAAAAGTCGACTATTTACTGCAAATATTCACGATACCCGAGTGGTTAGGTGATCGGAATTCGATTCGACAGAGCACAGGTCGAACCTTAAGGCTCGTACCAATGGGTTCTTTCGAAAAAAACTTACATACGATTTACATCGTTGGCTTGTACATAAAGACGGCGACGGGCGCGCCACCTGTCACGTTGTCCCAAAAATGTCTTCGGTGGAAGGTGGTTCGAAAGTACTTAATTGTTTACACCTCTGTCTGCTCCTGTATGGGAATGGAGTGAAGATATTAAATTAAAAAAAATGCTATTAATATGTTGATTGAGAAGACTATTGATTTAGAATGTTTGGAGGTGTACAATTCTTTTTCAAACCATGAAAAATTTTTATGTGCAGCAAAAGTACAAAAAAATACATAATATAAAAATACATTTTTTTTATAGAAAAGGGAGGCAAACGAGCAGGTGGCACACGTGATGGTAAGTGATTACCGCCGCCCATGAACACCCGCAATACCAGAGGCATAGCGGATGCGTTGCCGGCCTTTGAGAAAGGTATAGGCTCTTTTCTTGAAGGTCCCTAAGTCGTATCGGTCCCGAATAACCGCTGACGGCAGCACAACTTTCAAATTATAGAGGTAAAGATAGATGTTTTGAAATATAAATAATAAATGATATTTATTTAACAAATTATTAAACAATATAAAGAAAAAAAAATTAAACAAAAAGTTATTAGCAGAGCGTGGTTTCGATCCACGGACCTCTGGGTTATGGGCCCAGCACGCTTCCACTGCGCCACTCTGCTACATTCAAAGTTGATGAAATACCTAATTTATTAATAACTTTATATTGGTATACGCTTCATAAAATTTCCTTGTGCCAAAAACGCAAATAAATGTGCATTTATTATTTTACCAATGTAAAGTTACCTACCTGCATATTACCTTTATACATTTATGCATATTACATTTATTGCGTATTATATTTAACATTGAACAATAATGAATTTGTGTGTATTAAAAAAATATTATTTAAAAAAATTCAATCATTATTATAAAAAATAAACATATTACAGCGCCATCTATTTCAGATCGAACGAAGCTTAGTCAGATACTAAATGTTATAAATAAATAAATAAATATCTTCACGCAATTCCCAATACGTAAGTTTTTGAAAAACTCATTGGTACTGCCACCTGGGGATCGAACTCGGCTCTCTCGACACGAAATTCCGATCACCCAACAACTCGGCTATCGTGACTTCTAATGATACTAAACGTGATACTAAATGTTTACATCACATATTACAATATTAGCCACATAAAACTTTAATTTAAAAATTAATATTAGTATGTGCTGTACAGTAACGACACCTATATGCGTCTTTACGGCTAGATAATTCTATATGACTCATAGTTGACTATCATACATAAATCTGGTGTTGATGAATTTCCGTATTTCGGTGCTGTAGCTATACGCTTTAGCAAGAGACTCATAACGTTGTACAAAAGCATCGTCATCAAATCACGAAATTACAAAGTCGCAATTAGTTACCACGTTACATGTATGACGCGTATAAAACCTCCATGCTAATTACTGCCTGTATTGCGTTACATCAGTAACGACGAACGTAAAGACTATATAGATATACGTGTTTTTCGTTTCAAAGTTATCTATTTTACTAAAAGATTAAACGAGTAGATAGATAGATAGTACTAGCAGATAGACAGAGACAACATCACGTACGTTTCTCCGATTTTAAACTAAGTAGTTGAAGCATTTGTTTTTAGAATCGGAAACAACGAAGGGTATACCTTATATATGTAAAATAACTAGAAGAAATACCCAGATGTATGTATTTATTTATTATCATTATTAAATTACATACCTTAATTATGTATTTCATGAATAGGTTTATTGGGGTCCATGGGTGAATGACGCACACACCGGTTTTGACGGTGTCGCCAACTCTGCGATACCGGGTTCGATTCCCGATCGGGTCAATGTACAGAAAACATTTTTTCTCTGTTGACATTTTCTCGGGTCTAGGGTTTTTAGTATCTTCGTTGTTTCTGTGTCCATAATATAAGTGCTAATGCTACTTACTTCAAAATCGGAGCAACGTACGTGATGTTGTCTCTGTCTATCTATAACTTTATTCGTCTATTATAAGGGATCAGAGCAATGTATTTGATATTGTCCCTATTTTACAATGTATTTATTTATTTATTACATTACTAGCTGCCCCACGCGCCTTTGCACGCGGTATCCTAATTATTTTTCTAAAACGGCAATTTTTAAAAAAGAAGCGTAAGTTACTACTTATAACATCAGCAAATATTTTTGACTAAATTTTTTTTAATTTTTCGTAAAGAATATTTTTTTTAAAATAAATAGTACCCCATCTTACTTCTAATACCTCAAAGTATATGTGTACAAAGTTTAATGATTATCGGTTGAGTAGTTTTCGTGTGAAAGCGTAACAAACAAACTTACATTCACATTTATATTAGTAGGGATGGAATAATTTTAACGGTGATTTCACTGGCAGATCGCTGATGTTAGAAGGAGTAATTGAGGCTAACTGTCGTTTAGAAAAATACTTAGGGTTCCGCGACAAGTGTTAAGCTGCGGACCGCTAGTACTTAATAAGGAATGTATTTTTTATTCCTTTACGCATCAATTTTCCATTTCCACTGGTGTATTAATACATCGAGAACATTTAATCTTTTCGACCCACATTTTACTGGACCTTATTTGGAACAACCAAACAAATAAACAAACACGTGACAGTTGAATCAATCGCCATCTTAGTATCCAATTCAACGGCAAAATATAATTACATATTTAATATTTATATTAACATCCACGACTCGAATACAAACATTGAAACACAAATATTTGCCCCCAGCGAGATTCGAACCTTTACCTACGTTGTAAAGATTACTACCGACAAGGCTATCAGGTGGTAAAACTGAACAAATGTCAACTAGCCCAGCAAAAGTAACGGTACATTATAGACGTGAGCTTTCCGGCTCGATGAGCAGTCAAGTCAAGTCGGCTCCTTCAAAGACGACACAAGGGCTCTTTGTGTATCATCAAAGATGTTTACGGGCTAACAAAAGCACAAACAAAATATAAAACTCAAAGACTGTCGCGTTTGCCTTACGGCAGTTATTCCGCAAAGGATGGATATAGGTAACATTATCCTATATTAAGCTTTTATTGGCAGTCACGAAAGAGTGGTTGGGTCATCGAACTTCGACTCAAAAGACCGGAGTTCGATCCTCAGATGGTGGGCTCTGTTTAAAATCGTTTTGTGCCAAGTATAATAAAAAGTATAGTAATAGAGATAACAATAGCCGAGTGGTTGGGTGGTCGGAATTTCGAATCAAGAGACTCGCGTTCTATCCCCAGGTTTACAAACTTATGTACAAATTATAGCGTTGGCTTAGACATAAAGACGGCGACGGGCTCGCCACCTGACACGTTGTCCCGAAAATATCTTCGGTCTACCCTGTATTGGGAATTGCGTGAAGATATTTATTTTATTTATAATAAATAGTTATTAAGAGAACACACTTTGGAGGATTTTATTCGAAAATGTATAGGCGTAAGGCGTTTTTCATTATTAACAAATATATTAGCAACCAAATTTAGATTTATACTTATGCAATAATTGTATATTTAAGTAAAAAAGTCGCGATAGCCGAGTGGTGGGATTGACTCAAATTCTGATCACCTTATCAAAATTTGAGTCAGGAGAGTCGAGTTCGATCCCTCGGTGGCAGGCTCGCACCAATGGGTTTTCAAAACTTATGTACGAATTATATCGTTGGCTTCGACATAAAGACGGAAACAGGCTCAACACCGGTCATGTTTTCGCAAAAAAAAACTTCTTCGATAAAAGGTGTGTCGAACCATTTTGTGGACCTCTAAGATAATATATAATCCTAAATAAGATGTTTTACACTAATAATATACCTTTCTTCCCAATCCACATTTTTAACCTTCACGCTATTTACGATACGGTAGGCGGAGGTCAAGACGATGAAGTCTTTTCGACTCACGTTTTACCGAAGCATTTTAGGGACACTGTGACAGGTGGAAAGCTTTTTGCTATATATATATATATACATATATATATATATATATATATATATATATATATATATATATATATATATATATATATATATATATATATACATATATATATATATATATATATATATATATATATATATACATATATATATATATATGTGTATATATATATATATACATACATACATACATACATACATACATACATATATACATCCGTGACTCGAGTACAAACATTTATAATAGTCACACACATATATTGCCGGTAGCGGTATTCGAATCCACAACCCTTAGCTTCGAAGGCAGCGTCCACCAACTCCGCTATCGGGTTGTTTCGACTATAACAACTATAAAGAGCTTATAAAACAATTGCAGTATCGAACCAACAACGATGATACTCCGATAAGCGTTTTTAATTTGGTCGCACAATACGCATTGAAATAAAGCTATGGGCGCGGGGAGCTTTTAAAAAGATGGCGCTATTTTGCGACTTAAAAATTCCCTAAGCAGGGAATGCGAAGTTCACCGTAACTGCAGCGCCTCATCACGGATTCCCTTTAGTGCGCCGCGCCCTCGCTCCGCGATGTCTTACTTGGGATTGGGAAAACTACACCGCGGTGGGTTGGCAGTGTCGGCGAGAATGATTTCCTTATAAAGAACAATAATAACGTCTAAACTGTTGATTTGTTTTCATCGGTACATTTGAGTGCACTTTGATAATTATATCACAAAATATATTTTAACTTAACTATAGCTTAGAAATTTCTTGATAGAGACATGCATTATTCATGTCATTCCCAATACTGGGATAGACTAACGTCTAGAAATTAAGACCTTTTCAACTCACCTTCCACTGAAGATACTTTTGAGACAACTTGACAGGCGGTTAGCCTGTTGCCGTCTTTATGTCTAAGACAACGATATGAATCGTACATAAGTTTTCGAAAACCCCTTTGGTACGTGCCTACCTGGGGATCGAACTCGGGTCACTCGACTCGAATTCCGATTACGCAACCACTCGGTCATTGTGACGTTTTAACGAACAAAACCATTAAGAACAATAAAAGAAGTCTAAACAGGTTATTAGTTTCCATTGGTGGCTTTGAGGGCACTTTAAAAAGTATGTAAAGTATTCAGCAGATTTTTGTGACCATAACAAATCAATTAAAATTTGAACTTAACAATAATTGACATGAAATAATAGAAATTGGTATGTTGTAACGGTGGAAGTGTAAGCTATCTATCTCCAGTGGGTGTTAAGTCAGAGGCGGCAAAGGGTTTGAATACTGAAATGGTGGGTCATCAAGAAATTTAGCAGGTCGGAGACCTTTTTCCAAGCGTAGCGACTATTTTCCCAAGCGTAGCATATCCACCTTCCGCTAGACATACCTCTATCCAGGTCTTGCACTTTAACAATCCGTTATATGCGTATATATGTTACGTACCATAAATTGTGTAGCGTACTAATATTACTTCATGATATAACATAATATTCTAATTGTCCTAAAGCAAAGAAATTTTAATTGATAACAAAAACATTCACCATGACTTATATGCTTTAAAATTCAGTAAAATTTGTATCATAAACGTGTAGATGGCGTTATCGTATTAATGTTCCGTAGCAGTAGAGTTACGGACATGGAGTTGGAAGTTTGAACAGGAGTAAGGAAAGAGAGAGATTTAACTGATGCGTGTAGGTAACGGTGGCTTGGAAATAAGAGTCACTGTATGGCGGAGGTCGCGAATGATGTCTGTGTCAGTTAATATTTTAATTATATCACTATAGATTTCTGTATCAGATTGTCTGTTTGTCGCAGAGAAAGAGATGGCAATTCACGGAACGACGAAGAAGGGCTTCTAGCCTATTATTACTACGAGTATAGTCAAACTATTGAGTCTGCGGATACAACGAAGGCCGTGGTGTGCCATTTTTGCGGCGTTGTGGAGAAAAAGCATTATCTTGGTTCCGATAAAGATTAACAAAAGGGATTTCTCTAGAGCCAGACATTTTGAACTATGATCAGTAGTTCAAAATTTTATTTATTCATGTGTGGCAAAACGCAAAACCCCCTTCTGAGAGAGGCCTTAGTCCTGCAGCGGCCTTTTAAGAATTAAGGACAAAAACGTTAGTCTACGCACACAAAAAGAAGCTGTTTCAAGTACTATCATCTGAAACATCTTATACCTCATCGTGTACTGTTAAGCACAAAGTTTTCGCAAGCGCCTACAAGATCGATTCTTTACAAGCAGCATAACGTTCCATTCCTAACGCACAAAATGCACCCTCGCATAACTTCCCTCAGCATATTGCCTCTCCTTCGCACACCCTAAAATAATACCACTTTCTCCTACCTCGGAAACGTCATTGCGTGGCGCATTGTCTGATATGTCACGCTAATTGAAATTGGAACTTGTCTTGATAATGTTAAAGTACAAAGTAAGTCTGATAAATGCGGTGGAAAGGAAATTAGCATTTACATGTTGAGTAGAAAAGCCAGTTTTCCGCGGCACAATTTGAAAATTCTATCCGACACTGCTACATAACCATGATAAATATACCCGTCTTGTATACAAATTGATTTCTATGTATTATGCGATAAGATCGAAAACTCTACATGATTTGTTTAAGCAAGGGCTCCATTAAATTGGTTACTTGGTAGGTAAGGAACTACGTACTGGCCGCATTCGTTGACGTGTACCGGCACGCGAATGTTTTTGTTATATTTTTAATATATTTTTTTAAACGAAACTAATTCGTGACGACGCTCGAAATTTAATTTGCCGAACTATTAGTGGTGTGTGATAGATTTTAGATGGATATAGCTGTGGAATAAGCTTAAGTGTGCAGTTCTGTATACGAATTACTATAAAACGGTTTTAAGTGAAATTAAGTTATTAAGTTACCTAACTAAATTACTAGAATTTTGTGTCAGTGCTTTCCGGTGTGTCATACTTCGATTGAAACTACCAAAATCTATAATTGTACGTATCTAAAGCTCTTTTCTTTTAATATAAGATAAACTGTTCAAACTGTAAATTAACTTACTAAACTATGTTTAAATTGAAGATATGTTGCAATTTCAGTTTATTTTCGACGACGAGGAGGTTGTGCTTGGGTCGTTGAACCCGTTGCTATGACAACGGCGGTCACCATGTGCGCGAAGGCCTCTCTTGGAGGCCTGCTACACGGACCCCGTTTTCAGAAATAGCTGAAGGGTGCAATTAATATGCCAATTTAGTGCTTGTTATGAATTATAATGTTTAATAAGCGTCAATAGTCTAATGGTTTAGATTATGGACTGGGAAACAACGTCGCAGGTTCGAAGCCGCGTATCGAATATTGTCGTAAACTATTATAGTATTACACATACAAGTATTACAGATTAATTAATGAAAAATGGAGCATCATGTTCATGGTTTAAATATAAAGAAGTTAATGCACTGTAAATACTATATTGGTATCCATCTTTCTAGAGCAGAAACTTTATTTTCCTTAGTGTCCAAGCTAACAGTACAAATCAAATACATCAAACGTCTCGATTGCCAAGTAGTTGGGTGATCAGAATTCGAGTGAAGAGACCCGAGTTCGGTCCCCAGGTGGTGGGCTTGTACCAAAGTATTTTTCAAAAACTTATGTACGGTTTATATCATTAGCTTGGACATAAGACCTTCCCATCTGTCACTTTATCCCAAAAACATGTTTTCGGCGAAAGGCGGGTCGATAGCACTTATTTGTCTAGATTTCTATACACCCCAGCATTGGGAATTTCGTGAAGATATTTTTTATTTTTAATGAGTTAGGAAGTTCTCTTTACAGCTACTTAACTTCGCAGTATATTTCATGTTGTACGTCGAAGATGCAATGGTGCAAGTTGCAAGGTGAAAGTTGCAATACTGCGATAGCAAGGTGCATTTGCTATCGCAGTATTGCAACTTGCACCTTGACTAGTGTGGCGATTATGGCAAACAACTCCACCCGGGAGAGCCTATTTCCTGCAGTGGAATATTCCAGGTTATGTATTGTATTGCCATTGTGTATTGGTTATTATGTATACAATCTATCAAGATCAATCTCACTAAAAAATCTCACAACCAGTCCCAATGCTCAAAGATCTAGACAGTTCAGTACTTTCAATTCACCTTTCTGCGACGTTTATATGGGAGTACGTGACAGGTGGTGACTTTGTCTGAATCTACGATCTGAATATACGAACTCGGAACTCCTGATTCGAATTCCGATCACCCAACAAGTAGCTGCCTTGCTCCTGAATAAAATCCGTTGTAATAAAACAGCATGTTATTTTTTTTTACTAAAAAAGAGTCGTTTTAAAGTAAAAAAGAGTTGTTGTAGTGTTGCATACACTCGCATTTATTTCCGCAAACGAAGCCTCAGCATTTTAACGGAGTCTGCTTTTGTAGCCCACAATGCGATACTCTAGTGCGACAACTTATTTTAATGTGTAGTCACTCTGCTCTCTATGATGCAGTTAAAAATTTTATTATCCCCACATGGTGAATCTGAGTGGAGGTATTATGTCGCATATCACCATTTATATTTTATAATTGAGATGTAAATGTTTTGTGCGTTAGCAGATTGTTAAAACTTATTTCATTTTATCTTCACACCTTCTCCCAATACAAATAAACAGAGTTCTAGACAATTTAATCCTGTCTCTCCATTTTGAACGATGCTTATTTGTGACGCGGCAACTGGTCATTCCATCACCGTCTAAGTAGCCAACGGTAAAATATAGAAATACAAAAAAGTCACAATTGGTTCGTAACAAAGGGGTTTTTCAAACTTATGTACAAATTATATGGTTGATTGGTTTGGACATAGAGACCACGAAAGGCTCATCATCTGTCACGTTGTCCACAAAAGCGCCTTCGGTAAAAGGTGTGTCGAAAGGGCATAATTGTTTGGATCTCTGTCTACCTCAGTATTGGGAATGGAGTGATATTTATATTTTATTTATTTATTTATTTATCTATTTATGTACACAAAAATAAAAAAGAAGAAATATAATATATGGAAAACGTTTGTACAAAGGCACTGTTTATTTCTTAAGAAATTTCTTCTCGCAGACCTGCGACTGGAATGTGGGTAAAAGTAAAGGTAGATTTCGCGTGTACAACTACATATATGCATACATACACATACAATATTCATACATACATATATAAACATACATATATAATATATAAAAATATAATGTATACAAATATAAATTAAACAAAAAAATTATATTTTAAATTAAACCTAGACGACTTTTAGGTAGAGAATTCCCTAAGGACTATTAAACAGAAAATTAACCAGCTAAAGAGAAGCCTACAGTAAAAGCGAATGACAACTCTTTATTACAGATTAAAAATATTATCCGCTCCCTTTTTGAAACATCCATTACAAAATGTCCACTGATGTTTATGTAATGGGATCGCAGATACACTCATACACTACACTAAATGCCACCCACCCGCGCGTGCACTCGCCTAAACATCCATCTATTGTTTAACCCCGTTTACCCCACACATTAAAATACTTTTATTGTCGATCGTAAAATGGCAAGCGTCAATTTGTTTCTACTGCTCACTCCTTTCTGACATTGTTAGTGTTAGATTTACTGCGGCAATTATAAATACGTTATGATTTACACGCCCTTTGGCTTTTTTAATAGCGTTTGTTTCTGATTTGTGAAGATGTGTACACATATTATTGAGAATTATTTGTATCTTCACGCATTATACCTAATAGGGTAGTCAGAGAGATCAGACCGTAAAGTATCACAATTCTTATATACATAAGAGAGTATATTAGAATACCTTTTTAAGTATAAAACATATTTTCACGCATTTCCCAATCCAGTGGTAGACAGAGGTCTAGGCAATACAGTCCTTTTGACTTATCTTTCACCGAAGATATTTATTGCGAAAACATGACTGGGACAGGTGGAAAACCTGGCTCCGTCTTTATGTCCAAGCCAACGATATAAATAGTACGTAAGTATTGAAAAAACCCATTGGTACGAGCCTCACACATACGGATCGAACTTGTGTCTCTTGACTCGAATTCCGATCACCCAACCACTTGGCTATCGTGACTTTTATGTCCCCTGGAGAGAGGATTTGCTATAATCGAGTATGATGATGTTTCATCTATCTTTCAGATTATAAATTTGAAATTAATTTTGTAAAGAGCAACCTCTAGGGTTGCTACTAAGGAAACAAAACTAACAATAAACTGCATTTTAAAATGCACGTCCAAAAAACCCTTAAAACAATACTTATGTTGTATGTATATCTATAATGGATTTCATATTACAGCTTTATTAACTTATGTACGAATTACTTCGTTGACCTGGAAAACAAACAAAAACGGCGACGGGCTAACAACCTGTCACTTTGTCACGCAAATGTCGTCGGTGAGAGGTGGGTCGAAAGGACTTCGAGTCAAGAGACCCGGGTTCGATCCTCAAGTGGCCGTACCAATGGGTTTTTCAAAAAACCTATGTACAAATTATATCGTTGGCTTGAACATAAAGACGGCGACGGACTCACCACCTGTCACGTTGTCCCGAAAATATCTTCGTAGAAGGTGGGTCGAAGGGACATAAATGTCTAGACTAGACCTCTGTCTATCCCTGTATTGGAAATTGCGTGAAGATTTTTGTTATTAAAATCGAAAAGAAACCATTTTCGATATAAGAACTGACACTTTTTCTTTTTTTCACTTTAATTTGAACAGTCTTTTTTTTTTTAATATGAATTGAACGTTATGCCGTTTCACACGTGCCAGCGAGGTGCGACCGCGAAAAATGAGGGTCGCTTTCAATTGATCGGTAAGTCGAGCCGGTGGCAAGGCGCTACCACACTATAGCTTCACACCTTCAGTGCCGGTGTCGCCTTACGGCCTCCTGCGAGGGTGTCGCAAATTAAATTGCTCTTGTATTAGAGGGTGATGGTTAACGGTCCCCTCGGGTTCGCGCGAAAATGTTGTCTTAAAGACTTTTTTTTTATTTTATTTCTTCGCTGTCTGTAGTTTTATGTATCGTCTGTTTTAATTTTTTTTAATGGCCAGTGTTAGTGTTTTAAAAAAGAGATTCGTGTCATATAAATCCAGAGATTGCAATCTTATGAGTTTGTTTTAAAAGTAGTGAAGGTTAATCTTTGTATTTCATGTGTATTAATTATTTTATGTTGAATCATAGTTTAACATAATCTGTTTTATTTTGTAATATCAATATACATATTTATTTGTTTAAAAAGAAAAGCAATATCAGTACCATGTTTCCAATAATCAGATGCTAAACAGTTCTGTCCTTTCGAGTCTCTTTTCACCTGAGCTTAGTTGGGTTAACGTGACGTGACGAAATAAATACTTTCACGCCAATCCCAATACAAGTTGTTTAGACCCTAGGTCTAGACAACTAAGTCGTTTCCACCCAACTTCCACCGAAGATATTTTTGGGACAACGTGTCAGGTGGTGAGCGCGTCGCTGTCTCAATGTCCAAGCCAACGATATAATTCGTACATATGTTTTTAAAAACCTATTGGTACGAGCCTACTACCTGGGGATCGAACTTGGGTCTCTTGACTCGAAATTCAGTCCACCCAACCACCCGGATATCGTGACTTTATACCTGATAAAAATCTAAACATAACATATTTAAACTTAATATTAATCGCGGTCTTATTATCACACAAGTTTTTGCCTCTATCGGGACTCGAACCCGCAACTTTTGAATATTTAAGAGATATTACAGCACTGGAACGTCTGCATGGGCGCCTTAGTGCGTAATAGTGAGTTAGCAAAGGCCTCTTGTGAAATTTTTGAGAGAGAGACCGGTGTTCGTAGATTTCGTGCGTCCTCAAAAAATTTTTTTATTATTATATTTACAAAGTCATGATAGCCGAATAGCTGGGTGATGGGAATTCGAGTCCAGAGACCCGAGTTCGATCCGCAGACAGTAACAGTTTTCAAAACTTATGTATGTTTTATATCGTTGGCTTGGACATGAAAATAGCATTGTCTCAAAAAATGTCTTTGTTGAAAGATGGACGGAAAGGACTTAATTGTAGACAATCTAGAGAACTCTATCCAGCCCTGTATTGGGAAGATATTGAATACTAAGACATAAATAAATATAAATATCTTCACGCAATTCCCAATACAGGGGTAGACAGAGGTCAAGTCTAGACAATTAAGTCCCTTTAACCCACCTTCCACCGAAGATATTTTCGGGACAACGTGACAGGTGGTGAGCCCGTCGCCGCCTTTATGTCCAAGCCAACGAAATTCGTACATAAGTTTTTGAAAAACTCATTGGTACTGCCACCTGGGGATCGAACTCGGGTCTCTCGACTCGAAATTCCGACCACCCAACATCTCGGCTATCGTGAATACTAAGACAATTGATAAAAATATATTCATGTCATTTCTAATGCTGAGGTAGACAAAAGTGTCGCTAATTTAGTCTTTTCGGTGAAAGTGAAGAAATTTTTTAGGGAAAGAAATTAGTTTTACAGTATTTTTTAAACTTCTTTTTAGATTTATGAACGATTGACGATACTGCAAGAAATAGGCCTCTCCCATAGGGAGCATTTGCCATAAATTGCGATCGCAGTACCAGACCAATAGCACCTCAGACGCTGCTGCCCATCTTCGGTCTGATATTTTTAGAGATGGTTATTCCTATTTATTATAGAGACTTGAAATTCGGTAGGTATATTCCTTTCGCCTAGTACAGCTAAGAAGGTTGGAAGGCGTTGTAAAAAATATATTTTATGCCACGACAAGTGGGCGGGGTAGCTAGAGCTATAAATTAAATTTCATTAATATTTATCTTCATGCAATTTCCCATATACCGGGGTCGGTAGAGGACCATAAAGTATACTTTTCGATGAAATTCATTTAGAACAAAGTTGTAGATTTTGCGCCTATCACCGTACTTATGGTATATAAAAATTGAAAGTCACGTTAGCCAAGTGATTTGGTGGACGGAATTTTGAGTTAAGAGACCCAAGTTCGATCCCCATCAATGTTCGATCATATGTTAGGTGGCGGGCTCGTACCAATGGGTTTTTTCAAAAACTTTTGTACGAACTATATCCTTGGCTTGGACATAAAGACGGTGACGGGCTGCCACGTTGTCCCGTAAATATCTTCGGTGGAAGGTGGGTCAAAGGGACTTAATTGTCTAGACTAGACTTCTGTCTACCCCTGTATTGGGAATTGCGTGAAGATATATGTATATACATAAAATTAAATGTTACTATAGTAATTAAAAAGTGGACTGTCATCCAAATGCACCAGATGCCAAAAAGTGAGTCGAGAGCGAAGTGAGCGAGCTGTTTAAGTAACAAGCTACCTGGCAAAGTTACAAACGACCCGCAAAGTGACAGGCTTCCTGCCAAAGAACCGTTCACTTTGTCATCCAGCCTCTAATTCCAGTCCGCGGCCCGTGCCAGCGACAAAAGGTGCAGCTGTAGGCAAATTGGTCTAGGGTTGCATGAGCAGATGCCTAAGCCACGATTTTTTCAAATGAAATACTATCTCTGTATTTATTAAGTGAAACTTCTTTAGATGTGATTCGAAATTTGATGAAACGAAAAAGCGTGAAAGCGATGATAAAAAAAACTCATTCATGTATTAAGCCTCTGTTATTTGTTTAATGTGAAAACATGGAAATTTATTATATGTTATATAATATTTAACATTAAAGTATTAAACCTTTGTACAAACATTAGTACCTTTGTACAAACTTTTCCTCTTATTGTATTTTTTCTTTCATTTGTATTGTGTGTACATAAATTGTTAAATAAATAAACTTATGTACGAATTACATCGTTGGCTTGACCATAAAGACGGCGACGGGCTCACCACCTATCACGCTGCCCCGAAAATATCTTCTGTGGATGGTGGGTCAAAGGGACTTAATTGTCTAGACTAGACCTCTGTCTACCCCTGTATTGGGAATGCAGTGAAAATATTTTATATTTTTTTTTAAAAGAAATCACCTGACACGGACGGGATTTAAAACCGCGACCTTTACCGCAACACTCTTAACACCGAGCCACTGTGTCCGAATCAGTTCTGGCATCTGTGAGGGCTTCTCTTTCAATTTAATAACTTATATGCTTTAAAAAGAGTAGGAGGTCGTAATTTTAAAGATTTTTTCCGTTATTAACCTCTTGACATGAAGATATTTGATATGAGATATATGAAGATATTTATATATTTATTAATTATTGAAAGTATTAAACAATTTTTAAGCTTTAAGCATCTATGGTCCGAGGTGTCTGGTACAGTGATCGCTAATCCACTGGAAGCCACTCCAAGCGTGGCGATAATGAGAAAACACTCTTATGGGAGAGGCATATGTCCTGCAGTGGGCTTTAAGAAGACTTTATGTATAAGTAAGTTTACATAGACTTTTAACCAGAGGAGGACTACGACATGATTCATAAAGTAAGGAGTAAATTTTGAGAAGACTTTAAATGTATATTTTTAAATCTCTGTATAAAAGCTTCTTTCTAAACTACTGTCTTTTTTGAGATTGAGGGAATAGGGCACTTTGCAAGTAGGCTTGTGAAGGCAGTACGAGATAAATAGCACTACAATTGCACTATACCCTTGTAGATCTAGATAATACCTGGATATTGCTGACATATTTAGAAACAAAGCAGCATTTCATAGAATGCAAGAGAATGTGTGGCCTAACTTAAAGGTACAGTGCGTAAAGGAGTAGCAAAAAGTTTCAGTAACATCACCAGAAAACTTGCACTTCAGATGTTACCAATCTACCTAATTCTCCACCATCCAGAAGACACCATCGAGAAGAAAGAAAGTGGGAAGTAATTAATACGAAAATATTTCCCTAAATCCAACTCTTATTCGACATAAGAGTTATACGAAACTTTTCAGTTCTTTATTCAATACACAGTGCTTATATCGGTATCTAGAAATGTAAAGTAACAAAGAATGTAGTAACTTTTAATGAAGTAAGTTAAGTAAACAATTTTATCATCAAAGCAAACTTTACATGTTCGCGGCATAAATTCGTAATAAGCACATAACTTGCTCGGTCTTTAAAGCTTCAGTAATTTCGTTCATGAAAAAATGAAGTGAAGCTATAGAGTTCAAAGATGGGGAGGCTTGTCGCATTTTTGCTTTTTTTAGCTTACGTACGCAACGTTTTTACACATTAAACCTTGCGTTAATTTTCTTGTAGGCCTAATTATTCGCTGGCTTATTTACGAGGCGAGGCGACGAGGTGAGAAGAATCCGGCGCTACAAAAAAGCTCTGAGCTTTCAAGGGCGAGTACGTGAGCCGTAGAGACGCCCGACATAAGCGAGTTAAATTTTTAATTTAATCTAATTACGCTGATCCGTGGAGGCTTTTTGAAATTTTTTATAAACGTTTATTTAAACGGGCGTTCAGGATGTTGTGTTAAAAAGCTTATTTATTTATATCTGAATTCTAACTAGGAGATTTGGGTTTGTCCAAACTTATGTACTACGATTTGTATCATCGATTAGGTCACAAAACGAAGATAAGGTCACCATTTATTTTCAATGGTGAAATATGTAGAGGGTATAAATCGCCACCTTGCGTTCTCGTTGTCGTTTCATAAAATTTTTACCTTTCAAAACAGAGGTTAAGCTTGTTCATTCCCATTATTTGTCAATTGGCTAGACCTCTGACTACACCAGTATTGGGAATGGCGTGAAGCTTTCTTACTTGTATGTGGATTAAAGATGTATAAATGGCATTCTTAGACTGTTAGTTTATACTCAGTTCTTAGGCTGATAGTTAGCGGTGGGTCTGTAATCGCGAGGAACCAAACTAACTACAATTACATTAATCGATTTTCATTTTAACCTACCATCGTGTCTTAATGAGGTTACGTTGACTCAGAAGAAATAGAAAAGAAGAAATAGAAAGAAACTTCGCAGGTATCCTCTTTATAGTCACACAACGGCATGCCAAAGTTTATTGCAAGACATAGGCCTCCCTCATAATTGAGGGTTTTAATGAATTAACTTTTTATTAAACTTTTATTGAACCTACAATCAGGAAATGCAGAAAACCAAGTAATTTAAGAGGCGGTCTCACCACCGTGATATCATACATCGCACATCTTAGACGCTGCCATCTGTCATAAAATTTTTGATTTTTTTCGAGATTGTTTACTCCTTTTCTATTGGTAGACTATTACATTTTGAGGCCATCCCCTTGTCGCCTCTTACGACACCCACGGGAACAGAGGGTGGTATATTTTTACGCTATAACCACGGCCCATTCCATCTTATTCCAACCTAAAAAATATCCCTCAATTTTGGTAGTACAACAATATACTACTACTACTATTGGCGATTGACGACCTCCGTGGTCGAATGCCGTTCGAACCACGTCTCAAGGTGTTGCCTTTCTGAGGTTTCGAGTTCAATTTCTGGTCGGTTCAATGAAGGGAACGACTTTTTGAATATTGACTCGGGTCCAGTCGTTTGCGGTACCCTCGTTGTCTCTGATTCCATAACACAAGTGCTTTAGCTACTTTGATATAGGAGCAATGTATTTTAGTCCTAGCTATTTGTCTACACATATCTATCTAAAGTCATAACGTATCTAGCTCCGGTACTATACGTTGAACGCTGAGGCGCGATATTCTGTCACGCTGGTTGCGCAAAGCGACGTAGGATCGCAATTAAAGAACTCACAACGACATTAATTAAAAGGTTCTTTCGTTCCCCGCCCGCCCTGCCACCCGCCCCACCGCGCCCTCGTCTCTCCAAACTAGCCCTTAACGTGTACAGAAAAAAAATTTGTTTTAATTAAGGAATTCGTGACTCCTTCGTTGTCCGAAACGATTTAAATTTTAACGAATGTTCTCAAACGCGCTAAATCTTTGAGAAGTTAGTTTTGTTAAGTTTGCCTTTGAGCTGAAACGGTAACTTCTTAATGCTGCTGTGTTATTAGCGGCCATTGCGAATAGTTATAAAAGGCGGTCTCTAATTAACATTTCTTTTCGAGCGTCGCCTGTTACATTAATTATGCAGTAGCATGTTAATTAATAAGCTGATATTATTCACACTTTCGCTAACGAGGTAACGCATGTTAATCCCGACGGTGTTATAATAATATCAATGTTTTTAACTCTCTTTTACTATACAGTTTTTAATGTATAAATAAGTAAATAAATAAATATACACATAGATAGGGATAGAATCCCATATATTCGGTAATCGCCAAACTAAACGCACTTAATCGCCTTCGCCACTTTGTTCCCGTCAAGGTTATGGTAACTTTGGTGCAATCTCTCAGTTTGCCCATATTTGATTATGCTGAAATACTACCGTGATCTTAGTGAAGTTTTGTTAGATAAGTTGGAACGACTATTTAATAATTATATCCGCTTTATTTTTTGTCTTCGTAAATTTGATCATGTCTCTGTTTTTCGCTCACAGCTAAAGTGCCTTTTCTAGGCTTGTACCGATGGGATTTTTCTAAAATTATATTTTATTGTTGATTTATATCGTTGCCTTGGTCATAAAGAAGGCGACAGGCTCACCACATGTTACGTTGTCCCAGAAAATGTCATAGATGTGTCAAAAGGATTTAATTGTTCTTGACCTCTGTCTACCCCTGTATTGGGAATGGCGTAAAGATGTTTTTTTACAGATATATTTGTTTGATGATTCTTCACGTGTCTCGCTAATACTTACTGCATATTCATTCTGTTTCTGTTCGTGATTAGTAATCTTTGGAAAACGGTATAGACTGTGTATATGGATAAGAATTAACATGTATAAGAAAAGAAAAGTAAATTTCATCTAAATAACAAAATCAAAGCAAAATAGTTTGTGTAGTTTCATATCAATGCCAAGTATCAATTTAGAAATTCACATAATATAAATATACAAAATATATATATCTTTCTTTTCTTTCTGTTTATTGGTGTACAATAAAGTGTATTTCGTTCATAAACTTATATACATAAACTAGTTCATTATAATATTAAACAATAAAGATTGTTTTCATGCTCTTCACTAACAAAACTATTCGAGATCAAATGAAATTTACGAGAGGTTACTCATCCTTTCTGTCATGGAAATATTTTTATTGCAGCAATCTCCTCCCCACTATCAGTGGGGTTTTTGTTTTCATCTGAGCTGATGCTATTTGTTTCGAAAGTAAACGACTAAAAACAAAAATGATGAAAAAAATATTTTTCAATTTACAACAACAGAATTAAATTAAAATCTTCAAGCCAGTCCTAATACTGGGGTAGACGGAGGTCCAGACAATTAGTTCCTTTCGATCCATCTGTGACTGAATACATTTCTGAAGCAAGGTAAATAGGTGGTGAGAAGGTCGCAGAATTCCGATCCCCTTACCACTCGGCTTCTTATCTTGGCTTTCGTGATTTTCCGACATAGGAAGATAAATTTCAGTTGTGAAAAGTTTTAAACCATTTCACCTTATAGTAATGAGGTTCTTCTGACGAAGATGAAATCGATTTCATCTCCGTCAAAGAACCTCATTACGCAGAGCGTTTATACCAATTTTATGCTCTGGCAAGAAAGGTAAAAAAATAATAATAAATATCTTAACACAATTCCCAATACCCCCTGTATACAGTGTTCGGAATATGCGTGAAAATGTTAATTTAATTCTATCTATTCATAGTTTGACATAAACAGTCTACAATCTCACTATAAACTCAAACTCAAACAATTAAAAAGCTAACAACAAAGTTCGCTATTTAAAAGTTACTAACACAGATATACACCACATACGTGTACGCTTCCGGAAGTGTCCGGGGCCGGAGCGCAAGACAGCGCATGTGTCCGCCCGGGGCGCGCGTCACTGCGCTTTGTTTGAGTGGAAGAAACTAATCCGCAAAATATGAAGCCATTTAATAGAGAATGGAACTGTTTGAGAGCGTCTACTCATAAAGCTGTACAAGTTGTATAGCTGTTTGCATTTTCTGTTCTGTATTTAACTTTTTAAATATTTCATAAATATTTATTTACAGAAAAAATTATGTTAATATTTACAATACTTATTAACTAAAAACTATTATAATCGTAGAGCCCTACTCCTCGTGGCATGGTACCAAGAACGCTGGCTGCATTTCCACGTTGAATGGCTAGACTTAACCGTTGAGCGAGAAAAGAACCAGCCCTCTTGTCACCAGCGGCAACGATAAGTCGCGGATACGATTTCTTTAGAAACTGCATCGCGCGGGGACCCCACGGACCGATTGTCTCTACGGCAAATGGAACAAATATATAGTCTCCTTTCAAAGACTCATATTTACGCCATTTACCCGATTCAGCTGCCTCTGATGCCGCCCCGGCCCTTATCGAAGTACCCTTGATATGAGAGGCCGCTAATGTATCGACGCAAGTTGCGTCCCACACAAGAGCTTTGCCTCTCTCCCAAGGGACTAAAGTCAAGCCGTCGGGTCTCTTACCATCCTCCCTAAATATTCCACAAGGCTCTAAAACCGATGGAATATTTATTGAAACAAGAGCCCTTCGGATGACCTCATTCAAGGAACCGTGACGAGACAGTCTGCCGGCACTTTTTTGGCATGAAAGTCCGTGGAGGCTCGGAGCGACTCGTCGACGTCGCTGCCACAAGGACATCGATGTGGTTGACAAATCGATGCTCCCAATCGTATTCCTACAGCTATACGTAAACTTTCGTTATCTAGTAATGTACCAAGGTTACTTGATGGTAAAGCATGTAGCCAGTAACTGGATTCTTTTGTCGAAACACCTAGAAAGCGGGCGCGGTCTCTGTCACAGTGAAAAATGTTCAGTAAGCATTTCTGCACATTCTGAACCAACGGGATATCCCACCGTTTTTGTGAGTTAGGTTCCAGTGGAATATCCTCACCGGGACAGAGACGTAACCATGCTTCTCTTGCCTCGTTAGCAAAGGTCAAGTCCAAGTCATTCTTAAGAATTTTACGTGACAAATCATGAACACTGTGTACGGAGGCAAGGAAAGCCGGCAGCGCAATATTTGAAACCTCTCTTATACCGATACCTCCAAATCTAAATATGAGTAATATATAATATGAGTCTTTGAAAGGAGACTTTTTAAATACATAAATAAATAATAAATAAATATCTTCACGTAATTCCCAATACAGGGGTAGACAGAGGTCTAGTCTAGACAATTAGGTACCTTCGATCCACCTTCCACCGAAGATATTTTCGGGACAACGTGACAGATGGTGTGCCCGTCGCCGTCTTAATGTCCAAGCCAACGATATAATCCGTACATAAGTTTTTGAAAAATCCATTGGCACGTGCTTGCCACCTGGGGATCGAATTCGGGTCTCTTGACATTAAATTCCGACCACCCAACCACTCGGCTATCGTGACTTTTTTACATCACATAGGTTACTCGGATCCCTAAAATAAACAGCTCAAGCACTTGTATAATACAAATATTTAAATATATTAGTTATTTACATGATATCAGATACAACGAAGGCCAGAAAAACATCCAGACTCCACAAAATTTTCTACATTGACTTGACCTGGAATCGATCACGGTAACTCAGAGATGGCGACTCCATGAAAACTGATGTGTGTTTTACTGGTCCACGGAGGTCGTCGAATTGTCAGAAATCAGAGAAGATTCTCCGCGGCTGAAGTGGAGATTTATATAACCTGAGGGTCTCCACTGTCGAAGGTCAATTTTGACGAAGCTGCTAAGGCTAAGACAGATGGTGAGCCCGTCGCCGCCTTTATGTCCAAGCCAACGATGTAATTCGTACCTAAGTTTTTTTTGAAAAACTCATTGGTACTGCCACCTGGGGATCGAACTCGGGTCTCTCGACACGAAATTGCGACCACCCAACAACTCGGCTATCGTGACTTATTATTTGTGTTTATTAATATATGTATTTTTTATTTCATATCTATCTTTAACGTCTTTAAAGATACATATGAAATAAAAAATACATATACAACTGGCTCACCACCGGTCAGGTTGTCCCGAAAATATCTTCGGTGGTAGGAAGATTAAAGGGACTTAATTGTCTAGACTAGACCTATGTCCACTCCTAAATTTGGGAATTGTGTGAAGATATTTATATTTATTTATTTATATTTTATTAAGTGACTGAATCCATAGCGCAGTATTACAAACAAGTTCCTCAAGGGCTATGGAAAGTTAGCACCTAGACCGGAGACAAGCTACGAAAAAAAAAATAAGGAAAAACGGAACAGAAATCTTTTGTCCAGGGTCCCGGGGGTCGCTTAATTAAACAAACGACTGTTATAATGGACCCCAGGGCGGACAATAAGCCATTATTGTTTAAAA
Source organism: Sericinus montela (assembly GCA_029286605.1). NCBI lineage: Eukaryota > Metazoa > Arthropoda > Insecta > Lepidoptera > Papilionidae > Sericinus > Sericinus montela. The sequence continues at coordinate 4,616,499 of JAGSMR010000084.1, read as the reverse complement.
CTGACCCGCGGCGTCGGGATTTGTCTTTTTTGTGAGGGCCCATCTTACGCCACCACTTATTTAGGCAAGGAATAATGATTTTCATTATAAAGGAACTCACACAGACAAACCTTGTCTTGTCTGATTGTTCGATATCTATCCATTGTCTCGTTATTATAAGGCAGAGATGTAAATAAAAAATATATCTTTACATACATTTATATCTATAAATATCTTCACGCGGTTCCCAATACAGGGGTAGACAGAGGTCTAGTCTAGAGAATTAAGCCCCTTTGACACATTGGTACGAGACTGCCACCCGGGGAACGAAGACGGGCCTCTTGACTCGAATTTTGATCATCTAACCACTTTTCTATCGTGACTATTGGCATAGATATATTAGGGATTTTTCTAAAATTATATTTTATTGTTGATTTATATCGTTGCCTTGGTCATAAAGAAGGCGACAGGCTCACCACATGTTACGTTGTCCTGGAAAATGTCAAAGATGTGTCAAAAGGATTTAATTGTTCTTGACCTCTGTCTACCTCTGTATTGGGAATGGCGTATTCTTCACGTGACTTTCTAATACTTACTGCATATTCATTCTGTTTCTGTTCGGGTTAAGTAATCTTTGGAAAACGGTATAGACTTTGTATATGGATAAGAATTAACATGTATAAGAAAAGAATAGTAAAACTCATTTAAATAACAAAATCTTAGCAAAATCGTTTGTGTAGTTTCATATCAATGCCAAGTACCAATTTATAAATTCACATTCTATAAATATACATAATATATATATCTTTCTTTTCTTTCTGTTTATTGGTGTACAATAAAGTTTATTTCGTTCATAAATTCATATACATAAATTAGTTCATTTCAATATTAAACAATAAAGATTGTTTTCATGCTCTTCACGAACAAAACTATACGAGATGAAATGAAATTTACGAGAGGTTACTCATCCTTTCTATCATGGAAATGTTTTTATTGCAACAATATCCTCCCCACTATCAGTGGGGTTTTTGTTTACATCAGAGCTGTTGCTTTTTGTTTCGAAAGTAAACGACTAAAAACAAAAATGATGAAAAAAATATTTTTCAACTTACAACAACAAAATTAAATTAAAATCTTCAAGCCAGCCCTAATACTGGGGTAGACGGAGGTCCAGACAATTAGTTCCTTTCGATCCATCTGTGACTGAATACATTTTTGAAGCAAGGTGGTGGTGAGACAGTCGCCGTCTTTAAATCGTACGTAAGTAGCAAATAAATCCCGTGGTACGAGAATACCACCTGGCAATCGAGCTCCGGTCTCTTGACTAGAATTCCGATCACCTAACCACTCGGCTATCTTGGCTTTCGTGATTTTTCGACATAGGAAGATAAATTTCAGTTGTGAAAAGTCATTACATTTTAAACCATTTCACCTTATAGTAATGAGGTTCTTCTGACGGAGATGAAATCGGATCGGCAGAGTGTTTATACCAATCTTATACTCTGGCAAGAAAAGTAAAAAAAAAATAATAATAAATATCTTCACACAATTCCTAATACAGGGGTCTAGTCTAGACAATTAAGACCCTTCGACCCACCTTCCACCGAAGATATTTTCGGGATAACGTGACAGATGGCGTGCCCGTCGCCGTCTTTATGTCCAAGCCAACGATATAATTCGTACATAAGTTTTTGAAAAAACCCATTGGCACGAGCCTGCCACCTGGGGATCGAATTCGGGTCGTTAGACACGAAATTCCGACCACCCAACCGCTATCGTGACTTTTTTACATCACATATGTTACTCGGATACCTAAAATAAGCAGAACAAGCACTTGAATAATACAATTATTTAAATATATTAGTAAATTACTTGCTATCAGATACAACGAAGGCCAGAAAAACATCCAGACTCGACAAAATTTTCTACATTGACTTGACCTGGAATTGATCACGGGAACTCAGAGATGGCGACACCATGAAAACTGATGTGTGTGTTACTGGTCTACGGAGGTAGTTGAATTGACAGATATCAGAGGAGAAGATTTTCCGCCGCGCTGCTGAAATGCAGATTTATATAACCTGAGGGTTTCCACTGTTGAAGTTCAACTTTGACGGAGGTGTTAAACCTTTTAGGCCAACAAAGCAAGCAATAACAAGCTTGTTAATTATGAGGTTTGCAATCTTCCGAAATTCTTTCCAATCCGATATAACCCGGCTTTGATATCTTGATCAGAGAAAGATACCCTCTCTCTCTCTCTCTCTCTCTCTCTCTCTGTGTCTCTATAAGATCTTCTCTTTGTTTTTGCCGTAACCTCCATAATTAGCCAGTGGATTGTTGACAGTATTTTTTTAGTGTATCATATATCTGGCGTCCATCAATTCAAAGGTGGGGTTTCTACCAACTGGGCTGTAGACCGACGAAGATATTCGCTGTGATCGCAATCTACAGGCAATCAGAGATGACGGACAGCCGAAGGGTAGCGTAGGCAAAACAAAAATGATGAAAAAATATTTTCAACTTACAACAACAAAATTAAATTAAAATCTTCAAGCCAGCCCTAATACTGGGGTAGACGGAGGTCCAGACAATTAGTTCCTTTCGATCCATCTGTGACTGAATACATTTTTGAAGCAAGGTGGTGGTGAGACAGTCGCCGTCTTTATGTCCAAGCCAACGATATAATTCGTACATAAGTTTTTGAAAACCCATTGGCACGAGCCTGCCACCTGGGGATCGAATTCGGGTCGTTAGACACGAAATTCCGACCACCCAACCACTCGGCTATCTTGGCTTTCGTGATTTTTCGACATAGGAAGATAAATTTCAGTTGTGAAAAGTCATTACATTTTAAACCATTTCACCTTATAGTAATGAGGTTCTTCTGACGGAGATGAAATCGGATCGGCAGAGTGTTTATACCAATCTTATACTCTGGCAAGAAAAGTAAAAAAAAATAATAATAAATATCTTCACACAATTCCTAATACAGGGTCTAGTCTAGACAATTAAGTCCCTTCGACCCACCTTCCACCGAAGATATTTTCGGGATAACGTGACAGATGGCGTGCCCGTCGCCGTCTTTATGTCCAAGCCAACGATATAATTCGTACATAAGTTTTTGAAAACCCATTGGCACGAGCCTGCCACCTGGGGATCGAATTCGGGTCGTTAGACACGAAATTCCGACCACCCAACCACTCGGCTATCTTGGCTTTCGTGATTTTTCGACATAGGAAGATAAATTTCAGTTGTGAAAAGTCATTACATTTTAAACCATTTCACCTTATAGTAATGAGGTTCTTCTGACGGAGATGAAATCGGATCGGCAGAGTGTTTATACCAATCTTATACTCTGGCAAGAAAAGTAAAAAAAAATAATAATAAATATCTTCACACAATTCCTAATACAGGGGTCTAGTCTAGACAATTAAGTCCCTTCGACCCACCTTCCACCGAAGATATTTTCGGGATAACGTGACAGATGGCGTGCCCGTCGCCGTCTTTAAATCGTACGTAAGTAGCAAATAAATCCCGTGGTACGAGAATACCACCTGGCAATCGAGCTCCGGTCTCTTGACTAGAATTCCGATCACCTAACCACTCGGCTATCTTGGCTTTCGTGATTTTTCGACATAGGAAGATAAATTTCAGTTGTGAAAAGTCATTACATTTTAAACCATTTCACCTTATAGTAATGAGGTTCTTCTGACGGAGATGAAATCGGATCGGCAGAGTGTTTATACCAATCTTATACTCTGGCAAGAAAAGTAAAAAAAAAATAATAATAAATATCTTCACACAATTCCTAATACAGGGGTCTAGTCTAGACAATTAAGACCCTTCGACCCACCTTCCACCGAAGATATTTTCGGGATAACGTGACAGATGGCGTGCCCGTCGCCGTCTTTATGTCCAAGCCAACGATATAATTCGTACATAAGTTTTTGAAAAAACCCATTGGCACGAGCCTGCCACCTGGGGATCGAATTCGGGTCGTTAGACACGAAATTCCGACCACCCAACCGCTATCGTGACTTTTTTACATCACATATGTTACTCGGATACCTAAAATAAGCAGAACAAGCACTTGAATAATACAATTATTTAAATATATTAGTAAATTACTTGCTATCAGATACAACGAAGGCCAGAAAAACATCCAGACTCGACAAAATTTTCTACATTGACTTGACCTGGAATTGATCACGGGAACTCAGAGATGGCGACACCTTGAAAACCGGTGTTTACGCCACATGTCCTCGGAGTTCGTAAAATATGTAGAAAGGCTTAGAAAAGAGCTGTAACCATGCACTCGAGAATTAAAATTATTTTATAAACTTATATTAATATAGCTTAACATTCGCATAGCTACCAGTGTAAAGTAATCGACTATCAGGGGTGCACCACCCCACTTCATTACGGCTCGCCCTCGGAGGAGCATAGCACGTGTGTCGCATTCCCAACGCGGCTGCTCACCCCAGATACCAATCCGGCTGGTCCCTGCCTGGGTTTCTTTTCATTCGAATGGCTAAATTAGGAATTTATTTTATATAACTGGGTTGACTGTGAACACTATTGACAGAAATACGGTACATGAGAATTTGCACTAAATTTCATTTACAGTTCAATACAAATATATGTATGGATAATTTTCTTATATATTAGACTTGGGTGTAAAGACACAGTGGTAGAGCCACGCATCAGCTTTTGTTGTTGCATGAATGGGCCGGCTCGACCGGGGAAGTACCACGACCTCACAGAATACCGGCGTGAATTAGAAGTCTAACAAACTTCTTCGTTTCTGAGTGCAGGTAACCGGAGGCCCACACACCCCCCTCCCCAAATTCTGGGGGTGGGGGGCTCTCTAAGGCCGGCAACGCATCTGATAAGCCTCTGGTATTGCGGGTGTTCATGGGCGGCGGTAATCACTAACCACCACGTGAGCCACCTGCTCGTTATCCTCCTTTTTCTATAAAAAAAAGGTGACGACTGATTCACCATAAACCTGGTTGTCACAAAAATGTCTTCGGAGGAAGGCGGGATGAAATGACTTCATTGTCTAGAGCCTGTCTACCCCAATTGTTTCCTTTGTCCCAACCCCCCCAAAAATTGGGAATGGCGTGAAGATATTTATTTATATCCATTATGTTAAAATAACGGAATTGTTATTGCGACTGCTCGTAGCCACTGGTGTTAAGACCGCTCATACTTTTCTAGCTCAACGTTTAAGTCCTGCCAGTAAAGTTTTAAAGCCGGTAAAGTTTTTACCGTCACAATTTTACTAGTGCCGGGAGTAAATTATTAAAGCTTTCTTCAACAGACATTATTAAATAAAATAATTAAAACGGCTAAGCTCACGTATAAACAATTATATCGGTGTGAGTTCCGACTAGTTTCGGACCTGTCAGAGGTCATTCATCAGAGTGAGTGGGATGAGGGACAGTCGCGCGCGAACTTTTGAGGACCGGGACAATTTCTTTTATTTTTTATTTTTTAAAAGAATACTAGCAATGCCGACTAACATTACTAGAATTCCTGTTAACCATTCCAATTAAGCTGCAATGCTTGTGTCTGCAGTTAGTTTACGTCAATAGTCGAATGGCGGGGCCCGAACCTGCGACGTCATGTTTCGCAGTCCGCACCCTAAACCATTAGGCTATTGCCGCTATTGAAGGAATTAAAGAATAATTTATTATTTTTTCTCTTTAATTTAATCAAATTAATAATAATTTACTACTTTTACTATCCATAGTATTAATATCAATATGTAATCGTTTTTATTTCTTGTAGTTTATAATATACGTATGTATTAGTTCCATGTTATATTTTAGTAGACGCTGTACAATAAAAAAAATATGTCTTCATTCGTCGCGTTTAGCGGTGGGTGCATAATAATTCACGGGTCAACCTACACCGGTCCCTATTCAAGTTACGGCTGCGGGAATCATTAGAATTACGACGGGCTTGACTTGCAAAATTTTCGATTTAAAATACATTTAGGCCTCGTGTTCCGTTAGGGATTATATTATAATGGCAACACCTGGCGGATCGGATAAAGATATTTGTTAAAGTAAAGAATGGGATCGTTTTAAAAGATTTTTTATGGAGTATTACTTTAATACTGCATTAGCCTATTTTATCACGGTAGAAAGGTTACGAAAAAATAGATAGATAGAATCGGCAACGAAAACATCCTGAGTAGAGCCAGGTTTATCGACAAAGCCGTATAGATAAGGCCGCTGAAGAGACAATGGACCGCGCACATAAAGTCTAACACACGCAACCTCGTAAAGTCTAACACGGTGTAGGGCTACCGTTAGATGTAAAGAAGTAGAAGTGCTAGTCACGATAGCGGAGTGGTAGGGTGATCGGAATTCGAGCCACGAGCCCCGAGCTCCATCCCCCAGGCTCGAAACAATGGGTTGTTTCAAAACGTATGTACGGTTTATATCGTTGGCTTGGACATAAAGACGGCAACGGGCTCATCACCATTAAATGTCTTCAGCGAAAGGTGGGTCGAAAAGACTTAATTGTCGAGACCTATGTCTACCTAAATTGGGTATGGCGTGAAGATACTTATGTAAGAAATTATATAAGTATACAAAAACAAAAGTTGGCTAAAAAAGTTTCACTTCGAAAGAAAAGAAAACAAAGTGAAGTTTGACATAAAATATAGATGCTGTGACTGAGCGATGACCCCATAGGTTAGTTGTTAGGAGCCTTCGAAGTTATGTTCACATCCCGCTGGAGGATAACGTTTGTGTGATAAATATAATAAGTATATAATTAAGCGTGAATTGCCTAATGAGTCAGAGTAATGTCGATGGTTGGGGTCTGCAATTCGACTATTTTCGTAAACCACTACAGACACAAGCACTGCATTAGTTGGAGTGGTTTACAGAAATACGGGAACATTGTTTGGCATTGCTTATATACTTTTTTGAGAGTCACGATAGCCGAGTGGTTGGGAGGTCAGAATTTCGAGTCAAGAGACCCGAGTTCGATCCCCAGGTGGCAGTCTCGTACCAAAGGGTTTTCAAAAACTTATGTACGAATTATATTGTTGGCTTGAAAGTATAGACGGCGACCGGCTCACCACCTGTCGCGTTGTCCCGAAAATATCTCTATCTACGCCTGTATTGGGAATTGCATGAATATGTTTATTTAATATACTTTTTAAAAAATAATCCTTGTACGGGAGTCATAAATGTTTATTACTTTACATAAATATTTATCTATGTAAGTAATTTTACCTATGGCTTGGAGACTAAGACAGTGACAAGCTTACCTAAAAAAATTGTATCAAATAAACTTCAGTGATAGGTCTAAATAAGACTCGACCTTCATCTGTACAATAAATACATGAAGATAAAAAAAAAGATACTAAGAACTATATAAACATTATAAATTCATAACTGCGACAACACGGAAGCGCTAAAAATAAGTTAAGAAGAAAAGGCAGTTGAAACTCCTCGGATACTCTTGAAGAACGTCTACATATTTCATTCAGTTTAACAAAAACAAACATTATCCAGAGAAAGAGGAGTCTGGAGACACTTTATGAAAAATAAAGACAGATGCTCAAACAGAAAACTGGCCAAATGGAATCCACAAATATGCAAATGTCATGGAAATCGCTCCCGGTGCGGTAAAAGTTTTTTTTTTTATTTCGCGGACGGACGAGCCGCCGACGCGACGATAGCGACACGATATTGCTCAATGATAACTTTTCATTTTATATTTACTGTTTTATTTGCAATACTTATTATTACTTATTATTTTAATTGCTTTTTCTACTTACCGTGCCTCCACAATAATGTGCCATTTTGTGCTGAAATTTTTGAAATAACAAAATCTCTCTCGACCTTGTCAATGTTAATGTACAAATGTTAATACAACTCAATCCAATTGACATTTGAAAGTCACGATAGCCGAGTGGATGAGTGGTCGGAATTTCGTGTCGAGAGACCCGACTTCGATCCCCAAGTGGCAGGTTCTTACCAATGGGTTTTTTCAAAAACCTATGTACGATTCATATCGTTGGCTTGGACAATTTCCTGAAGATATTTATTTATTTATTTATTTTTATTATCCAATTAAGAAAGCCTTATACAAGAGGAACGGAATAAGTCCAATCCTTCGAGACCCAGCCGTGGATCGACCTAGACCTAGAGGTCAATCCACGGCTGGGTTTCTTTCGACAAAGCACTCTATCTTTTCTTGTCGAAAACCATATCTGAAAAACTACAAGAAAAGCGTCGTGGTAGTCAAGACATGGACAGAAACGTCTTTTATGTTCTGAAGCCAAGCTTAGCCTTAGGTATTAGCCAAGCATAGCATTAGCATCGAAGAGCCAATATCTTTGTGATCCTGTCCAATAACAGGATCACAAAGCTATTGGCCCTTCGATCATATTTTTAGCGTGAATATACTATACAGATATGCTATTATTATATTCATAGTTTTCTTCTGCGTCTAACATAGCGATTTTGACATAACGACTATATTTTTTCTATTTTAAAAGCATGTCGCACTAGATTTTTTGTTAATAAATTAACGAGATACTAACAAAACCGCCTAAGAGACGTAAGTAAGAGAGATTTGAAATTTTAACTGATGCATGTGGGACACGATAGCTCGGAGGTGAGAGGGTCGCCATGGTACGAGTAGTCCTTGCGGGATTGAATCCCGCCATCGTCAGTTGCTTTTGAAGTTTCTTTCATAAATTTAACACCTAATAAAATTGTGATACAATACAATAATATCATTAGCTTCATTGCTACATTTATTGGATGTGTGCACAAAAGGTTACACAGCGTAATACGCAAAATTTTGTGGTCCCACTTAACCTCCCCCGCCCCCGCTTCGTACCCCTCCCGGAATACCCATGCTGTACGGGGATGCTTTATGTGCGCGTCATGCGCTCCGACACCTCAACTAAAAGTAAAAGCCTTCGTATTCGTGGTATCGGCGAGTGGCAAAGCGATATTGGTATATTTTTATCGTAATATCGCGAGGTGTGTTGAAATTTTGAAATAACAAAATCTCTCTCGACCGTGTCCATGTTAATGTACAAATGTTAATACAACTCAATCCAATTGACATTTGAAAGTCACGATAGCCGAGTGGATGAGTGGTCGGAATTTCGTGTCGAGAGACCCGACTTCGATCCCCAAGTGGCAGGTTCTTACCAATGGGTTTTTTCAAAAACCTATGTACGATTCATATCGTTGGCTTGGACAATTTCCTGAAGATATTTATTTATTTATTTATTTTTATTATCCAATTAAGAAAGCCTTATACAAGAGGAACGGAATAAGTCCAATCCTTCGAGACCCAGCCGTGGATCGACCTAGACCTAGAGGTCAATCCACGGCTGGGTTTCTTTCGACAAAGCACTCTATCTTTTCTTGTCGAAAACCATATCTGAAAAACTACAAGAAAAGCGTCGTGGTAGTCAAGACATGGACAGAAACGTCTTTTATGTTCTGAAGCCAAGCTTAGCCTTAGGTATTAGCCAAGCATAGCATTAGCATCGAAGAGCCAATATCTTTGTGATCCTGTCCAATAACAGGATCACAAAGCTATTGGCCCTTCGATCATATTTTTAGCGTGAATATACTATACAGATATGCTATTATTATATTCATAGTTTTCTTCTGCGTAGAAAAAATATATCGCTATGTTAGCATAGCGATTTTGACATAACGACTATATTTTTTCTATTTTAAAAGCATGTCGCACTAGATTTTTTGTTAATAAATTAACGAGATACTAACAAAAACCGCCTAAGAGACGTAAGTAAGAGAGATTTGAAATTTTAACTGATGCATGTGGGACACGATAGCTCGGAGGTGAGAGGGTCGCCATGGTACGAGTAGTCCTTGCGGGATTGAATCCCGCCATCGTCAGTTGCTTTTTGAAGTTTCTTTCATAAATTTAACACCTAATAAAATTGTGATACAATACAATAATATCATTAGCTTCATTGCTACATTTATTGGATGTGTGCACAAAAGGTTACACAGCGTAATACGCAAAATTTTGTGGTCCCACTTAACCTCCCTGCCCCTGCTTTCGTACCCTCCCCGGAATACCCATGCTGTACGGGGATGCTTTATGTGCGCGTCATGCGCTCCGACACCTCAACTAAAAGTAAAAGCCTTCGTATTCGTGGTATCGGCGAGTGGCAAAGCGATATTGGTATATTTTTTTATCGTAATATCGCGAGGTGTATTGAAATTTCATCATGACGTACTTCAAATCGTCACAATGGCCGAGTGGTTGGGTGATCGGGATTCCTGGCAAGAGACTCGAGTTCGATTCCGAGGTTGTAGTAGGGTCGTACCAATGGTTTTTTTTTTCAAAACCTATGTACGATTCATATCGTTGGCTTGGACAATTTCCTGAAGATATTTATTTATTTATTTATTTTTATTATCCAATTAAGAAAGCTTTATACAAGAAGAACGGAATAAGTCCAATCTTGAGACCCAGCCGTGGATCGACCTAGACCTAAAGGTCAATCCACGGCTGGGTTTCTTTCGACAAAGCACTCTATCTTTTTCTTGTCGAAAACCATATCTGAAAACTACAAGAAAAGCGTCGTGGTAGTCAAGACATGGACAGAAACGTCTTTTATGTTCTGAAGCCAAGCTTAGCCTTAGGTATTAGCCAAGCATAGCATTAGCATCGAAGGGCCAATATCTTTGTGATCCTGTCCAATAACAGGATCACAAAGCTATTGGCCCTTCGATCATATTTTTAGCGTGAATATACTATACAGATATGCTATTATTATATTCATAGTTTTCTTCTGCGTAGAAAAAATATATCGCTATGTTAGCATAGCGATTTTGACATAACGACTATATTTTTTCTATTTTAAAAGCATGTCGCACTAGATTTTTTGTTAATAAATTAACGAGATACTAACAAAAACCGCCTAAGAGACGTAAGTAAGAGAGATTTGAAATTTTAACTGATGCATGTGGGACACGATAGCTCGGAGGTGAGAGGGTCGCCATGGTACGGCAGTCCTTGCGGGATTGAATCCCGCCATCGTCAGTTGCTTTTTGAAGTTTCTTTCATAAATTTAACACCTAATAAAATTGTGATAAAATACAATAATATCATTAGCTTCATTGCTACATTTATTGGATGTGTGCGCAAAAAGGTTACACAGCGTAATACGCAAAATTTTGTGGTCCCACTTAACCTCCCCCGCCCCCGCTTCGTACCCCCCTCCCCGGAATACCCATGCTGTACGGGGATGCTTTATGTGCGCGTCATGCACTCCGACACCTCAACTAAAAGTAAAAGCCTTCGTATTCGTGGTATCGGCGAGTGGCAAAGCGATATTGGTATATTTTTTTATCGTAATATCGCGAGGTGTATTGAAATTTCATCATGACGTACTTCAAATCGTCACAATTGCCGAGTGGTTGGGTGATCGGGATTCCAGGCAAGAGACTCGAGTTCGATTCCGAGGTGGTAGTAGGGTCGTACCAATGGTTTTTTTTTTCAAAACTTTTGTACGATTTATATAACGATACAATACAAACTAACGAGTTTGGACTGAGACGATCACAACCTGTCACGTTGTACCAAAAAATATCTGCGGTTAAAGGTGGGTAAAAGGACTCAATCGTCTGGACCTTGGACTTCCCCAGTATTGTGGATTGCACGAAGATATTTATTTTTTATCACACATTAAAACGTAATATTTTCAAAATGTTTAAAAAAATATATATGTAAATGTATGTAATAATATTGCCCCATTAGCTTGGACACCAAGACAGTGACAGGCTCACCACCAGTCACGTTGTCTAAGTATGTTTTAGTGAAAAGTGGGTCTTTGCCTATCCCATTATCAAAAAAAAAAAAATTCTGTGGTGACATTAGCAAGAACAGCTCGCTTAAAGTAATACGATTTTAAAGACATGGTTTGCTAATTTATTTTCACCAAAAATTCGTTTTCTCCTACGCTCTTAACATCTAATAATTCTTCCCTACTTTGCGATGCCCAATGTTTTGTAAGCTGTGAGTGATTGTTTTGTTTGCTTTATTAAAACGCAAAATTTTTAAATGTATCATGCAATGATATATACATAAATAAATATAATAAATAAATATCTTCACGCAATTCACAATACAGGGGTAGACAGAGGTCAAGTCTAGACAATTAAGTCGGGACAACGTGACAGGCGGTGAGCCCGTCGCCGCCTTTATGTCCAAGCCAACGATGAAATTCGTACATAAGTTTTTGAAAAACTCATTGGTACTGCCACCTGGGGATCGAACCCGGGTTTCCGGGAACCGATCGCCTCCTTGATAAATCAAATAGGAAATCCTATTTGATTTATCAAAGATTATTTATCCGATTTATTAACTAAAAACTACTATAATCGTAGAGCCCTACTCCTCGTGGCATGGTACCAAGAACGCTGGTTGCATTTCCACGTTGAATGGCTAGACTTAATCGTCGGGCCAGAAAAGAACCAGTCCTCTTGTCACCAGCAGTACGACCAATCGCAGATACAACTCCTTTAGAAACAGCATCGCGCGGAGACCCCACGGACCGATCGTCTCTACGGCGAATGGAACAAATGTGTCTCCTTTTCAAGACTCATATTTACGCCACTTTCCCGATTCAGCTGCCTCTGATGCAATCTTGGCCATTATCGAGGTGCCCTTGATGTGATAGACCGCTAATGTATCGACGCAAGTAGCGTGCCACTCAGTAGCTTTGCCTCTCTCCCAAGGGACTAATGGCAAGCCGTCGCATCTCTTACCATCCTCCCTAAATATACAACAAGGCTCTAAAACCGAGGGCATATTTATTTAACTTAATACATATAACAATGTATAGGCGGACTTAATGCTTGAAGCATTCTCTATCAGGCAACCGTAGGGTGAGGCAGAAATGAAATTAAGTGAGTAAAGGTGATAAGAGTGATGGTGATGAAAACTTTAATACAAATAAATATAAAGAAGATAAAGATGAATATATAAATACTATATTCAGAAACATACATAAATATATACGTACCCATATACAAATATTCTTAAATATACATTAAAAGTAGTAAAGGTTTTCAAACACTTTTCTCATTGAGTGTACGCGTAACAAGTACTCCATCAGAGATATTGGCGCTACCTGCGCCCATCAGCTGAGTCCATGCTGCCATGCAGTTATGCTACAGTGGAGTTGGCATTTGGAATTATATTATATGTATAAGTATTAACTCAGAACATTACTTTAATTAGGTCGTAAAACTGAACAAAGACCAATGAATGGTCTTATTCCAATAGTTCTTTGTTTTTAAATTCTGAAAATACTGTTAAGAAATTATATTTATTTAAAAAATGACACTAAACGAGTGTGAAAGACGTCTATCTACCTATCTATTGAATAAAATAATAGTTAAGCCTATGTATAGTTGAAATGATTAATAAAAACCAAAAGTCAACTGTTTATATGAATACATACATACAGGTTAACTTAATCAAAGCTTGTTAATAATAAGTACCTGCATTAAAATAGAAAACGATATGTCTAAAAAAACTGTAGGAAAAAGTTTTAGTAAACCATATTGCGTCGAATATTCTTTGCTAAAAATAAAGGCTTCTAGAAAAAAAGAAGTCTACCATCTTAAATTTTCAATCATATTGCTCACTCACGAGACAGGAGTATGTCTATGGAGCCTTTGACAGGCCATTATATGTGTACTTTAAAACATTATTTTGCCACCTCCATACCTTTCATCACTCGGGTCCCATCGTAGAGATTCTACGTGAAAGCATACGTGACGCGTAGCGGCTACGATGCCCATGGGAGTCTACACCCCGGCACATGTCGTAGATTGTGGATTGTTATGTGAACCGAAGACATATTTTACATAAAGATATACTATGTCGATGAATGTGGTTCATTTTAGAATGCGGCAACTCTGCAAACAGCTCTCGCATCCGGCAACTGTAATCGACGTTGGTGGCAGCACCGGCGGTGGCAGTACTGACGGCGCAGTGCTGCCACCACTGGTGATAGGACTATCGCGGCATACGGACGCACTACATCTGATCTTTTCTTGATGAACTTATCAAATTATTTAATATAGTTTTTACCAGTGGCCTAAGGCCTTTACTCCGCTAACTATAGGCTCATACAATGAATGCTCTCGCATCTTAAACGATGTTGTCCATTTTTAGTATTTTTTGAAATTATTATCCCCCCATCTGTTAATATAAAAATTACAATACAATATAAAAATACGGACTCATCAAGACTTCCTTAGTGATCTCTTACGGAACTATCGGGAAGAAAGTAAAAAGTAAATTTTACACCGATGTTACAAGATGCTCATTTATCGGTTTTATGTACATTTCTTAATACTTTAAATGTAAGAAAAGTGTTATCATCATTAACTGTTCTTTCTATTTTTCATTCGTTGTATCATTTATTATTTTCGGTGTATTATTTTTCCTACTTGTGCTAAATAAATGTTAATCATAAAGTTGATATAAGCGGATGTGTAAATAAAATAATAAATAAATATCTTCACGCACATCCCAATACAGGGGTAGACAGAGGCTTAGTCTAGACTATTATCCCTCTTTGGCCCACCTTTCACCGAAGATATTTTCGAGAGAACGTGACTTGCGGTGAGCCCGTCGCCGTCTTTATGTCCAAGCCAACGATTTAATTCGTAAATAAGTTTTTGAAAAACCCATTGGTATGAGCCTCCCGCCTGGGGATCGAACTCGGGTCTCTTGACTCGAAATTCCGATCACCCAACCCCTCGGCTATCGTGACATTACGGACATTACGGATGTGGAAGATGATACAAATCGATCTATTTTATCTCGCTCCGTGAAATATGGAGTGTATCGGCGTAATAATAACAAATAAAATGTAATATTTTATAAAAATTAATTCGTACTTTGGTATCGAGTAAAACACTGTAGCGATTTGACTAATAAATATTTAGAGTATATATTATGTTCCAAGTTCCTTTAAAATATCATATAAAATGCATTGTATTACACATTTTATCCCCCTCATACGACGTCAAAGGGAATGTTGGTGTAAGAGGCGAATAATTGAAAATCATTGAAAATACCGTTGGTTAGTGAGAAATGACTCTCATGACGAAACGGTGGCAGATTCATAAAATTATAATTGATAAATGTAATTGTACATTACTTATGTTGAGAAATTAATGATTTAAATTTGAATTTGGCGAAGTACCCATTTCAAAACATAATTCAGCAAACCGGCGTCGAGCAGCAACGTCTAAGGTGCAACATGTCAGGTAAAAGGACCGCAAATCCACTTGCCAAGCGTGACAGTTAACCATTATGGGAGAGGCCTATTTCCTGCAGTGGACTTTAACATCTAAATAAATACATATATAGAGTAGAGATAATACCACATGTAGTATAGAGTAGGGACAATACCACATACATTGTTCTAATCCCAAAGTAAGCAACTTAAGCACTTGTAATGCATAAAAATCAGTAACAACGAATGTACGACAAAGGACCAGAGAAAAGGTAGAAAAAGTGTTTTTTGTATTTACCCGATCGGGAATCAAACTCCGGACCTCAGAGCTGGCGACATATTGAAAATCAGCGTGTGTGCCACTCGGCCACGGAGGTCGTCATATATGTTGACGGGTACCGGAGTGTGGTCACCCTCTTTATATCATTTTTTAATGTATCCTCATTTTCATTTAATAGAAAAAGCCCATGTTCAATAATTAAATAGCGAACATAGAACTCCGACTGTTTCCTTTTGAGATTTTTTAATTATACACCAACGGACAAGGGTCGCCAACCGCCTCACAAAACATTCCACCGTCTCCGGTCTGAATTCTATTAAATCAACGCGGTCTATCCTATACCCCGCTGTGCAACTACTTGCATATTTTATATCGCGTTTTGGACTTCCTCTAGCATCTATTCTACACCACATAAGATCTGTTTTAGCAAATCTTCTCTTGAAATAAATTTGTCAAGCAAACTAGTTGCGTTTATTTTGTAATCCGACCAAAAATTGTTTTGCGTTACATGTGAAACTTATTTCATAGAACATACAGCTGGTTTTGCAACAGAGGTATGCTATAAAAAGTTTGTACGGAATATAAAGCTTAGGCTTTGTGCCGCGGTCAGCAATAAGAGGAAACGGCGCCATCTGTCGGCCGCTTTAGCTTCCGGCCGCTGACTTTCGGGCAGAGGCTGTGAAATTTTGAATAGGATTATGATACGGCTTATTATAACAGTGATTGTCTTTTTTTCAGCTTTACAGGCCGCAGAGTTTTTAGGATGTATAACATAAGATGTGTTTTTTGTTTTAGCTTTTCGCGATTGTTACAGTATTATCAACCTAATAATTACATGGCTAATATGGCTCTGCGGTCGCTTATCGTAGAGTCTACACGCTTGTCAATGCCTTGTGAAGGTGGAGATGAAGGCTTAGTTGTCGGTGGTGGTATATGTTACCTGGATCCGAGTGTAGCCGTGGTGGTGGATTCAGTAGAATAGTCCATGTGCCTACGGGAGGGAGGGCGGTGTACTTCTCGGACCCGGTAATACATTACTTTTATTTATGCATACGAAATGCAATGTATGTTTGTAATGTATAGTAATCATCTTATAATTATATTATAATAACATAGTATTCAAAATGTCCTGTAAAAGTCCAACGCAGAATATTGGCTTTTTCTGAAAAGAATAAGTTGGCTATAATGGCCATGCTCGGCAAGCGGAAAGATGATCCCAGTACATCCTGTACATACCATACCTGTGATGTTGTTACCTGTGACTCGTCTGCTGAATTTTAGTCTTTTGATCCTCCAGATGTTCCCTTAGTCACTGACGATACCCACAGGTAGACAGAATGTGGTATATTCTTACGTGACACTATACATTGTTTGCTAATTGTCTTCAGGTGGCAGGATCGTACTAAAGGATTTTAAAAAATTAGAAAAAACTTATGTCGTCTTTATTTGGACATAGAGACGACTTTTTCACTCTCACTCTCTCACCACCTGTCACGATATCCCATTAAAGTTGTTGTTGTTTTTTGTTGAAAGGTGTGAGGAAAGGATCATCTAAATTGTCTAGACGTCTGTTTTATCCAGTATTGGGACTGGCGCGACGATTTTTATTTATTTATAAATCACATTTAAATAACCATGTATCAATACGAACTCCGTGGACGAGTGGCGTAAACACCGGTTTTCAAGGTGTCACCATCTTGAGGTCCCGGGTTCGATTCCCGGTCGAGTCAATGTAGATAAACTACTTTTTCTACATTTTCTCGGGTCTGCGTGTTTGTGGAGCCTTCGTTGTTTCCGATTCCCATACCAGAAGTGCTTTAGCATCTTACATTGGGATCGGATCAATGTATGTGATGTTGTCCCTATCTATATATGTATAATATTAAAAGCTAATAAAAGCGAGTTTCATCGGAACATCTACAATTTGTTATAACATTAGCTCAGCCAGTGAGCACCTGCGAGTTAACTCAATTAGCAGATCACTCTGCACTTCCTCCTCTCTAGAATGCTCCGACGTGATTAGTTCTAGTTAAATTACACTGATTTTAAATCTGCCAATTCAATCTTGTAAAATGTGAGCAATAAGTGGACCGTATCAAACGAGACTTGATTTTTTTTAAAATACTAGCTTGTACCTATGACTTCACCCGTACGACCTACAGTAGCAGTGCACTTTTATAATACGAAACCAATAAAATGTCACAATAGTCGAGTGGTTGGGTGATTAGAATTCGAGTCAAGAGGCCCGAGTCCGATCCCCAAATGGCCGGCTTGTATCAATAGGTTCTTTTAAATGTACCATTATATGTACCATTTATACTTATGTACCATTTATATCATTGGCTTAGACATAAAGACGGCGCCAGGCTATGACGTTGTTTCCAAAAATATCTTCGGTGGAAGATAGGTCGAAGATATTTAATTGTTTAGATCTCTGTCTACCTCGGTATTGGGAATAGCGGTGAGATTTTTTTTCTATAAAACTTGGATAACATAGTTTGTTATTAGGAAGAGAATTTCCAGATTTCCGTCAAACCTTCCGAAGTATACCTTCCACATAAAAATTTACAAATTAATAAACTTCATCAATAAAATTACACTAACTTAATAAATCTTACAATCCACATGGGTCGCGTAGTATCAGAGTAGCGTAGTATAAGGTGCAAGATGTAGTTAATGTAATGTAAAAATGTGGAAAATAAATTGTCTACATTGCCTCGGATCTGGATAATCGTGGTATCTTCGGTGATTCCGAGTCCATAAAACAAGTGCTTTAATTCAATCAGAGCAACGCATGTGATGTCCTTATCAATGTATGTATTTACTTATTTTATTGATAACAAAGTTAGCTTTGTCACCTATGATTGTTTTCTATATCTCTTGGTTTTCCTGCTTACTAATTTTGTTAAGCTCATGAAAAATTATTAACGTTTAAATTTTATTGAATAAATAAATATTTTCACGCATATAACGGGTCCGCTAGATCGCGCACGATACACGCGTCTGGGTATCCCAGTACTCTTGGAAAATTCTAACTCTTATTCAGAAAATATGTAACACACAATCATAACGCGACGCACGCTCCTATACTCGTAAGTAATCGGAGATATGGGACCGCGCGGGCGTAAAACTCCGGTCGCTTCTTTCCTCATGCGTTCCTCGGTTCTGGTGAGGTGTTCCATACGAAGCATACAACTGTAGAGTTTTACGTCCATTCAATAGTAAATAAATACAAAAGTAAATAGTTGGAATATTTATTTGTTTATCGAAACACATAAATAGTTATCGCGCTTTGCAGGTGGATTGGCGAAATATTTGACTCACGCACTCCGGGCACCGTTGATCTTGTTCTGGCTGCCACATGCCTGTCCACATTTATATAGTATCTTCCACCCTGGCTAAAAGTGCTCCCCAACTATACAATTTCTTACAAATGTCCTAGACATACCTGAAATACTCATATTTCACACTTCGTTCCCACTTCGTCCTTATCAAATGTCAGAGCCTTAATTTTGTTAGCATTCAAAGGGAAACCTTTATTTTTCATTCCTTTCATATAAACGTAACTTAAGTCTGCAGTTCTGCCTTTGGTGGTGTAATAAGCACTGCATCATCAGCATAAAACAGGCAATTACCAATAACCATCTTCCTGCTTCTGAAACATAAATAATAATAAATATCTTCACGCAATTCCCAATACAGGGGTAGACAGAGGTCAAGTCTAGACAATTAAGTCCCTTTGACCCACCTTCCACCGAAGATATTTTCGGGACAACGTGAAAGGGACTTTATTGTCAAGACTAGACCTCATCTACCCCTGTATTGGGAATTACGTGAAGATATTTATTTATTATTTATTTATGTATTTAAAAAGTTAAATACAAAACAGTTAATGCAACCAGCTATACAACTTGAACAGCTTTATGAGTAGACGCTCTCAAACAATTCCATTCTCTACTAAATGGCTTCATATTTTGCGGATTAGTTTCTTCCACTCAAACAAAGCGCAGTGACGCGCGCCCCGGGCGGACACATGCCCTAGCTTGCGCTCCGGTCCCGGACACTTTTCCGGAAGCGTACGCGTATGTGGTGTATATCTGTGTTAGTAACTTTCAAATAGCGAACTTTGTTGTTAGCTTTTTAATTGTTTGAGTTTGAGTTTGTAGTGCGATTGCAGACTGTTTATGTCAAACTATGAATAGATAGAATTAAATTAACATTTTCACGCACATTCCGAACACTGTATACCCCATACAGAGGTCTAGACAATTAAGTTCTTTCGACATTCATTGATTTACATTGATAGTAATTGTCCTGATCCCAAAGTAAGCAGCTATCGCACTAGTATTATGGAATCGGAAACAAAAAACAATGTAGAAAAGTGATTTTTCTACATTGGCCCAACACGGAATCGAGCCCAGGGCCGCAGAGATAGCGACACCTTGCAAACCGGTGTCCACGGAAGTTTTCATGTTGGCTATCGGCTATCGTGACATTAAAGATAAATATTCATTTTTACATATATACATCCATGACTTGAGTAAAAATTCATATTCTTCACACTCAATCACTTCAGTCGAATTCCGATCACCCAACCACTCGGCTATCGTGACTATTATTAAATTAATATATTATTGGAACTTAAAAAGCAATAACTTTAAAATGAGACTTTTATTTATAAGTAAGGTTTCAGTTCAGTCTCGTGCATACAGTGCCGCTGCTCTGTAACTTCGGCGTCATGTGGTCAATATTTACTCTGAGTCAAAGCATCTGAGACGATCTCGCACTCCAATCCCCGTCTCGGAGAATTAATATAATCGTTATGTAAATAACATGGTGAAAAAAGTCACGATAGCTGAGTGGTTGGGTGATCGGAATTCGAGTCAAGAGACACGAGTTCAATCCCCAAGTGGCAGTCGCTAATGGCAAACCCATTTAAAAACATACGAACTATTTATATCGTTGACTTGGGTGTAAAGAGTGCGACGGGCTACCACCTGTCATGTGGTCTCGAAAATATCTTCGGTGGAAGGTGGACTTAATTGTCTAGATCTCTGTCTACTCCTGTATTGGGAATTGCGTGAAGGTATTTATTTATATCTATTTACGTTAGTTAGCTTGGACACTAAGACGGCGATAGGCTCACCACCTGTCACGTTACATCAAATAGTCATCCGAGAAAGGTGGGTCTAAAAACTTTATTGTATGAACCTCTGTTATCCGTTTAACGGCTAATATATTTACAGATCTATTTAAGAGAGATTTTTGAATGGCGGCATTAAATTCTATTAATCTTAAAAGGTCGCTGGCATACAATAAAAATTAAATAAGTGGAATTATTATTATCCATTTTTTATACTATTGTAACAATTGTTAAAAATTAATAATTCACTTATTTCTCAACTGGATTCGGAACCGCAACCCTTAGCCTTCGAAGGCCAACCAACCAAAGCTTTCTGAACAATACACGAAGTATATTTCTGAAAACATTCTTGTAACTCAAAATTTTCTATTTACACTTATGTCAATACTGTCGTAAAGATATTACGAACAAATATCGTGCACATTTTATTTGCAGGCTTTCCTATTGAAAAGGCTAGATTGAATCCTATACCTCTGGGCGAACTTCCCGTCCGTGGGTAGCAAACACGACGAGTGCTCTTGTGTACTGGGGACGGGGGTGTTAGTGACGGCGCGAACAAATTTTCGTGGTAAATATTTGTCCAGGAAAGGATAGGTATTATAGTAAAAAGTCCATTTCACTTATACAAATAAAATATGTCCACCATGACATTAAGGTTAAGGCGCTCGCTCTGGGGAGTCTGGTTCGAATACATATAACGGTGTAAGTATGTAAAGAAAGAAAACAATTTATTTAACAATTTAATAGGGGATTACGAATACTGTACAGTACTTAATTTAAATAAGAGAAAATATATCTAGCTACCGACAATATAGCAGAAAGGTTTTCTGAAATTACCAAATAAAAAAAAATTGAGGTCTAAACACAAAAAAATGACACCAAATTAATTAGAGAAAAAATAAACATAAATAAAATGAGAAAAATAATTTTATAATTTTAAACTGACACGGCCGGGTACGAACCCGCGATCTTTGCCGAACCGTGGCAGCTGAATTTCAACCGTGTCTGTTGAAATTTTTAAAATTTTTTCTCATTAATTTAATAACAAAAAGTTCAGCATAACTTAAAGTTCAGTATGTTTTATAATCTTCACGCAATTCCCAATATAGGGGTAGACAGAGGTCGAGTCTAGACTTTTAAGTCCCTTCGACCCACCTTCCATCGAAGATATTTTCGGGACAACGTGACAGGTGGTCAGCCCGTCGCCGTCTTTATGTCCAAGCCAACGATATTCGTACATAAGTTTTTGAAAAACCCATCGGTAGGAGCCTACCAACTGGGGATCGAACTCGGGTTTATTGACTCGAAATTCCGACCACCCAACCACTCGGCTATCGTGACTTTTTTATAATCAATAAACAAATTGCGTAATAAATAAAAAGTTAAAGAAAATATACTCAAATAAATAGATACCTGTGTATCTATTTATTTGAGTATATTTTATTATATAGATACGTGTGTAAAGAATGTGATGAATTTGATTAAGCGAATTTTTTGGGTCGAGACCATGCGTGAAGGAGGTATTCAGGGGTCGAGATGAATTAAAAATATATTCATATTACAAATAAAATGATACAAATCTTAGTGTTAAAAGATTGCCACACTAGACGTTTGGTTGGGTGATTAAAAAAGATTAAATTAGGCGATCCCGATTGATCCCCAGCAGAAAGACCATTGGTTTTTTCCGAAACTATGGTACGATTTGTAGAGGTCTTGAGTAATACAGCAATGGCTCACCAGTCATGTTTTCTTTGAGCTACGATGAATTGTGTATCAAAAGGTCTAAATTTTCTGGACCTCCGATAACTTTAGTTTTGGAAATGCATGAACATATAAAAAAATATAAAATGTAAGTAAAAGCATCAACATTAAAACATACATATATGGACAAGGACAATATTTATACATTACTCTGATTCCATAGTAAGTAGCTAAATCACACGTGTTATGGAATCGGAGACAATGAAGTTACCAAAAACACCCAGCCCCGAGAAAATGTTGTTTTTTTTTTCAAAGTAAAAAAAAGTGAAAATCAAACTGAAAACCAGATTGGGATCAGAGCAATTTGTATTTCTGTATCTCGATTTTTACTGAGTCCTATCCATTTCACGGTCTTATGCTGCCAACCAGACTCATTTTATAAAATTTTTACATTTTTATTAATTTAGGGTAATATTATTTTATGTTCTGTATAATTCCATTTTTTTTGCTTTGTTTTGTATCTATTGTTTCTTTCTAAATTGAACCGTCCGGGAATCAATCCCGGGACCTCAGAGATGGCGGACCTTTAAAACCTGTGTGCATGCCACTCGTCATAAAGTATTAAATGTCATCGAATGACTTAAAATATTTCGACTTTGGACGTAACATTTATTATTAACACTAAACACTCCCGTCCATAAATATGAAAGGGACTCCCGTAAAAGGGGTTAAGTGTGAACTTAATTATACAAAAGTGGGGCCATGGTCATGTGCTGGGCGAATCTGAAATTAACTCACTTAATAATACTGGCGAGAGGGAGACAGCGTGATGTGAAATAACATGAGTATAAAAGAGAGACATAGTTAGGGTAAATACCCTAAAAGTGTTTGGGGTATAAATTGCGATATTGTTGGTTGAACGCGGACGAGTCGTGAATTGAAAGCAAAAGTCATATTCAAATGTCGACAGATATAATAATTTGCATATAATAAATGCCTCGACGGCTATTGCATACGTTATGTATGTAACATTATGGCCAGTAAAAATTCACCGTGGGATATAGTTCTCTCCCGTTAGAAAAGGGTTATAGTACCAGAAACCTCGTACCAAAGACGCAGCAGCCTGTCACCGATGTGCTGAATTTGGGTCTGGTATTTTTCCGAGATGGTTTTCCTGGCATCACTCGATAGGTATTTTCATTGTGCAGGCTTTTCCCTAAATCGCCTCTTATGACACCAACGGTAACAATAGGAATAAATACAAATGAAAGACCTAGAAAAGACTTGTGTCCATTTATTTTTTGTGTTTTAACAGACCTATCTTCACGAATTTTCCAATACTGCGATGGCTAGAGACAGAAATAATTTACTTCTGTTAGATTTCACAGGAGCCCATTTTGAAACCGTCACCGTCTTAGTGTCGCACTCAAGTTTCAAAAAAAAAACTTAGATACGAGCCTTCCTGGGTATCGAACTCGGATCTCTTGACTCGAATTCACCACGCCTTAAAGTTTTACCGTCACGGTAGCCGAGTAGTAGGGTGGTCAGAATTTTGAGTCAAGAGACCCAAGTTTGATCCCTAGGTCGCAGCCTAGTACCAATGGGGTTTTCAAAATCCTATGTACGAATTATATCGTTGGCATAAAGGCGGTGACGGGCTTACCACCTGTCACGTTGTCCCGAAAATATCTTAGGTGGAAGGTGGGTCATAGGGACTTCATAGTCTAGACTAGACCTCTGTATACCTCTGTATTGGGAATTGCGTGAAGATATTTATTTCATTATCTTAAAGTTTTAGACTTTTCCACGCCCTTTCTACTTTTGAGTGTTGTAAGAGGCGCCTGAGAGAAAATCCTTATATAGATGGCTATCGACAGATGGACCGGGAGAAACTAACAGGACTTGTCGAAATAAAACTAGACCAAAATAAGATCTTGGGTAGCAGCGGCTAAGGTGCAATATGTCTGTTCTTCAGCCTGCTTGTTCAGCGTGGCGATTACGTCAAACCCTCCCACGGGAGAGGCCTACGTTCAGCATTACTATGGACTATTACTGGCCGTTATGTAACTATGTATGCATTTTTTTAAATAAAAAGCTCTGGATTAATTTTACATAACAAATTTGCGGTTTAACATAACAGTACGTAATTAATCCTTGCACGTCACTATCGGGGGTTCCCGGTGGAGTGGCGCATAAATTAAGCTCACGTCGATTAGCGCGAAATCCGACCGTTAATATGACGTTATAATATTAATTACAACACCCGTCGATAACACTCGAGTAGACACTCCAAAACTGTTTATAATTTATCGATACATGCTATTGAACATGTGTATTATGTTCGTATATTTTTATAGTAAACCACAACACTAGCAAGGATGAGAGAGTTAGTAAATTTATTATCGATATCGATAGAAATTTGCTTGCTGCTCTCGGCACGATCAAATTGTTCCACAGAGCAATTAAAGACTACTCCAATGCATTAGGTGCATTCCAGCGCTTGCTACGGACAAATAGGGGTGGTTATGTAGGGGTTGGGGGGCCGGTAACTCACTTATGCAGCTGAAACGGTGACTGCGCGTTCAACAGATTCAATTTGCTAGGTTTTATTGAGTGAAAATTGCTACAGACGGTGCTCTCCGGCGGTGTCTTTGCGATGGCGCGCTATCGTTGTATCCATTATGGCTTAGACGCGAACTAAAGGATCTATTCGAATTCTGCGATTGTTCAGATACTTTATGGCTTTCTGTAGTTCTTTGGAATAGCATCTTGGAGAAGGAACTAAATCACATAAATTGCTCTGATCCCTTAGTAAGTAGCTAAAGCATTTGTGTTATGGAGTCGGAAACAATGAAAGCATCACAAAAACCCACACATGAGACAATGTAGAAATCTTTTGGTTCATCATCGTCAGAGTTAACAATTACTTGAAGTGAGTACTACAGCTACAAAATTGTCAGAGTCCTGAGATAAGTTTACTTTAATTATCTTTTATAAAGTTATATATATTCATATATATATATATATATAAATAATAATATAATATAAATAATATCTTCACGCAATTCCCAATACAGGGGTAGACAGAGGTCAAGTCTAGACAATTAAGTCCCTTCGACCCACCTTCCACCGAAGATATTTTTCGGGACAACGTGACAGGTGGTGAGCCCGTCGCCGCCTTTATGTCCAAGCCAACGATGAAATTCGTACGTAAGTTTTTAAAAACTCATTGGTACTGCCACCTGGGGATCGAACTCGGGTCTCTCGACTCGAAATTCCGACCACCCAACAACTCGGCCATCGTGACTTTTTATTTTTATATTATTTATATATTCATATATTATTCATATATTATTTATATATTCATAATTATTTTAAATGTATGGTTCGTAAGAGGCGACCAGGGCAACGCAATAAAAATAACAATAAGGACAGAAAGACGTCGGGTCAGCCATCACTAAATATACCAAACAAAAACTTAGCAGGCCGGTGACGTGCAGTAGCTTCAAAGGTGCATGGTGTATAATGCAAATCTGTCTAGTCAGTGTAATAAAAGCTCGTTATGGTAGAGACCTATTACACAGTGGGATTTTACAGGCTGTTATTGTTAATTTACGGCACAGACGATTGGTCTGTGCCGTAAAGTGACAACATTTTAAAAATTATTTTTTTCTAAATTAGGTACCGTATATACTCGTACTTCCATACGCATTTAGTGAATAGATGTTAAGTTGGAATTAAAAACAGGCACTTAAATTTTATTTATGTACTACCTGACTCCCGCGGTTTAACACCTAACGTGGACCCCTAATTATTTTTCTAAATTAAAGTAGCCTAAGTTACTCCGTACACATACATACATAACGGCCTATCAAAATCCACTGCAGGACAAAGGCCTCTTCCATAGGAAGGATTTGCCATAATCGTCACGCTTGGCAAGCGGATTGGCGATCATAGTAGCAGACTACTCGCACCTCAGACGCTGCTGACCATCTTCGGTCTGATTACTTTGGTCTGGTAATTTTAGAGATGGGTATCGCGCCATCTGTCGGTTGCCATATAGATATTCACGGGAAGAAAGGGAGTGGCAATATTCTTACACTGTTACCACACGGTACTTACTCCTTATAATATCAGCTAAATGCCAGACAAAGTTTCGTCAAAATCGGTCCAACCATTTTAGAGATTAGCCGGAACAAACAAGCATACAGGAAGACAGACAAAAATTTATAAAAATGTTATTTTGGTGTATGTACCGTATATATATTCATATACATGTAGAAAAAACGGTTATTTCAATATTACAATCAGACAATCCAATTTTATTAATATTTATAGATATTATGTAGCAACTTCTCTGCTGAATGTGCTACAAAAGCTCGCCTATAATAATTGTTTGTGGGCGTATCTATATCGGTAGCTTTATGAGATATTTATAATGAGCATAAATAAAGTTCACCCACTTTACTTCGACCTATTTGACCGAAACGTAACCCGGACAGAATTAACTGACGATTTATAGTTAAAGTTGTATAATAATTTAACATGACTTTTGTATTTAGTAGATTTATATAGATCTTGTTTGTTATGATTACCCATTCTATGGGTAATATTTTTTGTTGCGGAATCTATTCTATAGATTTTGTAAAGGTTTTAGTTGTGGATACATTCAGCTTAACAAAACATTCATATGAATATGGGTCTGGAGCCGCTTAATACCCGGGAATCAAATAAGTTGCGTTGTTCCAGTCGCTGGCGTCAATAAATTAATTTTAAATGCAGAAGTAATTTTTATTTATTACAAAACATCTTCACGCAATTCCCAACACAGGTGTAGACTCTAGACACTTAAGTCCCTTCGACCAACCTTCCACCGAAGATATTTTCGGGACAACGTGATAGGTGGTGAGCCCGTCGCCGATTTTATGTCCAAGCCAACAATATAATTCGTACATAAGTTTTTTGGAAAAACTCCTTGTTAAGAGCCTGCCACCTGGGGATCGAACTTAAAAAATCTGTCCACCCAACCACTCGGCTATCGTGACTTTATTTATTAAATAAGTAAATAAATATCTTCACGCTGTTTCCAATACTCGGATAGATCGTTCGCTTGCACGTAAATACGGCGACAGGATCACTATCTGTCGCGTTGTCTCAAAAAATGTCTTCAGTGAAAGGTGGGTCGAAAAAACTTAATTGTCTACACCTCTGTCTACACCAGTATGGAATTAGCGTGAAGACATTTTTTATTTTTTATATTTAATTGCAATATCTGTGTTTAGTTCACGTACAAGTATCTTGAGTAAAATTGCTCCAACTAAAAACTAAATCAAAAATACAACGTCCATCTACGTGTCTGTAAAGGATGAAGCTTATCAAAAGGCCATTAACTATTGGAGGCACGCGGCGTTTCTCGCTGTCTATTACGTCGTAATGATCTTTCTAAAGGGGGTGGACAGACGAAGGGTACGGGCTCCGAAACTGGGGTACGTCTTTTGAGCTTTGACGGGGTAACTCAATTTTTTTTATCACGGAGTATAATAAAATATAAAGAAAAGCTGTTACTATTGGCTGCCGGGCTACAACCCAACTAAATGGTGAATAATTCAAATGAAGAGATCCGAGTTCGATCCCTCGGAGGAAGGTGTGTGTTTTACTAACGTATTTTTTCGAAATTGCACGATTTGTATTGAACTCAAAAATCGCGTGAGGTTCGCCAGCAGTCACTTTGCCTCCAATAAGGTCTAGTGATATGGACAGTAAGGGCTAAAAATTGTCTAGTCCCCTGTCCAGCTACTCTCTACTCTTTGCATCGTTGGCTTGGACATTAAAAAATATCTTCACCCCATTTCCAACGCACAGGTTGACAGAGGTCTAGACAATTAAGTCCTTTCGACGAACATTCCACTGAAGACATTCTTGCAACAACGTGACATCAACAGGTGGTGAGCCCGTCGTCGTCTTTATGTCCAAGCCAAAGATATAATACAAATCGTACAATAAGTTTTTCTGAAAAAACCCCTTGGTTACCGATCACCCAACAACTCGGCTATCGTGACTGGCTTGATATTATAATGGCGAAAGGCTACCTGTTACTTTGTCATTAATAAAATCCAGTGAATTATGGACAGAAAGGACCTAAATTTAGTTAATTGACTCAGGCGTTACTTAGCGGAAATTCATTGTAAAGTTGTTATTGAAAAAGTTACTTTGCGACATTCCGCATGCAAATATAAAAAGGTATATGTTACCTGGTCCGAAGGGAAGAAGAGCACCACCCGGGAGGGAGGGATCCCACAGATGCGTGCACTAATTCCACTGCATGCACCACCACCACCACTACACTCAAAACAGGTAACATACCACCAACGAAAACGCGACATGTGTTTCGCCTCAAAACAAAGCATTATCGAGCGAGTAGACTCTACGATGAGTGACCGCAATGCTCTCTGCGGATGCGGTATGTTGCGAAGTAATTTTTTCAATAACAACTGGACCTAAATTTGTCTAGACCTCTGACCAGCCACAATGAATAAATAAAGGAATTTTAATTTTTAAAAATATGACTTCAAATAGTTGTTTATACTTTGTAGTTTTGTAATAGCTTTTATTTCATGTACTTGCTGACCTCGACAATGCTTTACCTGGCTACAACAGATTGAGCTTTAATATGCAATATATATAAAAAATAAATATGAAAAAATATGATGTTATTATTATACATAAAAATTTTACATATACATTTTATTATTTCTGTACATATATGTTATTATACATATACGAGTACATAAAGTTATTATGTCAGGGATGACCTCATTTAGATTAATTAATCTCGAGCACATTTACAATTTTATGAACATTGCGTTTCTATCCAAACTATAAGATGAGATCGAAAAATGCAAAACAAACTAATAACTTTAAAACAAAAGATCTCATAAGTGGAACAAATCGCTCTGAAACAAAAGTGTTCAATTACGAAGTGATTTAGCAGTTAGCAGGCGATCGGGCCCCTCCCTCACAACACAATCGTTCGAAGGAACACGGCTGGCAACACTTGGCACCCTACAGTCCATCCAACTACCATAAAACTTCCTCCCGTCCCCTCACTATTGACTTGGCACGGGCCCTCTCGAGCATTTGATGATGTCGAGTTCATTGGATTGTATTTTTATGACTGAAACTTAAGTAACAAATGTCTATATTAATTAAAAACACTTATATTTATATTATTACTACTATTACGCTTATTTAAATAATCCTTAAAAATCATAAGTGAATAGAGCCATGGTAGTTTTGTCGTTAGAGTTCAAGCTACATACGAGTACATACGAGAGATTCGATATTCAGGTTCGGTCCCAAAGCTGACATTAACAAAATTATTAATAACAATTTTTGAATATTGAATTTACCAGCAGCTCGCAGAGCTCTTGAAGAAAAACATCGATAGGAAATGCATGCATATCTGAGAGATAATAAATATGTGTCTACATTTACTTTTGAGATGGCGATTCGTCGGTAGCCGATGCAATTCTCGACGTCTCCTATGCCTCCATTTTCCTAGTTACTTTAAGTCACTTCTCCATCCAACCATCACTAAAATATAAAACCATACTATATAGCTACAATAGCCAATTGGTTTGGAATTAGAGTCAAGAGGCTCGAGTTCGATCAACATGTGGCAGGCTACTGCCAAAGGATTTTTTCAAAAGCCTATGTACGAATTATATCGTTGGCTTGGACATAAAGGGCTCACCTGACACCGCCTTTATCAGACTGTCACTTTATCCCAAAAAAATCTTCGGTGGAAGGTGGTGCAAATGTCTCTTGTATTGGGAATGGCGTAAACATATACTAAAATATATCAGATATCAAACGTTTAAACAATTATACGATTAAACCGTAACATAATCGAACCTCGGACAATATTAGAGCAAAATATACCGCGTGTAACCGCCAACTTACTAATATAATTACTTGCACAGTTCTAGAACTTAATCAAACGTAATTCACGCAGCAAATCAAATGTAAAAACGTTGTCTACTAAATCGGAAACTAACGGAACGATAACTATGGGAGTGCATTGAGACGAAAAGCGTTGCGTTCGGGCGCGCAAAGTGAAATCGAATAAAAAGAAATTCGCAGCGAATTCGCCACGGACGACGAACACGGCCGGTGCATTCGCTTCGATTGAAGTCTGCGCTCGAATCGTGCTACAATGAAATCGACAACTGATGTAATAGAAAACAAGATTTATTCGGCTGACTAAGTAAGGGACATTGTATTCTACAACTAAAAACTTATATATTTTCATAGCGGGTAGAGAATGCCTCTGGCGTTAAGTCCGCCTATATACATTTTTAAAGTTAAATAAATAAAAAAATAACAAGTTTTTGGATACAATCATCTTTTATAAGTCATGAAGTGAATGAGAATTAAAAACAAATAAACTCAACGGGCGAGAAATGTCTCTGGATAGATTCTTCTTTAAGTTTATAATAACATAAGAAAAAAACTTATTTGGAATGCATGGTGAAAATTTAAGTCAAACGTGATAAATTATAAGAATAAGATGAAACTGATGGATAATTTACTTAAGAGAAAAAATGTTAAATTTCAAATATTTCAATTTCGTTTTTTTTTATTTCATTAAAATTATTAATTACAACCAGCTAAACAAATTAAATATAATAATATCTGCAATTGATTATGTTTACAAGTTGTAATTGGAAACATATCCTTGCCATAATCCTTTCGGGCCGTTTTTACAGGCCGTGGTGTATGTATCGAAATACTCAGTTATTGCGACATAATGTACCATACAAACAATGCAAAATAATCATAAAATAAGTATGTTTAAATATTTTTAAACTCGCAAATAAACCTAACAAACGTCGTTTAGAAGAAGTGAATAAGCGAAGTTAAGTCGAGTTCTCGAGTCTTGCGATGAAGTCGACCAAAGTTTCTTAAATTTTCTAAAGAGCGCCGAGGAGCGAGGACTCGGAGTCGCTTTTCACCTACCTGCATAGTTAGCAAGAATTCTGTCCAGTGCAGGCACCTTGTATTGCTCCAACTATTGAAAGTATGTGTCAGTTATTTTTAATAATTCTGCAGCGTTTTGTGAACATTTATCAGCAGGATTTAAATTTTTCAGTTTTGACTTGACATAATTTCAGTTTTGATTTAAAAATTTGTTGAAAGGATAACAATATAAAGTTGTTATTGAAAAAATTACTTCGCAACCCTCCGCATGAAAATATAAAAAGGTATATGTTACCTGGTCCGAAGAGAAGAAGAGCACCGCCCTCCCTCCCACAGATGCGTGCACTAATTCCACTGTATGCACCACCACCACTACACTCAAACCAGGTAACATATACCACCACCGAAAACGCGACACGTGTTTCGTCTCAAAACAAGGCATCCTCAAGCGAGTAGACTCTACGATGAGCGACCTCTGCGGTCGCTCATCGTAGAGTGAAGCTCTTCTTCTCTTCGGACCAGGTAACATATACCTTTTTATATTTTCATGCGGAGGGTTGCGAAGTAATTTTTTCAATAACAACTTTACAATGAATTTCCGCAAAGTAACGCCTGAGTCAATTAACTAGGATAACAATATGATTTCATAATCGTCCTTAGAG
The DNA here is from genome assembly GCA_029286605.1 of Sericinus montela. Taxonomy (NCBI): domain Eukaryota; kingdom Metazoa; phylum Arthropoda; class Insecta; order Lepidoptera; family Papilionidae; genus Sericinus; species Sericinus montela. The sequence continues at coordinate 4,584,469 of JAGSMR010000084.1, read as the reverse complement.
AATAAACTCCAGTCGTGCAACGGAGCAGTCATAAATTTATTATTTTATTTTTTTTTATTACCATCTGTCTCATAATTTTCACCGTGACAAAGGTCCAAGTTGGTGAGAATACCAGCAGATCTTGAGTACTTTCGGAGCCTCTAGTTTTAGTTAAAAATAAAGATAAGTTAGATAACATTCTTGCGGCCTTTGTGATGTTTGTAGACTGTAAGCGTAGTCTCTAGTCATTTACCATCAAGTGAAGAGATTGTTATACCGTGTAGTATCGGTGTAAGGATAATGCCACCCCTTATTTTCCCATAAATGTCCACTTAGAAGGGAAAAGCCATGAAAGTACAATTAGTTACCGACCGATTGCGGGAAAACCATCATCGAAAAATACCATTCCAAAATTGAGTAGACCGGCAGCGTCTACTATGCAAAGTGGGATCTGGTACTGCTATCGCTAATCCCAAGGGTATTTACTGATACAGGAACATTCATATAAAATTGTGTGAATAAAATAAAATTAAGTTGTGATAGGTAATACACGATAAAAATGAAAAATAAATAAAGGAATATTTCAAGAATAAAGAATTACCTTAGTATTCCTATATATTTCAGTATACTTTACAAGCCGTTATGATGATTATAATGAATCGATTGTTCGTAAGCTACGCTGTCGTTTAATAAATAAAAATAATTGGTGTATATGGATTTCGATAGACTTTCATTACAAAAAGTCACTATAGCCGGTGGTTGGGTGATCGGGATTTGGGGGAAGAGAGCCGAGTTCGATCCCCGGGTGGCAGGCAATGAGTAGTTTCAAAAACATAAGTACGAATTAAATCGTTGGCTTGGACATAAAGACAGTGACGGGCTCGCCGCCTGTCACGTTGTCCCAAAAACGTCTTCGGTGTAAGGTGAGTCTTAGGAACCAAAGGACTTAATTGTCTAGACCGCTGTCTCTTTACCCCTGCGTTGGGAATAGCGTGAAGATATTTTTTATAATTACAAATTACTAATTGAACTTTTAAATCACTAACATTTCATACCGCCGACTTTTTAATTTTCACCCTAATTCTCCAAAACTCCGGAGGTTACAGTAGCTGGAATTAAATTCCAATCGAATTACCGGCTTCCAACTTTCACAGTTCGAATTCAAACTTATACACTTCAGAATAAAGTTTAAATTGCATCATGCTGCAGCTGATAGTGACCCTAGCGAAGGTAGAAAGTAGATTGACACTGAGTTCAGTGCGGAGTAGGACAGTTTATATACGACATCACGACAATGGCAATTTTGATTATCATACTTTAAGTACTAAGTCACATTACAATACGCTGTGTATGTAATGAAATAAATTACTAATGTTTTTTTGGACTTGTGTCCACTTTTCACTGCAGCTAATTTGGGGTAACGTGAGACGTGGCAGTATCGCCGTCTTAGTATCCAATACAATGGTACAGTATACTTTACATAGACAAATATTTATTAAATGACACCAATGCCCCTGGCGGGATTCGAAGTCACTACCAACTACACCAACTACAGGCAATCTAGCCGATATAACGTTTTTCTTCATCACCATTTTCTCTTCTTTACATCTTATCAAGACTAGGGAAGGTCTCCTCTAAAATTTGCCACTTAGAACGGTCCTCAGCCACGTGCTAATGCACGATTAATATCGACGCCCCGTAAAATTTTTCAGGTCGTCACTCCATCTTGTTGCCACTGAAGAATAATTTTCTCCAAAGATTATCATTTCGAAAAGTTATATTTTTTCATCTACATAACTTTTTACATTTATCTTATATTTTTATTTTACATCTTAATGTAAAGCTTTGGTATTCGATAGACCATATGTATACATTACTGTATATTTTTTTTTCTGTAAAAGAGCACTACAATGGTCATTATCATCAATAATTTCTTTTTTATTCAAGCATTAAAATGTGTTTATAAGTAACCGAACCGACCAATATAAGTGTTTATATACCAATATAACCGAACCGACCATTTTAATAGACTTCCACCAGTCGTTACGATCACATGTTTCATGACAACGCCATTTACGTCCTGTAGTATGAAAGCTGGTATGGTGACACTAGCTGGCAGCAGTGCAACTGAAATCGAATTACAGAACAGTTCGTGTTTGATAGATTATCTACCGGCGAACCGTGTTTCCTAACAAATAACGGCGCGGGAGGAAGTACAACTGGTTGAATTGGTGCTATCTGATATGGATTCCATTAACTGCCTAATACTCACTTAAAACTAGGATGAGCTTATATCTTTTTGATTTAAAAAAAATGTCAAAGATTATGTCAATGAGTGATATATAAATAAAAGTATAAGTCACGGTGGTATCGAAGTAAGAATCCCTTCCCCCCCTTTGAATGACAGGAAGTAAACATAAAAGTAGTTTCAGTAGTAGTCCGTACAACCTGTATAGCACGTACGGAAAGCTGATGAAATGGAATTAGAGGATCAATGTGGCCGCGGGCATCCCGAGGGGTATGGGTGTACCCCATGGGAGTGTATTGGGGACAGCCCTATTGGTTTACTGTTTACACTGAAACGATTGCAGCTACTATTGCTGTATAGTGTGGGCGGCTTTCGAAAAACTCGTTTTATTCCCGTGTTCCCCTTTCAAAGTAGTTAAAGTACAAAGTGTGGCCGATATTAGAAACGCTCGTATTCAGCACTAGCGGAAAAAACCGAAGCCTTTTACAAATAGCGTTAAAGCATTTGTTCGTTGGACTCTGACTGTTTCTAGTCGAACCGTATTACTGGCTTGCCAATACGGAGTATAGTTTTATATTACTTCCTTAGTTTTACATTTATTAATTTGAAATTCAATTGAAAAAAAAATTCATTGAATTTATTTAATAACAAAATTAGTTGATTTGAGGTTTAAAAAACGACTCTATAGTAGATCGACTCGTTGATAGTACCCCAAATTTGCCTTCAAAGCCATGGTTTGCGGGATCAAATCCCACTAGCTATATATTAATGTGTGTACTCGAGTGATGGATGTTTATACATAAATATATATCTATATAAATATACTCTAGTCACGATAGCCGAATGGTTGGGTGGTCGGAATTTCGAGTCAAGAGACCCGAGTTCGATCCCCAGGTGGCAGGCTCGTACCAGTGGGTTTTTCAAAAACTTATGTACGAATTATATCTTTGGCTGCGACATAGAGACGGCGACGGGCTCACCTCCTGTCACGTTGTCCCAAACATATCTTCGTTGGAAGGTGGGCCAAAGGGACTTAATTGTCTAGACCTCTGTCTACTCCTGTATTGGGAATTGCGTGCCGTTCGCTTGGACACAAGATGGCGATTGGAAAGAAGGAAGAAGAAAGAAGTCTTTCTTGTCCAGATCTCTGTCTATTCCAGTTTTTAGGAAAACATAAATAAACACTTTGCTCTACAACAGGAAGACTGACTGAACTACAGACTAAAAAAAGTTAGTTTCGTCTCCGTTAGAGGAATCTCATTAGGGAATATATTCATCTGTGTTTCTAAGTTATAATAACTTATTTCATGATATTTGATTTCAATCGCCACAATTAGCGATTGTACCAATCACCTCCATTTAATTGATCATCATTTATTTATTGTTCTTCAATGCTTCTTCAAAGCTGGCCAGCCCGCCCTAACGGCAGATAACGGGAAGTATAGTGATATAAAATAAACGGTGTGCTATAGACGACAGGTTCACCACCTTTATGGAATGTCAAACTGTCGTTTGCAAAAAAGGAACATGGCATGATGGCGCCGTTTACTTAGTTTTGTTCTGGAATTATCAATTTATTGACATAGTTATGTTATTCTCATGATAGCTGAGTGGTAGGGTTGGTCGAAATATGAGTCGAGAGACTCGAGTTCGATCACCCAAGGCTTGTAACAATAAGTTTCTTCAAAAACTTTTGTACGATTCGTATCGTTGGCTTGGACAGGACGTCAACACGCTCACCATCTGTCACATTGTCCCAAATATTGTTTTCGGTGAAAGGTGGATCGAAAGGGCATAATTGTCTGGACCTCTGTTCACCATAGTATTGGGAACACAGTATAATACTTTAAAAATATGTCTTCACACCATTCCCAACATAGGGGTAGACGGAGGTCTGATTTTTAGAACAATGAGACAGATCGAGGCTGTCGCCGCCTTTATGTCCAAGCCGACGATATAAATCGTACATAAGTTTTGAAAAAACCCATTGTTACGGACCTCGGGGATCGAACTCGGATCTCTTGACTCACATTCCGATAACCCACGATAGCCGAGTGGTTGGCTATCGTGTCTGATAGCCGACTTTTTTTTTTAACATATTGTAATTGTCTCTAACACACTAATAAACCTAGTAACGGGTGAAAAATCAATATCACAAGAAGGCGTAGAAATACCCGATCTCTACAATATGCGGCCAGAATCTTTAATGGATGTGAAATCGTGGAAGGGTCGTGTCTGATCCGCCCGCAGGCAGTAATCAATCAGGCTGGATCATCGACGATCCTTCTTTGTATCAGGATTACCTCACTCCCCCTTCCCCCCCTCACTCCCCCATCTTCACTTCTAAAGTTCGCTAATCAAGTAAGTTAATGTTGCTGAATTCGTTATATAAGATTTTCAGTTATAAATTTATTTTGCGCTCTCGGTAAAGACAACAAGTTAAAATCGCATTGAAATCTGTTAAAACTTATTAATTGTGTATAGTTTTTGTTGGCTCTATGTTTAGTTATCCAAAGTATGTTTAGTAAAGTTTTAAAAGCAGACTGAAAAAAACGAATAGCGAAAATTCCATAATGGCCGTCACGGAACCGAATTCACCAAAACGCGCGGTTTTCGGCCAGTTACAATAATATAAAACAAAACTTGGTCGCGTTCGCATTCAGGAGGTGAAGGCGCCACTACAAGCGGCCCTCTGAAACACCTCAGTTAAAATTGTAAAGTGGGAGGCGAAACAAAAAGGCGACCTGAGCCGCCGCGGAGCACAATGCGGGGAAAAACTCATTTTGTAATGTTTTTTTTTTCACCTTTCACCCGCAGAAAAGGCATGTAGGTGATGATTCGTTACCTATGTAATTCTTTTTTTGAAATTCTCCTGCCAGTGTTCCTTTGAATAGATTATGCGTGGCGCAGACTGCTCCGTATGAATAATTGCTGGGAAATGACAAAATTTCTTTCGCTTTTTATTCATGTTTGAATTGCAAGTGCCTCTTTAAAATATAAAGTCCGAGTTCTGTCGGTTGCGCTGCGTGTTACGCGGGGATGTTATAAATGTTTGCTTGTTATTAGAATGGTTCAATACTATAAATTTATAAATAAAAAATGATTTCTATTTATGTGTATCTCAATTATTGAAAGAAAGAAAGAAAAGAAAGAAAGAAAAAACATTTATTCACGGTCTAGTCACAAATATAATTTATCACAAATATTATTTACATATATGTAAATAATTCTATCTTCTTTTTCAATTATTGTTATTCGAATTGTTTTCCCTTAATTGATCTGTTAACTTTCTTTTTGAATAATCCTATGTAGAAACAAAATATTGTTTCTACTTTGGTTCGATTATTTTGACGAGTACAATAACATTGTATCATAAGTTGAAAATATATTCGGCGATGTGAATTAATCATAGCAGAATATATTTGTAATTTCATAAGGAATCGGAAACAACTGCCTACACCGTTACAGCCGGTGTGTATGCTTCTCGTTAACGTCGCCAAAAATAACAAAGTTAACACTAACTTTTTTTTTAATCAGAAATAAACTTTTAATTACTCATAACACACCTCGCGTTTCGTACCCACATACAGCTAACGTACATGATGGATATCATAATTTATTGCCGCCCGGGTACAAGCAGCACCTCATAAACTAGTGTAATTACTGCCACTTTGTACTGGTTATGGTGTGGGGAATGCTTTTATGGTTTTATTAGGGTACGGTGCGCAATGGGCGGCCACGGTTGAGCGATAAGCCGATATTAGCTAATTTTTACAGCTATATACGACACGTTGTAGTTGATAGTTACTCTGCTAAAGTTGTTATTGAAAAAATTACGATGAGCGACCGCAGAGTCATCGTCTCGGCGGTCGCTCATCGTAGAGTCTACTCGCTTGAGGATGCCTTGTTTTGAGGCGAAACACGTGTCGCGTTTTCGGTGGTGGTATATGTTACCTGGTTTGAGTGTAGTGGTGGTGGTGGATACAGTGGAATTAGTGTTCACAATATTTTCTTATTGCCTACTTCCGTGGATGATAGCGTATACACCGGTTTCCATGTTGTCGCCAGCTCTGAGGTCCCGGGTTCGATTCCCGGTGTGTTCAATGTGAAAATACTGATTCTGCACTTTCTCCGGTGTAGGTGTTTGTGGTACGTTCGTTGTTTCTGATACCATAACACATGTGCTTAAGCTATTTTCTTTGGGATAGGAGTAATGTTGTGATGTTGTCCCTATATTTATGTACATTCATATATATATTGTAATCTTTATGCCAAAGTTTTACATATCTTGGATTAATTGATTGTACTTAAAACTTGGTTTAAATTTATGAAACATCTTGCATCGCATTTCATTGCTTGGTTTGTTTTCAAGTAGAGACCAAAAACCCTTACAATTTTGGCTAAATAAGTATCTTGAGGTGCATGTACTCGAATTATAGAGAAAGAATGAACAATTCTAATAACAGTTATATTTTTGTTATTATAGGATTTACGATGGTAAAGTTTATTTTAAATTAATTCAAAATATTAAGTATGGCAATTATATTTGTTTCACAGAGTGCAAAATGACCTACTTTGTACAGTAAATTTTGTTCCTGTCTCTATTACACAGTGTTATTTTTTTTTCTTAAAAAATAATTTGTTTACTTACAGAGTATTTTACTCGACTAATTATACCTTGATACCTTATTTGGATGAATATTCGTCGCCAACTGTAACGAATAATGTTTCATTCTAAGAAGAACGTCTAAACAAGGCGTGGAAAACAAAACACAAACCATCCAATTTAATACCAAATTTTTTTTACAGAAACCAAATTATGTTTATTTTTACAATACTTATTAACTAAAAAGAACTATAATCGTAGAGCCCTACTCCTCGTGGCATGGTACCAAGAACGCTAGCTGCATTTCCACGATAAATGTTGAACTACATGTAACTTTATGCTTAGAATCGTTTATGTTTCTTCAGTCTATTTGAATCTATCACCTTCTGGAGAAAATAACTAAAAACTGAGACTATCAAATATGTAACTAAACTTTATAAGACAGCTAACTTCTTAAGACTACCAGTTGGGACTTTTCCCAGCACGCATTATTCAGTGTAAACAAAATCCCGCGACCCCCTGTATCCCGGGACGGCGTTCCCGGCAGATGCGCCCGCTCGCACGGGATTACGCTCTGACGCGTGCGCCTTAATCCACCTGGAGTGGATCCAAACAGGGATTTAGGAATTATTAATAGTTCATATCGCTGTCGTTAACTACTATATTGCAATACGTACAAAGAGACAACATCAAATAACTTGCTCTGATCCTAATGTAAATTGGTAACTAAAGCACTTCTTCTTCTTCTTTTGGTGCCTCATTACTACTGAAGGTTGGCTGTCAGTTCTTTGAAGCTCTGTCTATCCATAGCCAGCCGAAACTGTTGTTTGACAGAGGTGATGCCCGTCCACTGTTTGATGTTTTCTAGCCACGAGTTTTAACGGCGTCCAGCGCGCCTTCGCCTTTTCACCTTGACCATCATGATGAGTTTGTGCAATTTATGTTTATCGTGCTCAGCACATGGTCGCGATATTCACTCTTACGCTTCTTGACTTAAAGCACTTGTGTTATGGAATCGGAAACAACGAAGGTACTACGAACACCCAGACCCCAGAAAATGCAGAATAAACAGTTTTCTCCTGAAGGGACCTCAAAGCAGGGACTCCTTGAAAATAGGTGTGTACGCCCCACGTCCACGGTGATCTTCAAATGTAGTAAATATATACATATTTATGATTATTTTGATAGTTATTTATATGTTTGCAATCTACGCTTTATCTAAATCCGTTCCAGTCAGTATAAATTCAAACGTAAGCCAACATTCGAAACAGATTGTGATCAGCGAACAGATTAAATTAAATACGGCGACGCCCACGCAGCACTTCCGGTGGCTGGCGCGCGCTTATCGTTGCCACTTCCGGCCGCTCAGTAGCCTGTGAAGACGAATACAGCATCCGTAGGAACGCTATTAGGATTTCTGTCGAAATTATGTTGTTATTGTATAATAATGACTATGCATAGTTAGGAACGATATTGCAGGTTCGAATCCTGTATACGCATTCGTACATCATTGGTAGGGTCAACATGACACTTTGCTCTGATCAAACTCAGTAGCTAAAGCTGTGTTAAGAAATCGAATGATGGTAGTTCATATGTATGCACTAGTAGTCCGTTCAGTGGTCACAATATATAAAATATTTTCATTAGCTGAAAGTTCTAATTCTATTCCAAGAAAATGTTTTTAAGTTTTACTTATTACTTATTATACTATAGAAAAGTATAGAAAATTAATTCTTAGAGAGTCTTTTTTTAATGAGAGTTTATATTTTTAATGCTCCCGTGACCACGGATGCTATAAAGCACCCGAAACGTCGGGAAGTAAAAATAGCTTGTAAAAAATAAATAAAAACGTGATAAAAGTCGAAAATCGTTTTAAGATGTGTAGTATTCATGTAAATACAAGAAATCATTATATGAGTTCATTTTAATAAATATTTCATACATTTTCAACACAATTTAATGAGCATCGGTGGTTCAGTGGTAGAATGCTCGCCTGCCACGCGGGCGGCCCGGGTTCGATTCCCGGCCGATGCATACATTTTTTGTTGTAAAACAACTTAATCATTCTTTGAATATTATTTTTTTATAATATTTTTTAAATAACATAACAAATAGCTTGAAGCGCTTTAGAATATTTTATTCAAAATTCACATTTTACTAACTCATTTATATATAACATTATATTTTAAGCCATATAAGTTACGTTGAACTTTTTGTTATAAATTGTGTATTTAGCTGACAATTCAAAAGAGGCATCACATACTTGACCATCGGCATTATTTTAATGTTTTTTATACATACATACATATCGGCCTGTTATAGTCCACTGCAGGACAAAGGCCTCTCCCTTCCTTCATCCCAATGATTTGCCATAATCGCCACGCTTGGCAAGCGGATTAGCGATCGCAGTACCAGACCACCCGCACCTCAGACGATTCTGCCCTCTTCGGTCTGATAATTTTGGTCTGTTATTTTTAGAGAAGGTTATCCCGCCATCTATCGGTTGCCATAACGATATCCCTTAGTCGCATCTTACGAAATTCGCGGGAAGAAAGGGAGTGACAATATTCTTACGCCGTTACCGATATTCTTGCGGCGTAACTATACGGCTACACGGAGTTTGCAAACCTATATTTATAAATTAAAGTAGTGAGTGAAAAAAGGAAGCGGATATAGTCAGGTGGATCCTTAACAACTATGACGTTAAAAACTAGAATTTTGACAGAGAAGTTCTACAAGGATCTCTATAGTAAGTTATGAAATAAATAGAATATGAATTTACTAACCCAATCCACGCCTCACTTTATTAATTACTGTATATTTTTGTTTTACGTAATTTTCCTCAGTATGTCTAGTGGTAGTAAGTTAGTTATTTTTATATTTTTCTACTTATCAAAATTTTTGTATACTTAAGAATTTTGAGATATCAAAGGATGGGAAGCCTTAGATTTAGTCTAGACATTTTTGTCCTATCGAACCACTTTTACAATAATACCTTTAAAACTTAATGTATATTCTGTAGTGATAAAAATATTTATTTATTTATCAATCATATGTTACGCTTTTTATTCGCTATTTGATAATTTAGAAGCCACATCATAAAAACAATAATAAAAAAAAGAAATTACACACACAGTTATTTTCAAAATATAATACTATGAGCGCCTACACTTTTTATCACCGCAATACCCTTGGCCGATAAATTTTGCAGTGAAACTCCGGCAAGGCGCCGGGTAAGTGGCGTTTAATTAAAAATATGTCAGGATCGACCCTCGGCGCGGATTACTTGTCGCTATTGGTGCATTCTAAAATTGGATTTGTGTTGTTCTTTGGGATTTTACCCATAGAGCCTTTATGGGTTTTGTTGTTTAAGTAGGCCCAGTTAATTTGTTTATGCTAATTTTAATGCTGTGGTTGGATATTGCGAAAGTCGGTTATTATTGTAAGAGATTTACATAGATTTACATAGATTTAGAAATTTATATCAAATTATCGGCATAATATGACAGATGGTTTCATTTATTTATTTTAAAATTCATGACATAAATTCATATTTTGATTATGTTTGTTTTCTTTTTCACGCAGTAGATAATGCTCTAAAGCTATGGGGAAATACAACGAATATCTTGTGTGCAAGTTAACTACAAATGATTTTTTGATTACAAATAAATTACTACTTAAATTAAAAAAATACTACTTAAATTATTTTTTTTCCTTCTTTTTTTATTTTCTTATTATTGTTTCCAGATCTACCATTTAATTACATATTTTTGTTGGTAGTTTAACTAGCAACATTTTTGTTATTTGTTTGATGTGTTAAGTAGTAGTGAATAAAAAACATTACTCGGGCATATTTGTTACTCCAGAAATCAACATTAGTTATAGATAGAGAGATGCGTTTATTCGGCCATTAAAAAAGAAATAACAAAAATAACTTTTTTATCAACTTTCTATTACTCTTAATACTTAAGCATTGTGACATGAACCAATAGAAAAAAAAGAAACAGCAAGACAAAATATTTAAAAATATATCATGTTTAATTATGATTTAATTATGATCGTTTGACACATTCCTCATTTAATGTTACAAAGTAGCAGATAACGTAATAAAACTGCGACTATACTTCAACGAGGGATAGATTAGCACTTTTATCGGCTACTAATGGTCATAAAATCCCAGCCCTAAACAGTTGTAACGGTATTTAATACGGGTAGTAAAATTCGACAGGAGCATAAAGGTTTAACAATCCCCTATAAAGTTGAAGCGAACGAAGTGTAGTGTACGGGTCGCAGAAAGGCTCGCAAGTAATAAAAAGCGATTTAGATCAATGAATTCAAGTCAGGGGTTGTTGTTTTGGCGTCTCTGTCAAGTATGGGAAATAGCGTAAAGATAGTAACGAAAATGCTTCAAACTGTCACACAGACAGATTTATTTGTACTTCTCACTTTTTTATTAGTTAAGCGACTTGCCCCGTCATAGATTTTTTTTCTTTATCTTTAGTCTATCATAGTATCATAAACGTATACTGCGTTAAGTATTGCGTAATGAAATGTTGGTACAATCATCATTATATTTATCTCAATTTATATTACTTTTAATGGATATTTTTTACAAAGTAGATAAACAAATATATAATACATAAAGAAATATATAGGGACAACATTACATAATATTGATCTGATCCCATAGTAAATAGCTAAAGCACTTGTATTTATCAATCTTAAACAACGAAAATACTACACACACACACTACAGAAATATAATACTCAACTTGAATCTCTTCGTTCGTTAGAGAAAACTGTATGACAATCAGTTCAGTATTTTTTGAGTTTTTCAGTTTTATACAGACAGAGGGACGAAACGAATAAATATAATAAATTTTGTGTTGTTCCGAAACAAAAGTACAGCTCAATATTAACCCTAGCTCCTCATCTAGGAGTAGAAAACAAGATTAACAAAGGAAGTTTTTTTCATAAAATGCAATGAAGAATAAAATATACATTATTAATCAGTTCACTTTGCCGTGAGGTTTCAGCGTAAGTGTTTACTACCCCCTTTCTTCTCGTAGATATTACCGACGGGCGCGATAATCATCTCGAAAAATACCAGACCAAAAATAATCAAACCTATGACAGGCAGCAGCGTTTAAGTTGTGAACTGTCTGGTACTGCGATCGCTAATTAATTTTCCAAGAGTGGTGTGTGTGGAAAATCCACCATAGCGAAAGGCCTATGTACTGCAGATGGATTAAAAGGTTGTTAAGTAAGTAACACGTAATTACTTATAAAAATATTGTACCTATCCATTTGAATAGCTGACCATCGTTTGCTCCTTACCCTTTATCTATATGTTCCATAATTTTAAAGTGTTATTGCAATAAAAAAGGTACCATATAGAATAATAAAAAAGATACCATATAGAATATTGTAGATGCTCCCATATCTCTCGCTGCATTTGTAAAATGTCCCATCGTAAGTACGTCCCATCGCTTCGCTGTAGCGCAAAATCCGTGACATGTACTACGACGGAGGTATAGCTGATGCAGGGCGGTTTAAAGCTACGGAGCCCGCCGCCCGCGATCACTCGCTCGGAGTTCCACGAGCGCGCCGCCCGCCCTACCAGCAGCCCAACTCCGCTCGACTTTACTACGATTTACTACACGAATATTATAAACCTAGTGGCATGTGTTACGTGATACGAAATGTAAATAAAAACTCGTCACAATTCCCAAACGGTTATCAAATTCGTGGGCGCAACGTAATAATAATAATAAAAAAACGATAACGGATCGTGAGTTAAAAATAACGAGCGATTTAAACAATCGTTAACCAGTTCTTAACTCACTGTTTGTCCAAACACGAGCACACGTCGATGGACTTATGGCCCGGACGGATATAGAAGACTGGTCGTAGTATATATACAATAAGTGCGATTTTCGTGTGCACGCCGAACAATTGGGGAGGTGTTGCTGTCGGTAAATATTTACGGTACGCCGTGAGGAACTATCGCGCAACGGTGGGATAGCCAAGCTCTCGGGACATCTGCGAAAACAAGGTGAGACTGCTTTCGGGAGATTTTCAAAATCTGACAGTTTAATGACTTGACTTTCTATTTAGTGTTTCCATGTAGTCTATGTTAACTTTTTCACTATACGTAGACCTATGTCTACCTCAGTATTGGGTATGGCGTGAAGATATTTATGTAATATATTTATTTGTTAACTTATTCGATTTTCATTAATTTCGATTACTTATGGTATTTCTTCTCTTGATATTGATTAAAAAAATATCTTCACGCAATTCCCAATACAGGGGTAGACAGAGGTCTAATCTAGACGATTAAGCCCCTTCGACCCACCTTCCACAAAAGATATTTTCCGGGACAACGTCACGTTGTGGTGAGTTGTGGGAGGTGGTGAGCCCGTCGCCGTCTTTCGTCCAAGCTAACGATATAATTCGTACATAAGTTTTTAAAAAATCCAGTGGTACGAGCCTGCCACCTGGGGATCGAACTCGGGTATCTTGACTCGAAATTCCGACCACCCAACCACTCGGCTATCGTGACTTTTTGATATGGATGTACTTGTAAAATAAATAAATCTTCACGCAATTCCCAATACAGGGGCAGAAAGAGGTCTAGTCTAAACAGTTAAGTCCCTTCGACCCACCTTCCACCGAAGATATTTTCAGGACAACGATGTACTTGTAATTTAATAGTTTCAAAGGTGATGACCTCCTCACTGTCACTGTCTAGGTCAGCACCACACTCTTATCTATTTCTAAAGAGTGTAGAGAGCCAGTCACACTGTATCACTGGCAACAAGGCTTAGCTTAGCTCCCAGATGTAAAAAACGAACCAGATACCTTCTTCTTATACGAGTAAAATTATTAACAGGTGTCGTGGGAAACCGTTGCCACTTACCATCAGGTAGCTCGTTTTTCACTCTACACCTATAAAAAAAGGAAAAAGTTATGTTTTAAAACATTCTTCAAGCTTTTTATTCTTTATGAAAAATGTAATACTGAAGGGAGAAGAAATATATTTAGCCGTAATTAGAGAAAGATTTCCTAAGGATACTCTAATGAGTGTAAAGATTTTTTCGCTCCTTAGATTCTTTCTTCTTCATCTTCCGTACAGCCTATCATACGGTCACTGCTGGACATAAGCCTCCCTTGATATTTTCCATAAAAAATGGGCCTCAGCCTAAGCCTAAGCACAATATTTTGTAAGACGTCACTCAATCTTTTGGGGGTCTTTCTACACTGCGCTTGCCAAGACGAGGTTGTGACTCAAAAAGCTTTTTTCCCCAACGGTTATCAATGGAAATATGTGTACTTTGTGCTACTTCTAGTGAAATAAAACCTCTTAACGCTATTTCCAATATTGAGGTAGACAGAGGTCCAAACAATTAAGTCCTTTCAACCCACCATTCACCGAAGACATTTTTGGAACAACGTAAAATGTGGTGAGCGTGTCGCGGTATTTATGTCCAAACCAACGATATAGAACGTACATAAAATTAGAAAAAAACCTATTGGTATGAGCCTGCATCGCAAACCTACCATCAAACCATTCGGCTATCGTGAACATAGCACCATATTGAAACCTATTACATAGCTTATGTAACCAATTTCATACAAACATTAAATTTTAATGAGAATTACAATTTGATGAGTAATTTCGAATCATTAAGTAACTACTTAATTGGATTCTAAAACAACAATTTCTAATATTTACTCAGTTGTTTATGTTGTTAACTTGAGCAAACAAGTTAGAGTTAGTGCGCCTACTTACGCTACAGTTGTTTGTTGATAAATACGCAAGTTGGTGATTACTTCACGACTACGGAAGTTATAAAGGAGGGAGGGTTGAGGATGTGATAGTTACATTTGCATACTTTACAACTTATGAATTTGGGGGTAAACATAGCAGGCTCTATTGAGCAACAATCTTTCTAGCGTGAACTGGTAGCACCTCAAAGTTGAAATTTGTTTTTCTAAGAAAGAAGAATAAAAGTAAACTGACGTGTGGGTTTGCTCGCTTAAAAGACTCAAGTTCAATTCCCAAACGCTAGGTTTTTCCCAGGAGTTTTTTCCAAAACTTATTTACGGTATATATTGTTGTCTTGCATTTAGAGACGGCAACTGGCTCATCAATTGTAACGTTATTCCAAAAAACAGTCTTCGGTGAAAGAAGGTTTGAAAGGACTTGATTGTCTGGACCCTTGTCCAACCACAGACTTGGGAACAGCGTGTAGAAGTACATTTTATATAGGTTTGCTCGCAGTATATCTCTTCCTCGTGTTTGTCTATGAGGCGACGAAGGGATTGACACGGCAGATTGTAATATACATAGATAGATAAGGACAACATCACATACGCTGTTCTGATCGCAAAGTAAGCAGCTTAAGCACTGGTATCATGGAATTAGAAACGACTAAGTTACCACAAACATCCACACCCGAGACATTGTAGAAACTTCAGAGCTACTCGTTCACGTAGATCAGAAGAAGGAGAAATAAAATGGAGTTAATTATCGTTTAGGTTTACTTGTGTATGTCACTCTTTTTCGATTATCTACGAGGCGACATAGGGAAAAGCTTTAAATTTTGTATTGACAGTAGATGGAAAGCTGTATTATAATTCGGTGAATAACGAGAAATGAAATAAGTTGAACAGATTTCCGGCAGCATGCTCTTTAGTCAGCGTTTTTCTGTTTTCTTCATAACAGGTGAATAAGTAATAAAGCTCTCTAATAGTTCTGTACGGATTCCTAAAAGTCGCTTCTTACAATACCAATGTGGAGAAAGAGGATGGTATCCCTTAACTTATTCTTTCTGTTTACGTGTATTATACTAGTAAATATAAACGACTATTTAATTATCTTTCTGCTTGCAAGCGTATCGATTGCTTCAGAACTTCCATATCAGTGGACTGGAGAGTTTGACGTTCTGAAGTTATGTATACGCCATTCCAAATACAGGGGTAGACAGAGGTCTAGACAATTAAGTCTTTTCGACCCACCTTGGTGGTGAGCTCGCCGTATTTATGTCTAAGCCAACGATATAAATCGTTCAAACGTTTTTTGAAAGAACAAATTGATACGAGCCTGCCACCTAGGGACCAAACACGGGTCTGACTGTTTTATATACGGGGGACCTTACATTTTTGTTTATTAGTGTTTGTTTGGTCCTACGTTACTGTAACCATATCGCATACACATATACGGTACCTATTATGCCATTTCGCTATAAAATAGATATTTAATATTATGAAATTGTTCTTTATCTTGTTTAAATCAAAAATAACTCCTTTACCTCCTGTGTGACGTCGTAAGAGCGACTAATGGTCTACAATGTTCTGTGGAAATCGACAGATGGCGATAATTTCGAAAAATACGAGACCCAAACTCAGCAACAGTGAAAAATTACACAGATCTTCTTTTTCCAACTTGCTCTTCCTCTAAATAAAAAAATAAATGAATATTTTTACGCAATTCCCAATACAGGAGTAAACGGAGGTCTAGTCTAGACCATTAAGTCCCTTCGATCCACCTTCCACCGAAGATATTTTCGGGACAACGTGACAGGTGGTGAGCCCATCGCCGTCTTAATGTCCAAGCCAACAATATAATTCGTACATAAGTTTTTGAAAAATCCATTGGTACGAGCCTGCCATCTGGGGATCGAACTTGGGTCTCTTGACTCGAAATTCGGAACACACAGCCACTCGTTACTATGTTACCGCAATTTTTTTATATAATAATATACTCTTTATATACTTATAACGTACTAGGAATAGCATCTTAAGGGTATTTTCTCTTGATTCTAAAATCGAAATGAAATGAGTTATGTATTTCCTGAGGTTAGCGACCTCTGCGATGTCTGGACAGAAAGGGAAGGCTTCCTTCGGGTTGACTGTATTCCCCTAGGGAGATCGGCACGACAGTTTCGTGCACATGAAATATACCGAAGTTCTGGTAATTTTATTTTGTCACAATATAATACTGGCTGTGAGAAATTCCAAATGTTTTAAATCGTCTGGGTGACTCTCAGCATGACAGCATTGAGGGGGACGAAGATTTTTTTATTTTGACGCAGTTGTCAATATATGGGTAGACAAAGATCTAGACTATTATATCCTTTCGACTCACCTTCCACTGAAGACATTTTTGGGGACAACATGACAGGTTAGAGCCCGTCGCCGTCTTTATGTCCAATCCAAAGATGTAATTCGTAAATAAGTTTATGAAAAAATCCTCTGGATTGGGTATCAAACTAGAATTATAAAAGGTAGTCACGAATATATATAGTAAATACATATGTGTATGTTTGTGTACTTAAGTATTTATATAGGGTTTAGTAGGTATTTATGTAGTATTTATTTATGTACGTTTATTGAATTTGTATTTATGAAATGTTGTTATGTATGTATAAGGATTCTATTTTGATTTTATCTCTTAGAATTTATTGCGCCTATCACAAATTTCATCATACTATAGGTTGAGTGGGAAAAACTGCCTATAATGGATTAAGTCCACCTTTTGTGACCTTGTGATAAGGAATAGCAATAAAGATCAAATAAGTAAAAGGACAGAGAAGGCTACATATATTATTTTCGTACCCCATTTCACATTGAAGGGTAAAGAATAACATGAAATGATAATTGCGATGCTAAATCGAGCTTTTGTGTAACAAATGCGCCCCCGCACGACCCTGCGGTAGTTAAAGCATTCACCTCTTAAACACATTACTGAACTTGCTTGATGTGGGTGACGTGTATTAAAGTTGGAGGGAAAAGGTACTTTAATTGTAATGTGTGTGTGTGTGTGTGTGTGTGTGTGTGTGTGTGTGTCATTGTTAAGGATCGTATAGAAAATGAAAAACCTTTTAGAAAGTTATAATTTACTCAATGTGACTAAATAAACATTTTCCAATATATCAGATTTCTTTCACTATGAATTCCTTTTGTTCCACCTTTCAATGGAGTACCTTACTCTATGTGTATTCTTTTCGGTATCGGAGTAGACAGAGGTCTAGAAAATTTATTCCAATCGAACCACTTTTCAATGGAGCACGTTTGGAACAATGTGACAGGCGGTGAACCCGTCGTCGTATAAGCTAACCGTGCATGTACAATATATGTAAATATTTTCTAAGATATTTTTCGTATATATACATATAAATATCAACAGAGGGAACCCGCAAATCTTAGTTACAAATGCAGGATCACTATCAACTCGTCTATCGGGTAGTCTTATTCTTAATTATCTTTACAAACAAAGACTTTATTATATCTTAACACGATTTCCCATACCAACATGGGCAGAGGTTCAGACTCTACACTCTGAAGTTCTTTCGACCTACAACTCTTAACCGAAGCTCATTTGAAACAACGTGACCTTTTGTGAACTTATCGTCTTCTTAATGTCCAAGCTAACAGTACTTACATACATAAATAAATAAATAAAATAAATATCTTCACGCAATTCCCAATACAGGGGTAGACAGAGGTATAGTCTAGAAAATTAAGTCCCTTCGACCTTCTTCCACCGATGATATTTTTCGGGACAACGTGACAGGTGGTGAGCCCGTCACCGTCTTTATGTCCAAGTCAACGATAATTCGTACGTAAGTTTTTGAAAAACACATTGGTACAAGCCTGCTACCTGGGGATCGAGCTCAGGTCCCTCGACTCGAAATTCCAACCTCCCAACCACTCGGCTATCGTGAGATACATACATGTTTTATATATTTTGAAAGTCGTAATATTTTTATTTATTTTTCCACATATAGTTTTTTCTAACCTCTTCATGAACGTCAAAAGTAACGACTAACCATAACAAGTTTGCCGAATTAATCGAATCATTCGCCACCCAAACGAAAGCTTCGCGAAACTTTCCACCGGATTAGGATTCCGTACGCGCTGTTCCAATCACGGGGCATTGTGCCGCGGAGTCCCGCTCAATTAAATTACACGCCCCGGGTTCAGAGCGTCGGCTGAATGTGTAAATTGTTCTTAGCTGGAGGTCCGGTATCGTGGCTGGTTTCAAAGCACTTTTAGACTGGTTTTTGATTGTCCTCTGTCTATTTCCAGTGTTGAGAAATGCTTAAGGATAAAAATGGTTTCGACTCTTTTTAAACGAGATAGATTTGCATTTACATTATCTCCGTGGACGAGTGGCGTGCAAACAGATTTTCAAGCACAGGCTGCTCTGAGGTCCCGGGTTCGATTCCTGGATGGGTCAATGTAGATAAAGCACATTTTCTACATTTTCTCGTACCAACCGGAAGGTTTGTGATAGCTCGTTCCTTGTTCGTTCTTTTCTAATGTCATAACACAAGTGCTGTAGTTAATTACGATCTACGAATCTACGAGTATGTGTTTTTATTCCTTTCTGTATATAATACATATTTATTTATTTTTTGTCAGCTTATAAGTAATCAGTACAAATTCTTAATAATTGCTGCCTCAAAATATCAGACTTTTTAAATTACATTTTATATACGTTTATACATCTTGTCACAGTTTCTTCTCAATTTAAACATTTTCAATAACAAAACGAAACGCAAATCTACCAACTATAAGTTAATTGGCTGAGCGCTCAAAGAGAAAATTTTACTTTTCTTACTTTTTTTTCTTTCCCAATTACATTGGGGTTGTCAGTGACGTAGACAGTTAAGTCCTTTTCTCCAACATTGAGAAATAACGTAACAGTTAGTGAGCCTGTCGCCGTCTTAGTTTTGAGGCAAGATACAAAAAAATACAAACGAACTTTTCTATATATACGATACACGATACAAACCCTTCTTCTTCTTCAATAAGAAGCCTTCGTCCCGAGAACCGAACTTAAGTCTCTTGATTTGATTTGCTATCACCCAACCATTCATAACAGCAATTGTGGTAAAACTTGACGCTTTTGAATATTTAATTATGTAATCATGTATTACATTGACAAATAAATTTTATTTTTATTTTATTTTATTTGGGTTAAAAACAGTTATTTATTACAGTAAAATAAATAAAATATATTTTCACTTCACGCAACTCCCAATACAGGGGTAGACAGAAGTCTAGTCTAGACGATTAAGTCCTTTCGATTCACCTTCCACCGAATATATTTTCGGGAGAACGTGACAGGTGGTGAGCCCGTTGCCGTCTTTATTTCCAAGCCAACGATATAATTCGTACATAAGTTTTTTTTTGAAAAACCCATTGGTACGAGCATGCCACCTGGGGATCGAACTCGGGTCTCTTGACTCGAAATTCTGACCACCCAACCACTCGGCTAGCGTGACTTTTTATACATTACTGTCTTATTACAATTACTAATATTAAATCTTAAAAATTAATGTACAACCAACGACATTATCTTCGAATTACTATATGGAGTTTTGTTGAATATTAAGAAAAAAAATATCGTATATTAACAATTATTAGCAAAATATAACAGCTCAGTTTTAGTTTGTAATAAATTTTTTATTGATGCATTTTTAAATACATACATAGATAGGACAACATCACATACATTGCCCTGATTCCAAACTAAGCAGCTAAAACACTTGTGTTAGGAATCGGAGACAACGAACGCACAAACACGCAGACCGGAAAATAAATAAATAATAATATATCTTCACGCAATTCCCAATACAGGAGTAGCCAGAGATCTAGTATAGACATTTAAGTCTCTTCGACCTAACTTCCACCGAAGATACTTTCGGGACAACGTGACAGGTGGTGAGCCCGTCGCCGTCTTTATGTCCAAGCCAAGGATAAAATTCATACATAAGTTGAGGATCGAACTCGGGTCTCTTGACTCGAAATTCCAACCACCCAACCACTCGGCTATCGTGACTTTTTTGACCCGAAAATGTTTAGAAATATTGAAACGAAACAAGGAGCTCACAGATATCGACATCTCGAAAACCGGTGTGTACGCCTCTCGTCCTTGGAGATCGTCAAAAATATTAATAAGGACAGTATAGATTCATCGAGGCGCTAATTATTGACTTGCAACTTATATTAGCGCAACTTTCAAAGCAATAATACATCCTTGTTTAGCAAGTCATGTTTGCGATGTCCCGATTTACAAACACATTTGATCATTACTATCATTCAACGAAAAAATGTATGCATGACGTAACAATATTTTCACCAGCTGCTCTCAACAAATACGCACCGGAGGATTCATTTGTAATATTTGTTTTAATATCGCGTCTATCACCAAGTGACAAGGTCGATAATTCGCACAATAGATACGCCAATCCATCTGCGAATGTCACCGAGTTACATGGCAAACGTGTTCCTAAACTTTAACAATGTATTTTGCTATCTGAAGCCAATGTGTTAAGTGTTATCTGGTAAGCAAATACAAGTTTGTACAATTGGACAGTTATGATACACGAGGTGTACAGCTAACACAGATGTGTTCCAACCTCGTCATATAGGACCGTTGTGGTGTGAATGGTGTGGATTTGTTCGGAATTGACTGATTTATCTCAATTCATCGATGCATTTGGATGTTGGAATTTAAAAGTCCATATGGTGCAAACATTTGACAATTATTAATTTTCTGATTTGACGACATCCGTCGGATTTGTGATGGAATTTTTTATCTCTAAATGGGAACTGATGGTTATTCTATTTTATAAAGGTTCGGAATTTTGTTTACTGTAGACAAATTTAGTTTTGTTTATTTTCTATTTAATGTCGTTCTATATTATGTCTAAATCAATCCTTTATTTGTGGAAATAAGAAAAAAAATTCGATCATCGACAGCTTTTTTTTAAATTTACCACTGATTTCTAATGAGGTTCCTCCAAAAAAAAAAAAAAACGGGAGTAAAAAACTCCGTAGGTATCCTGTTCCTCGAAAATTTTTGAAATTTTATAATATTACAGTATAAAGAATAATATTTTTCGCTATTTCAACCATTGCTTCACTTGTTATTGTACCAAGAACCTGGGTACATAGAATGGTTGAAATTAACTTTTCAGCCAGAAAAAACCCAGGCCTATTGTCAGAGTAGATACATCTCCTTTAGTATTCTAGCCGATCAAACAGATGCTAATTTCTCTTCTCAAAACATTAAGGTTTTTAAAAAAAATAAATACACTGAATTAAAATACATAAGTAGTCGAATTACCAGTTTCCTTCGTTAACTTGCCCCTCTTGCAGGACTCATGGAAGCTTTCCAGATATTAGAAAGTGAAAGGAACAAAAGCTTTATTAAACCTGCCCCGTCAAGAAACCGCGCGGAATCGAACCGAACTTATTATAATATAAATCGAAAATACCCCGTGACTGACGGGCGTATATTCACGCCGGCAATTAAAAGGGGTGGACGGCGAGGGTGGAACTGTCATCCATCACATCGGATTACTGGGGACACTATTATTATTAGCAGCCGCCGGTAACCGGTTTAATCCGGTTTTCGTTCGGCAATTCTCGGAGAGATTCGCATCGCACGTAACGTACTTCTTATGCACATATTTCTAATGAAAACATATTGATTTATATTGTGTTAAAGTTTTATATAACTTCGAAGTTCGATGTCGATGCTAGTTACTGATGACATGAATAGAATAAAATAGATTGGAAAAATGTTGCTATACAGTTGATGAGATTTGACATGTTTAAATTACCTTAAAATCTAATGAACAATGTTTTCTTTTTAGTCAGTCTCTAAGTTATTTGTTAAAGAATTATTTTTGTATATGTAAATTTCAAAATTAAATTGGATATTTTCGATGTATTTCAAACACAATGTGATATTGTTACTGAATAATAAATAAAAAACAAATATTTTCAAGAATATGTTTACATCTAGGACTGGTGAATGGTAACATACTACATAATGCTAACATACCACGTATTTATTTATTTATTTACTACTCATGTACAAACAATATTAAAACGAAACGAAAACATAAACCGATTATAAAAAAACAGATACCGAGTACAAAAGCACAGCTTATTTCACACATCAAATTCATATCCACCAATTTTAAAATAAAATTGCTTTTTAATAAACACATACATAGATAGGGACTGCATCACATACATTGATCTCTGATCCCAAAGTAAGAAGTTTAAGCACTTGTATTATGAAATCAAAAACAACAAAGGTACCACAAACACATGACTCGAGAGAATGTAGAAAAAGTATTTTCTAAATTGATCCGACCGGAAATCGAACCCGGGACCTCAGAGCCGGTGACACCATAAAAACCGGCATGTACGCCTGTCGTGCACAGAGGTCGTAGTATTTTCAATTTTTAAATAAATACGTATATATAGGCGCAAATACATTGTTCTTATCCCAGAGTAGGTAACATAAGCGCTTCAGAAATAACGAAGGAACCACAAACACGCAGACCCGAGACAATTTAGCAAAAGTGTTTTTCTATATTAACCCCATCGGGTATCAAAGCTGGGATCTCTGGCTGCGAGCTGACGATACTTAGAAAACCGATATTTAAACTATTCTTTATCGGAGTTCATGAAATTTGCATGAAATTAGTAATTTTGCAATATTCATTTAAAAAGTTACTTCGCATGAAAGCATTTTTTGCTTTACATCACCAACGAGGTGCAAATTGAACTGCAAACATCGTTAGTGACACTTATATTGTTTATAATAACTGTCTGTGACAAAATTTTAACGGGCGTAATTAAAATGGAGTGCGTTAGGTGTTACGCCGTGATAGGGTGGCGCTATTGTCATGATTACGTGGAAATAATTGAAGCTCTCTTCTCTTCATATTTGAATGAAGCGAAACAGATGTTTGTTTTTCGAATTCCGTTATATTGTCTGAGTTTGCGAGTATGTCTGTCTGTTAATCCGTATCTGTGGTGTATCTATTATGACGTTAAAACATTCTTGTAACATATTCGAATACGTCAATATTAGAGAGATCTTTAATTAATCACCATAGGCGAGTGGATGGGTGATCGAAATTCGACTCCAAAGACCTGAGTTCGATCCCCAAGGCTTGTATAAGGCGTTAACAATGGGTTTTTGCAAAAACTTATGTACGATTTATATCGTTGACTTTTATCTATTCTTCTATCTATTTATATCGGCGAAAGGCTCACCACCTGTCACGTTGTCCCAATAAATGTCTTCGGTGGAAGGTGGGTCAAAACGATTTACTCGTTTAGATCTCTGTCTACCTTGTACCTTGTGGGAATGGCGTGTAGATATAATAAATCAACTGTCATCAATTGTCTGCAATACGTGTTTATTCATGCATGCGTAAAGGCCTCTAAGTCAATTAAGGCCATAACGGCTTAGCGTGTTGACGATCGCAGTACCAGAAACCTCGAACTTGAGATGTTGTTGTTGCCCATCATCGGTCTGTAAAGTTTTGGTTTGGTATTTTTTTAGATAGTTATACCACAATATTCCGAATCTTCGGTGGAAGTTGGGTCAAAGGGACTTAATTGTCTAGACTAGACCTCTATCTACCCCTGTATTGGGAATTGCGTGAAGATATTTATTTATTTTACCATATTCCGGTAGCCAATGATATTTTCAAAGCTCTTCCCTTTTTCGTCTCTTACGATACCCACGGAAATAAAGGGGGGTGGCGTAGTCTTTAAATGAAACCACACGGAACGAATCTATACAACTAAGATAAAGGAAAAAAAATACCGCAAACTTTACGTACAACTTTCTCACTATATCATACATATCTACTTATTTTATAAGTCTATAAAATAAAATTGGAAGAAGAAATTTTATTAATTCGAATAAAAAACGAACCATTTGTAAGGCTTTTGACATTATTTCTTTCAATGTCTATGACAAAATTGACCTTTCAACTTTATGATGACTTATAGTAATATAGCTAACGCTAAATATTAATTTCTTTGAATAAACCGAATACAAATATTTTTTTGTTATCTGTCTTATATTTAATAAAGTAAGACAATAAAACACACACACACCAACACGCAAGTAAATAGTGTTCTGAGTATTCGTTCGCTTTTAAGTTTTATAACATTACTGTTTTTTTATGCAAAGCCTGCCTTTTAACAGGTTTTAGAAACTTACTAAAAAAAACTTTATAAGAAGGGTTATTACAATATAAATAAATATATTAATGACAGTAATCCTATAAATGAATATATTAATGACAGCTTAGGAGCGATCACCTCATTCCCATAATGAGGTGATCGCTCCTAAGCTATTTCTAGAAAATATCACATCACGTTTTGTATAATATTAAAAAAAATATTCCCAAAAACAGAGGATACTTACGGATTTTCTTTCGACTGTTTCTTCTCCGTTAGAGGATGATACTACGGAGATTAAAAAATAGATAAAAAATGACTATTGATAAACGAAATAGTCATGGATGTTTATAGGTATGTATTTATCTATAAAAGTCTAAATATTTATGTATGTATATTGTACCGTTGCGTGGACACGAAGACGGTGATAGGCTCACGACTGTCACATTAACTCACGCAAATAGACTTCGGTGAAAGGTGGGTCGAAAGTACCTAACTCTGTCTGCTCTATTGAAAAAAAAAAACTTTTTCGAATTTCGAAAATACAAAAGAGACATGAATATATTAATTTTCTTTCCGTATTCCTTTCAAGTCTATTCTGGAATGAATGTTGATATTAAATGTTGCCTTCGTAATATCATTTTCGTTTCGCAGAACTGATTATTACGGAGGTTAACAATATTTAGGCAATGAATTCAATTACCTGGGATGCAAATTGAACAAGCAATAAAATTCGAAATGTAATTTGAAATAAAAGGGAAATAAAAAAAAACATTCGTCGGATTGGAAGCGCCACGACGCAATCTCCTCGTCTTTAATAAGCCAACAGAATTGGAATCTCAGTAGACGTTTGTAGACGAAATCGTTTTAAAGTGTTTACATAAAATACATATTTGCATGTTAAATGAAATGAAAATTTTGTCAGGGTATGGTAGAGGTGAAAGAAAGGTCTTTTACCTTTTTTTGTGAGAGAGTAGAATTGGGATTAATTTTTGGCTGAACATTAGCGAACAGTGCTTATATTGGTGAGATAATTTTCTGAGTGGTGGTTCTTCGAGCATGATAACTAGACAATACTTTGTGAAATAAAAAAAATATTGTTTCTTTTAGTGTTTTTTGTACCAAATAACCATTAAGATATTTAGAGTATTTCAATTAACCGACAACATCCGCGGGATGAAAGGGAGTGCGATGTTCTTACGCAGACACTACTACGTCACGATAGCCCAGTTGTTGGGTGGTCGGAATTTCAAGTCGAGAGACCCGAGTTCGATTCCCAGGTGGCAGTACCAAAGAGTTTTTCAAAAACTTCTGTACTAATTTCATCGTTGGCTTGGACATAAAGACGGCGACGGGCTCACCACCTGTCATGTTGTCCCGAAAAACATCTTCGGTGGATGGTGAGTCAAAGGGACTTAATTGTCTAGACTTGACCTCTGTCTACCCCTGTATTGGGAATTGCGTGAAGATATTTTTTTAGCTACTACTACGATACTAATATAAAATTTAAGTTTTAAAGAAATATGTCCAGTATTACCATCTGAAGTAAACACCCAAAACCGTTCCGTTAAGAATATTACCACTCTCTTTCTTCCCGTGGGTGTCGTAAGAGGCGACTAAGGGAAACAGCCTTGAATATCGTTATGGCAACCGATAGATGGCGGGATAACCATCTCTAAAAATATCAGACCAAAAAAATCAGACCGAAGATGGGCAGCAGCGTCTGAGGTGCGAGTGGTCTGGTACTGCGATTGCCAATCCGCTTACGAAGCGTGGCGCTTATGGCAAATCCTCTCTAGAGGGAGAGACTAATGTGCTGCAGTGGGCTTTAACAGGCCGTTATGTATGTATGTTATGTAACTGAAGTAAAATATTAAGTACCATATAATTTATACTTGCGATTTTTTTCTCTTGGTGAAATTGCATATTATTAATAATTGTTGCACCGGTTGGTTCAATTAAAGAGTAAATTTATAAAGTGAATTGTGTACAAATGTGCAACAATGATATACTCGTAAATATTAAGTATACTGTTAAGTATTACTATATGAAGATTATGAGATTATTCGATATATGAAGCAGCGATAGCTGATTGATGGTAAGGTGATCGGATATCGAGTCATGAGATCCGAGTTCAATACTCAGGAAGTAGACTTGTACCAATGATTTTTTCAAAACTTTTTTACGATTTATATTGTTGGCTCTTAAAGCCATCTACTAACATCTCCTATCCATCTAATAATATCCTCCATGTTCACCATCTTTCACGATAACCCAAAGTAAGCTTCTGTGAAGTCTATGAACATGCCGTTTTAACATAATAAATGTGGCAGACAGCACAATAAATCAAATAAATACTTGAGCTTTAGTACAAAACATAAACTTTTACAACGTCACAAATACATAGTCGTTAAGTGAGTCCACGTGACGACTCTCTCATTTCAAACTACCCTCCAAGGGATTAGTCCAGTCTCCGCAAAGCAATGGACCGTGCGGGTGAAATTGCTTCATTTGCGAGACCTTTATAACACTTCTTCCGGGTCGCGCGTTTTCTTTTTTACTTTTCCTTACCCTTGCCACAAACCTGTAAGAATATAGATTAAGTCTGATTGTGAGAGTTTGCGGGTTTGAATTGTTTCTACTAGAATTTATCTCAAACGAGATAAGAGTAATAACAATTCAAATAAACTGCTAGACTATTACAGTTGTCGCGGAAATGGCTGAAAATAATTTCCGGCATTTAAAGGAGTTTTAAATATAAAGATTATAAGCAATTTATGATAGCATCTTTCTTTTTTATTAAGTTATATTATTTTCAGTTTTTAGATTGAAGTAACCATGGCTGATTTTGGCGTTTTTAGAATTCAAATATGGAGATTTAATTTCGGTCTTTACCACTTTTAGAAACTTTTGTGCGGTTTGTATCGTTGGCTTGAACAAGACGGCGACGGTCTTCGACTCTTGTCACATCTGTTACTTTGTCTCTAATAAGCTCTTTAAAAAGTCGCATGAAAGGACTCTAGAACTCTATTTACCACAGTATAACGGCTGTTAGGAGATTGTAGTTTTTTTATTGTTTGAAGTTACGATAGCTGAGAGACATTAAAGAGGCATTTAAAAGAGTTTTAAATATAAAAATTATAAGCAATTTATGATAGCATCTTCCTTTTTATTAAGTTATAATATTGCTTATTAAAGATAACATTATTGGATGAACGGATGATCCGTTGATAACTTTTTACTTATATTTTTGTTTTTTATCGATCGTCTTCTAGATTTTTGTTTTGTATTCATCGTGCAAAATTTATTAATTTATAATACGGGACACTGATATGTTGTACTCTCATCCATAACGCCTGTAAAAGCGCAGGATATAAAACTGCAGGATAAGGGGGTTTGCTTGCCAGGATTCGCTATAAACGCCACACTGGACAAGCGTATTTTCCATCGCATTGCTAAACACTTCACACCATAGACGCTGCTGTCTGTCACCCCATCCCCATATCCCGCCATCCGTTAGCTAACTGGTTACACCCACGGGACATTCCCGCCTAAGATATGGTTGGTATATTCTTACTCTTGGCTGTAATAATAACTTCATTCATTCTTTTCTCCCGTGTATTAACTCGTAACTTTTACATTTACCACCGTTGGCACCGGTTCTAACGCGTCTTCTTCGGTACTCCTACTCTGAAGGCGTCGTCCGGATGACATAGAAGAAAGCTTTGGTGCACCCGATCCCTAAGAAAGGCGACCGCTCAGATCCAGGTAACTACAGACCGATCGCCATCACTTCCTTGTTCTCCAAAATAATGAAGTCCATTATAAACTGCCAACTCTTGTGGTACTCAGAGAAGCACCAGTTGATCAGTGACCGCCAGTACGGCTTCCGTCGGGGTTGCTCGGCTGGTGATCTTCTTATGTACCTCACTCATCGATGGGCGGAGGCAGTAGAGAGCAAGGGTGAGGCCCTGGCAGTTAGTTTGGATATTGCGAAAGCCTTTGATCGGGTATGGCACAAAGCGCTTCTCTCAAAGCTTCCGTCATATGGGGTTGCCGAGAAATTTTGCAATTAGGTCACTAGTTTTCTTACAGACCGGAGCATCACGGTCGTAGTTGACGGTGCATGCTCGGACTCCAAGTCTGTGAACGCTGGTGTCCCACAAGGCTGTGTGCTATCGCCAACCTTGTTTCTTCTGCATATCAATGATTTCACTGCATTCAATGACAGCACTGGTGATGCCCTGTATACCGGCCGTGCCAATATTTCTCGGGAACAAGTCGACGAGTACCGGAACAAACTTGTGTCTGAAGTCGAGATTTTGTTTGATAAAATCTCGGACTGGGGCCGACTAAATTTAGTCCAGTTCAACCCTAAAAAGACACAAGTTTGCGCGTTTACGCAAAAAAGAAACCCGTCGTATCATCTCGTTTTGAGCGCAGTCACCTAGTTGCCTCAGCCAGCATAGGAATCGTTGGCGTCGACATATCGAGTAGCGTTCAGTTTCGCGGTCATTTGGAAGGGAAGGCCAAATTGGCCTCTAAAAAGCTTGGCGCGATAGTACTTCATGCCGGCCCACCGCTTGCGACTTTATAAGGCGCAGGTTCGGCCGCACATGGAGTACTGTTCTCATCTCTGGGCGGGGGCACCCCAGTGTCAGCTCCTTCCATTTGACCGTATCCGAAGAAGAGCTGCTCGAATTGTCGACGACCATACTCTATCTCATCGGCTAGATCCCCTGGCTTTGCGAAGAGATGTTGCATCTCTTTGCATTTTCTATAAATCTACTACGGGGAGTGCTCCGAGGAATTGTTCGGATTAATCCCAGCCGCTGAATTTCACCATCATACCTTACGGCATAACCAAAGACTTCATCAACACCACCTTGATGCTTAGCATTCCACCACAGTGCGTTTTTCGCGGAATTTTCTGCCACGCACTTGCACTTTGTGGAATGAGCTGCCGTCAGTAGTTTTTCCGGACCGATACGACTTAGGGACCTTCAAGAAAGGAGGCTCCTTCTTGAAGGTCCCTTACCTACTTCTAGTTAAGTTAAGGACAAGTTAAGTTAAGGACAAGTTAAGTTAAGGACAAGTTAAGTTAAGGACAAGTTAAGTTAAGGACAAGTTAAGTTAAGGACAAGTTAAGTTAAGGACAAGTTAAGTTAAGGACAAGTTAAGTTAAGGACAAGTTAAGTTAAGGACAAGTTAAGTTAAGGACAAGTTAAGTTAAGTTAAGGACAAGTTAAGTTAAGGACAAGTTAAGTTAAGGACAAGTTAAGTTAAGGACAAGTTAAGTTAAGGACAAGTTAAGTTAAGGACAAGTTAAGTTAAGGACAAGTTAAGTTAAGGACAAGTTAAGTTAAGGACAAGTTAAGTTAAGGACAAGTTAAGTTAAGGACAAGTTAAGTTAAGGACAAGTTAAGTTAAGGACAAGTTAAGTTAAGGACAAGTTAAGTTAAGGACAAGTTAAGTTAAGGACAAGTTAAGTTAAGGACAAGTTAAGTTAAGGACAAGTTAAGTTAAGGACAAGTTAAGTTAAGGACAAGTTAAGTTAAGGACAAGTTAAGTTAAGGACAAGTTAAGTTAAGGACAAGTTAAGTTAAGGACAAGTTAAGTTAAGGACAAGTTAAGTTAAGGACAAGTTAAGTTAAGGACAAGTTAAGTTAAGGACAAGTTAAGTTAAGGACAAGTTAAGTTAAGGACAAGTTAAGTTAAGGACAAGTTAAGTTAAGGACAAGTTAAGTTAAGGACAAGTTAAGTTAAGGACAAGTTAAGTTAAGGACAAGTTAAGTTAAGGACAAGTTAAGTTAAGGACAAGTTAAGTTAAGGACAAGTTAAGTTAAGGACAAGTTAAGTTAAGGACAAGTTAAGTTAAGGACAAGTTAAGTTAAGGACAAGTTAAGTTAAGGACAAGTTAAGTTAAGGACAAGTTAAGTTAAGTTAAGGACAAGTTAAGTTAAGGACAAGTTAAGTTAAGGACAAGTTAAGTTAAGGACAAGTTAAGTTAAGGACAAGTTAAGTTAAGGACAAGTTAAGTTAAGGACAAGTTAAGTTAAGGACAAGTTAAGTTAAGGACAAGTTAAGTTAAGGACAAGTTAAGTTAAGGACAAGTTAAGTTAAGGACAAGTTAAGTTAAGGACAAGTTAAGTTAAGGACAAGTTAAGTTAAGGACAAGTTAAGTTAAGGACAAGTTAAGTTAAGGACAAGTTAAGTTAAGGACAAGTTAAGTTAAGGACAAGTTAAGTTAAGTTAAGTTAAGGACAAGTTAAGTTAAGGACAAGTTAAGTTAAGGACTGCATGTTCAAGTCTGTGAACGCTGGTGTCCCACAAGGCTGTGTGCTATCGCCAACCTTGTTTCTTCTGCATATCAATGATTTCACTGCATTCAATGACAGCACTGGTGATGCCCTGTATACCGGCCGTGCCAATATTTCTCGGGAACAAGTCGACGAGTACCGGAACAAACTTGTGTCTGAAGTCGAGATTTTGTTTGATAAAATCTCGGACTGGGGCCGACTAAATTTAGTCCAGTTCAACCCTAAAAAGACACAAGTTTGCGCGTTTACGCAAAAAAGAAACCCGTCGTATCATCTCGTTTTGAGCGCAGTCACCTAGTTGCCTCAGCCAGCATAGGAATCGTTGGCGTCGACATATCGAGTAGCGTTCAGTTTCGCGGTCATTTGGAAGGGAAGGCCAAATTGGCCTCTAAAAAGCTTGGCGCGATAGTACTTCATGCCGGCCCACCGCTTGCGACTTTATAAGGCGCAGGTTCGGCCGCACATGGAGTACTGTTCTCATCTCTGGGCGGGGGCACCCCAGTGTCAGCTCCTTCCATTTGACCGTATCCGAAGAAGAGCTGCTCGAATTGTCGACGACCATACTCTATCTCATCGGCTAGATCCCCTGGCTTTGCGAAGAGATGTTGCATCTCTTTGCATTTTCTATAAATCTACTACGGGGAGTGCTCCGAGGAATTGTTCGGATTAATCCCAGCCGCTGAATTTCACCATCATACCTTACGGCATAACCAAAGACTTCATCAACACCACCTTGATGCTTAGCATTCCACCACAGTGCGTTTTTCGCGGAATTTTCTGCCACGCACTTGCACTTTGTGGAATGAGCTGCCGTCAGTAGTTTTTCCGGACCGATACGACTTAGGGACCTTCAAGAAAGGAGGCTCCTTTCTTGAAGGTCCCTTACCTACTTCTACCTTTACTACCTTTCTCAAAGGCCGGAAACGCATCCGGTATTCCTCCGGTATTGCAGATATTCATGGGCGGTGGTAATCACTAACCATTACGTGTGGCACCAGCTCGTTTGCCTCCCTCTTCTATAAAAAAAATTACATTTATATTAAGTTAGAGAGAGAGAGAGAGAGAAATTACAGGAAAATACACTGTTTTGTTTAAAAAAATTATATCATAGCTAAATAAATTACTTGCATTCCTGTTAACCACTTCAACTATGCTGCAATGCTTGTGCCTGGAGTTGCTCACGAGAAATGGTCTCTAGAACCTGCGATGTAGTTTATAAATTTACACCCTCAAAATTAGGCTAATAATGATAATAAATATTTTCACGTAATTCCCAATACAGGGGTAGACAGAGGTCTAGTCTAGACAATTAAGCCCCTACGACCCACCTTCCACCGAAGATATTTTCGGGACAACGTGACATACCACCTGTCACGTTGCCGTCGCCGTCTTTATATCCAAGCCAACGATATAATTCGTACATAAGTTTTTGAAAAACCCATTGGTACGAGCCTGCCTGGGGATCGAAGTCGGGTCTCTTGACTCGAAATTCCGACCACCCAACCACTCGGCTATCGCGACTATTGACAGAAAAGCTAGATTGAATTATTTTCAGTTTTAGATTGAAGTAACCATGGCTGATTTTCATGTTTGCAACTCAAACATGGATTTAATTGGCCCCAAATTCACTTTAGAAACTTTTGTGCGGTTTGTATCGTTGGTTTGAACAAGACGGCGATGGTCTTCGACTCTTGTCACATCTGTTACTTTGTCCCCAATAAGCACTCTGACAAGTCGCATTAAAAGGAATCTAGACCTCTTTTCACCACAGTACGGCTGTTAGAGATTATAATTTTCTTATTTGTTTAGAATTTTAAGCCTAAAAGAATTGTTCACGCCATTCCCAATACAGAGGTCCAGACTAGTAAGTACTTTCGACCTATATTTCATTGAAGATATTTTTTGGAACTATGTGACGGGTGGTAAGCCTGTCGCCGTTTTTATATTCAAGCAAAAAACGAAAATCACCCATAAATTTTTTGACAAAACTCATTAGTGTAAAACTCGGCTCTCTTGACTCGAATTCCGATTACTAAACCGCTCAGCTTTCGTGACTAGGACATAATTTCATAAATTTATGATGAAGAAAGGATAACACCTAAACATGATTAGTTGTCACGTAAAAGCTCCGACGAATGCTCAAACTTTTATCACGCGCACTCAGTGTTGAGCGGTCGTCGGTTCGCCGCAAAAAGAACGAAGTCGCTGTTAAATTATTCACACGCAGGCCTTTTCACGGGGGGGGGGGGGAGGGGAGAGTTGGGTAAAAGTGAAAATGTTTCATATTCCCGCTCCCCCTCTGACAAATAACCGCGAGGAACCTACCAGATGTTTTATAGAAACGAACGGTTGAACAGTGGGCACGATATTAGCTTATTTTTTTTGTGTTTCAGTGTATTTTGTGAATTGTTTTATTTGACTCTATATTATGAAAATATATCTTCACGCTATTCCTAGTACTGAGACAGAGACAGGTCTCGACAATTAAGACCCTTCGACTCACCATGACCGGAGACGTGATTAGGGACAACCTGTCACGTTATCCCGAAAATATCTTCGGCGGAAGGTGGCTTTAATAGTCTTGACTAGACCTCTGTCTACCCCTGTATTGGGAACTGCGTGAAGATATTTATTTTATTTTATTTAGATAGATACTCTTGTGCAGTTTGTATCGTGTCTTGTCTTGTCGTGGCTTGGACAAGACGGTGATGGTCTCTCCTCTTGTCACACCTGTTACTTTGTCCCCAATAAGCACTCTGACAAGTCGCATTAAAAGGAATCTAGACCTCTTTTCACCACAGTACGGCTGTTAGGAGATTATAATTTTCTTATTTGTTTAGAATTTTAAGCCTAAAAGAATTGTTCACGCCATTCCCAATACAGAGGTCCAGACTAGTAAGTACTTTCGACCTATATTTCATTGAAGATATTTTTGAACTATGACGGTGGTAAGCCTGTCGCCGTTTTTACATCCAAGCAAAACGAAAATCACCCATAAATTTTTGACAAAACTCATTAGTGTGAAACTCGGCTCTCTTGACTCGAATTCCGACCACCCAACCACTGGCTATCGCGACTATTGACAGAAAAGCTAGATTGAATTATTTTCAGTTTTTAGATAGATACTAAGATCGATAATAAGTCAGTCAGAAGATAGATAATAAGTCACGATAGCCGAGTTGCTGGGTGGTCGGAATTTCGAGTCGAGAGACCCGAGTTCGATCCCCAGGTGGCAGTACCAATGAGTTTTTTTAAAAAAAAAACTTATGTACGAATTTCATCGTTGGCTTGGACATAAAAGGCGGCGACGGGCTCACCACCTGTCACGTTGTCCCGAAAATATCTTCGTAAAAGGTGGGTCAAAGGGACTTAATTGTCTAGACTTGACCTCTGTCTACCCCTGTATTGGGAATTGCGTGAAGATATTTATTTATTTATTTATTTAGATAGATACTCTAGTGCAGTTTGTATCGTGTCTTGTCTTGTCGTGGCTTGGACAAGACGGTGATGGTCTCTCCTCTTGTCACACCTGTTACTTTGTCCCCAATAAGCACTCTGACAAGTCGCATTAAAAGGAATCTAGACCTCTTTTCACCACAGTACGGCTGTTAGGAGATTATAATTTTCTTATTTGTTTAGAATTTTAAGCCTAAAAGAATTGTTCACGCCATTCCCAATACAGGGGTAGACAGAGGTCTAGAAAATTAAGTCCTTCGACCCACCTTCCACCGAAGATATTTTCGGGACAACGTGACATACCACCTGTCACGTTGTCCCGCAAATATCTTCGTAAAAGGTGGGTCAAAGGGACTTAATTGTCTAGACTTGACCTCTGTCTACCCCTGTATTGGGAATTGCGTGAAGATATTTATTTATTTAGATAGATACTCTTGTGCAGTTTGTATCGTGTCTTGTCTTGTCGTGGCTTGGACAAGACGGTGATGGTCTCTCCTCTTGTCACACCTGTTACTTTGTCCCCAATAAGCACTCTGACAAGTCGCATTAAAAGGAATCTAGACCTCTTTTCACCACAGTACGGCTGTTAGGAGATTATAATTTTCTTATTTGTTTAGAATTTTAAGCCTAAAAGAATTGTTCACGCCATTCCCAATACAGAGGTCCAGACTAGTAAGTACTTTCGACCTATATTTCATTGAAGATATTTTTGAACTATGACGGTGGTAAGCCTGTCGCCGTTTTTACATCCAAGCAAAACGAAAATCACCCATAAATTTTTGACAAAACTCATTAGTGTGAAACTCGGCTCTCTTGACTCGAATTCCGACCACCCAACCACTGGCTATCGCGACTATTGACAGAAAAGCTAGATTGAATTATTTTCAGTTTTTAGATAGATACTCTTGTGCAGTTTGTATCGTGTCTTGTCTTGTCGTGGCTTGGACAAGACGGTGATGGTCTCTCCTCTTGTCACACCTGTTACTTTGTCCCCAATAAGCACTCTGACAAGTCGCATTAAAAGGAATCTAGACCTCTTTTCACCACAGTACGGCTGTTAGGAGATTATAATTTTCTTATTTGTTTAGAATTTTAAGCCTAAAAGAATTGTTCACGCCATTCCCAATACAGGGGTAGACAGAGGTCTAGAAAATTAAGTCCTTCGACCCACCTTCCACCGAAGATATTTTCGGGACAACGTGACATACCACCTGTCACGTTGTCCCGCAAATATCTTCGTAAAAGGTGGGTCAAAGGGACTTAATTGTCTAGACTTGACCTCTGTCTACCCCTGTATTGGGAATTGCGTGAAGATATTTTTGAACTAAGTGACGGTGGTAAGCCTGTCGCCGTTTTTACATCCAAGCAAAACGAAAATCACCCATAAATTTTTGACAAAACTCATTAGTGTGAAACTCGGCCTCTTGACTCGAATTCCGATTACTAAACCGCTCAGCTTTCGTGACTAGGACATAATTTCATAAATTTATGATGAAGAAAGGATAACACCTAAACATGATTAGTTGTCACGTAAAAGCTCCGACGAATGCTCAAACTTTTATCACGCGCACTCAGTGTTGAGCGGTCGTCGGTTCATTTTTTAAACGCCGCAAAAAGAACGAAGTCGCTGTTAAATTATTCACACGCAGGCCTTTTCGAGAGGGGGAGTTGGGTAAAAGTGAAAATGTTTCATATTCCCGCTCCCCCTCTGACAAATAACCGCGAGGAACCTACCAGATGTTTTATAGAAACGAACGGTTGAACAGTGGGCACGATATTAGCTTATTTTTTTTTGTGTTTCAGTGTATTTTGTGAATTGTTTTATTTGACTCAATATTATGAAAATATATCTTCACGCTATTCCCAATACTGAGACAGAGACACCATGACCGGAAACGTGATTAGGGACAACCTGTCACGTTATCCCGAAAATATCTTCGGCGGAAGGTGGCTTTAATAGTCTTGACTAGACCTCTGTCTACCCCTGTATTGGGAACTGCGTGAAGATATTTATTTTTTTATTATGTGACAGGTGGTTAGTCTGTCGCTGTCTATGCTAAGATATAAATCGTAAATGAAATTTGTGATAAAACTCATTGACGCTCGTACCACCTGAGGATCTAACTCGGGTCCCTTGACTCGATTTCTCATCACCCAAACACTCGGCTATGGTGACATGTACTATATATAACACACATTACAGAAATATTTGCCTCTAGCTGGTTTCTAACCCGTTACCCTTACCTTCGAAGGCAAGTCACTGTCAAGAAGACTATCGGTTGTAGTTCGTATTAAATTATAGACAAAACAATATAAGAGAAGAGGAGAGGACCACTCCTTTTCTCTTCCTTTACAAACACTTACATATTGTACACACTCCGTGTCATCTTTAAGATCGCGTTATGGGACTTACAGGATTACCGAAGCGGCATTTCCCCTCTCGTTATTAATAGCGCTTCAACGGGAAGCGATACGAAGCTTTACGAACAAAAAGCCTGCGCTTTTTGCGCCAATTCGCAAGACGCTTTTTGAAAAATATACTTCATTTTCAGATTTTAACTAATTTCATAAAATGAGTTTCGCTATGTGATTTAATTAAGGACTTAATTGTCTAAATCTCTTTCTACCATTTGCAATACAGGGTATTGGGAATCGTGTGAAGATATTTTAATACTATATATATATATATATATATATATATATATATATATATATATATATATATATATATATATATATATATATATATATATATATATAAGATTTTCTTCATTTAACTTGCCACTGATCAATTCATGATTTTAGCTGTCAAAGCCCGTGTTTGTGTAAGAGCTTTCAAGTATTGTCAAAAATACGTCACTGAGTCACTTATACTAAATATATAATAAATAAACAACATCAAATTTATTGTTCTGATCCCAAAGAAAGTAGCTAAAGCACAATCTTTATGAAAACGGAAACAATGAAGGTACCACGAACAACCAGAACCGAGACAAAACAGAAAAGTTGTTTTTTTCTACATAAAACCGGTTCAGGAATCGAAGACCTGAGACCTCAGAGCTAGCGATACCATGAAAATCAGTGTGTTCGCTCATCCACGATAGTCGTCAAATCGTAAACATATATACCGCGCTACTATATAAGATACTTCATCTTTGGGACAGAAAGAAGGATAGATTTATCTAACACATATGCACATTTAGCAATAAAAACTTTAAAATAATATGGTAAATATTATACTAGTTAGCCTGGTTACAACCAGGCACAAATGTAGCAACCTCGTACAGGCAAACACAGTGTAGGACGACTTCTCGACGATTTCGATGGATGAGAATGGCTGAGGACCGTCATCAAATATGTGGTATTCGGTTTTTAATTTGCCCAACAGAATATATAGTCCACTAATAGTGGTCCCGATTCTGATACCGTACTAATTGCAACATGTATATATGCACCCCTATGCCTCGCGGGGGTGAGCAGCGCGCCTCCTTGATTTACCGCCTAGCTACCGCGGAAAATTATTCCCTCTACGTGATTTACTACCCACGCGTTTTTACCTGCATTATTCAACAGTTCGCTATCGGATTAGAGTTCTAAAATTGCAAGAAATAAGGACTGTTTTCGTGTAATTGTTAACGTATTTAATAGTTTGTCTGATTCAGTAATTACATACGCTCGGAGTCCTTGATTTGTTGATGAGATTCCGCCATTACTCTATTTTAATAGTTTTAACTAAATGTTAGGTATTTAAAATGACTGTTAGGTATTAATTAAAATCCAAAGTATATTATGTACATACCAATATATGTCCATATGTTGTCTACATTAACAAATAACTAAATAAAAAAAATATAGTCACGCCATTCCCAATACAGGAGACAGAGGTCGACACAATTAAGTCCTTTCGACCCCAATTCCGCTGAAGACGTTTTTGTGGTGAGCCCCTCGCTATCTTCATATCAAAGCCATATAAGCCGGTTAACATTCACAACAACAGAGGAGTTGCTCCTGTGTAGTGAGCCTCTGAAGAAGGAGTTGAAGTGTGCGCAAAAGTCAAGGCTGTCACTGTATTTTTTTACAGGAGCAAAATGTAATAAGGGTATTGAAACTAGCTACTGCAAGCTCTGCAGATCTGCGAACCGTTTCAAAAGAAGCTTTCACAGATGTAGCCGCGTATTCGTTGGCCCTCCCCGGGACTTCAGGAGCCGTTATGCCTCATAGACCAACATTATCCTGACTCTATATAACCTACAAACCGGAATAAAATATTTGTTACACTGATGCTAGAAATAGTAAAGTAAAGTAAAACTATAATATGCCTTATTGTACACCAAGAGTGACAAGAAATTACAATTACAATGGAGATTACTACAAAAGGCGGCCTTATCGTTTAAATAGCGATCTCTTCCAGGCAACCTTAGGGAACAGGATTCTTCTAAAGAAAGAGGAAAGGGTGTACTAAATAATACGAATGATATAATATATATATACCATATAAAACTAAAGAATTTATATATAAAGTATTACAAGGTAAAATAGGTAACAGTGTGGTGCTGATCTGAAACGAATCCTAGGCAGAAGAGTCTATCACATTCTTATTTATCCTAATCCCGTAAAAAGGATGTTATTATAATTTAAAATGAGAATGGTCGTCTGTCTTGTGTAAGCAAGCCATTTGTATCACGTTAGTCCCACTACGGTATCAATTTGTTGCTATAAATCCAATGATCCGACTTTGAATACTTCGTAAGTAAATTACGAGACGGTAGCTCGAAACTTTATACTTTTTCGAAACAAAGTTTATTTTTTCTCGAGAAATACATCTTCTATTTTGTACTTCTAAATGATATTATCATTATAATATATCATTATATAGAAAAGAATTGTATTATTTGAATACAGTTCTTTTCTATATCATTATAACATCATATTGTGATGTTGTCTTTTCTATCGTGTACTCTCGATGTAAGCATTATGTCACGCTCTTTCTACAACTTGGGTGTCCTAAGAGGCGATAACGATAAACTTAGCAATAGATACTCCCAATTGGAATAACCACCTCGAAAAATAACAGAACATTAACCAGGTGAAATTCCAGTTTAAAAGTACCTAGCCACCATACTAGTCATTCCCTTGACAAACCACATTCTCCCGAAGAGATAATGCAGAACATAGACGTGACTTCCTCCTCGGTCTCGAATATGCATACATACGGTCTGTAAAAGTCCAATGAAGGTTTTGCCAGAAGAGTCACGCTTGGCGCTCTCATCTCGCACCCTAGACCTTGTTACTCGTCGCTGATTTGAAATCTACAATGTAGGTGAAATGTATACCACTGTCATTTATATTTTTCCCTGAAGATCAATGACTTCGAGGTACAGATTATAGTCCAAGATACAATAAGATTAATTTTGAATCTATAGTTGAACGAATATCTTTCGTACAATTATAGTGGTGCTGAATATAAGAACGAGTTGGCCCCAAGCGCCGGAGGGAATATGGACGACGGAAACTTATTGCGTTGCGCCTTAGAATAAATACCTGTGTATACGATCTATTCGAGTATTCCTTTTTTAATTTCAGAACACTTCCAACATCACACCATTTTTCAGACACAAAATGTTGTGGCTTTATAAAACAATAAGTTATCATTTGAATGACGAGATAACTATGTTATATCCCTTATAGACAACCACCGAAACTCAGGTATGGACCCAGGAATACAATTATGCCATGGATGTAAACAGGTCCTGTCTGTAGAGCTCAATCAGCTGTGGTCGGTAGTCGTATTTGTAACCAAAGGTCGGTTCACTATCAACCAGAATAATGGGTCGCATTTATTAATTAAAAATTAAATATATTAAACACCTTCACGCAATTCCCAATACAGGTGTAGACAGAGGTACAGTCAAAACAATTAAGTCCCTTTGACTCACCTTCCAGTGAAGATATTTTCGGGACAACGTGACCGGTGGAGAGCCCATTGCCGTCTCTATGTCCAAGCCATCGATATAATTCGTACATAAGTTCTTGAAAAACCCATTGGTACGAGCCTGCCACCTGGGGATTGAACTCGGGTCTCTTGATTCGAAATTCCCACTGTTGGGTAGCGGAAATTCACTCAGCTATCGTGACTTTTTAATGCTTTAGTTAATGCATTTTCTTAATGTCAGTAATAACTAATACAAAGCGAAGCGTGGCCGAATTTTGTTAGTAATATATAAAATTAAATAGTAAATAATGTAAAATACATTATTCGTAGCAATTACATATGTTATTACGCATAATGTAATACAACGCAGACAGCTAACTGCCCGTGAAGACATCCGTACGACCCCGATCGGCTTTTAGGCTGTAATGGAAATGTCTCTCGGATTAGAATTTACATAAAAAGCTCGGCTCGGCTTTTTAACTGAGGCTAACTCGAAGCTTACGATGCGATAGAAGTGGCGACAAAGCTACGACAAACGGCCGATACAATTTTCATTGAAAATTCAAACTTATTTAAAGATATTTTATGTGTATACTTGCTTGACTTATAGTTCTTCTTCAGTCACACCAGAAAAGAAATATATATATTTTACAATCACAATCGAGTTACGATAGCCGAGTGGTTGTTTTTTTTTCATAATCCTATGCCCGTTTTTATCGTGGGCTTGATCTTAAAGACGGCTACAAGCTCACCACACTTTACACCAAAAATTTATTCGGTCGATGGTGTTGAAGTGG
Source organism: Sericinus montela (assembly GCA_029286605.1). Classification (NCBI taxonomy): domain Eukaryota; kingdom Metazoa; phylum Arthropoda; class Insecta; order Lepidoptera; family Papilionidae; genus Sericinus; species Sericinus montela. The sequence goes on along the minus strand of JAGSMR010000084.1, from coordinate 4,543,113 downwards.
TGGTGTGAAAGGACTTAATTATCTAGACTCTGTCTTCCCCTTGTATTGGGATTAGCGTGAAGATATTTTTCAATGTGGTACATAAACTGATTCTGCCGTCCGTACAGTCCACCACCAACTTAACATAGGATCTTAATACCAATGTGGTCTATATTATGTTTCTGTCTAAAGAGATGCTCAAAGGATGATAGGATAATTACTTAAAGGATTACTGTAAAAGAATACTAGCAAAGTTCAAATAAACTTCGGCGAAAGGTGACACGAATGATAAAAAATAAATAAATTACTTCACGCTATTCCCAATTCTCTGGTAGATAGAGGTATGGACAATTAAGTCCTTACGGGTCGTAAGCACCTTTCACCGCAGACTTTTTGAGTTCGTCACAGGTGGTGAACCTGTCGCCATATTTTTGTTCTGAATCAACGATAAAAATCGTACATAGGTACGTTTTGAAAACTCATCGGTATGAGTTTACCACCTGGGGAATCGAAATCGGATCTCTTGACTCGAATTCCGATAACTTAACCACTCGGCTATCGTGACTTCGCTAAGTGACACGAAAGGATTTAATTGTTTAAATGTAAAAGACCTTTGTCTACTGTAATGTTGGAGAATGCATGCAGATAAAGAATATCTTCATAAAATATGATAAATGATGGTGAAATAGTAACATAGGCTTATCTTACAGTACTTTGTTCTGCGGTGAACCTTTATAAGCCGTTAAGGAAGTAAGTAAACTGTTGTATTGTAATATGTGTGGTTTGGTATGAGATATATAAAAAGTATATACTTGTCTGTATGTAAGGACCATAGCACCACTTTCAATTACACAGTGTCCACAATGCCAACCGATATTTTCGTCTTTCCCTTCGTAATAATTCGTAGCGCTACGACGTAGCACAATAGCTCCGTAGAGCGTGATGTAACGGCGTAGCCACAATACGTGAAAGCCTGCAAAGGCTGCAAGGGGCATTGGACTGCCGCCAGCACGCGAACAACCGGACTGACGATCGATGGCGGATATAAAGGCTCACTCACCGTGAGGACATATTCTTTACGGTTTCTTCAATATTTTCTTCTTGAGAAATAACTGGAAATGAACATGTACAACTGGAAACATATGTTTGGACTGATTGTAGACTATAGTGTCTTGGTAATATTTTTACAATACGAAAAATTCTCACTAATTTCTTAACAAAACAGAACCTCATTTCAAAGTATAAACTTTTATCTTTATTAATCGACTAAAGGTACTACGAACTTAATTCTAATTCTAATCTTATCTTACCGTAATTCTAATCTTTTCAACTTTTTAACTTCGGGTGCTTAGACTAGCGCCAAACTATCTTGGAAATTACAGTGATGTATTCTCATAAATAAAGCAATAGATTGATACAATATCACATACATTGCATCCCAAAGCAAGTTGCAAAAGCACTGAGTCTTGTGACTTCCGAGCACTTATCAGTTCTGAGCATCAGTGACCCCAGAGCTTGCACCATGAAACACATCCGCGGAGGTCGTTCAAAAACTTCAACTTTATTTTTAAGTTTTCATTATATTCATCTCTACATTCTTATGTACGCTTTATTACAGCCTGTAGGACGGAGTCCTCTCGAATAAAGGAGGATTTTCCATAATCGTTACGCAAAGCGAGGTGGGTTGGCGATCCCAGTACCAGATATTTTCCATCTCTGAAACTGTTGCCCTCGCCTGTCTGTTATATTTTTGACTGATATTTTTTTAATGGTATCTGCCATCTGTTAGTAGCCAACTTCATGTTGTTGACTTTTCCCTTAGTTGCCTATTACGACACCCATGGGAAGAAGGGGGTAGTATATTCTCATCTAATAACATTCATCGTTTCATAATTCCTTCCACTTATAAGGTAATCGTTTAAAATAAACATAAATTCTAATGCAATACGGTTTCTGGTATGACTTTTGGGAAACACGTATAGTATTGGCATTTATTGCATCCATAAATATCACTAATGATGACCATAATTCAATTAGATGAATTGATGGCTCGTTGTTTACTCTTTTTCCATAAAAAAGGAAACATCTTGTATAATGATATAATAAAGCTGAGTGGTTGTGTGATCGAATTTCGTGTCAAGAAACCCGAGTTCGATCCTCAGGTGGTAGGCTTGTACCAATAAGTCTTTTCAAAACTTATGTACAAATTATACGTTGGCTTTGACGTAAAGACAGGCTTACCACCTGTCACGTTGTCCCAAAAAATGTCTTCGGTGAGCGCCTACAAATTATTTATTGATAATTTTTGGCAAATGTTTATGTGTGTTATCAAAATAAGAATTTACCATCCCACTGCTTTTTTTAGTGGGTGTCATTAAGGAGATGTTATCAAATCGTAATGCTATCGACGGATGAAATCATGATGAAAATGTAAGGTCAAAAAACCTGACAGGTGATGAGCAGCAATGATTAAAGTGCGAAGCCGTCAATTGCAAGTGTGGTGATTTTGACAAATGCAACAAGAGACTAACTTGAATTATAAAATATATATTGGATAGGAAAGAAAGAATGGACCAAATGTCAACTGTGAGAGGGATACTACATATAGATAGATACATACATACATAGATAGGGTCAACATCACATACATTGCTCTACTCTTAAAGTATGGAGCTTAGCACTTGTATGATAGAAGCAGAAACAACGAATCCACTAACAACCAGACCCAAGAAAATGGAAAAAAAGTGTTTTCTACATTGACCCGACCGGGAATTGAACTCAGGACCTCAGAGCAGGCGACACCATAAAAACAATTCGTCCACGGAGGACGTAAAATGTAACAAAGACATATAATAAAGATATATATAATATTTTTTTTTATATATAATAAAGACCAAAACAAAAACTACAAAAGAATTACTAAGAATATTTTAGTGTATTTAACGCATACAAACAGACGCTCTAACATATACATGAGTGCACGTGATCGATCCTCGTTATTATTCACGTCAGAATTTATTTGCCAGCGACAGGCGGACTCGTCCTGCTCCATATTACGATTTAAGGAGCCCCTCACTTGTACGTGTGCAGGAGCTACTGTATTTTGATTGTGGAATAAAACGTCCTCTGCAATTTGACTATATTCTTTAAATACACACTGGACGCATTTTATAAAAAAAACACGGAAATTTCCAAAGCTTGAGTAACCAGAGATGTTGAAAACAATTTATGCATTGTTTAGTCTTTATCTTCGACCAAATTATATAATTGTTTACTCTTTGACAGACTTTGCATTTGTGTTCCAAATTTTATTTTAAATAAAGTATTTTAATAAAGTATTGTATGCTGGCTGTCATAGCACCGTAAATAATGGATGGTAGAAATAAGACTTAATATATTTAATAAATTGATTGGAAAGAACCAACGAAGTATGAAATTAAACTGAAACTGCGTGATATTAATAGGATAAACCTAGTAATAATAAATATCACTACAGACGAGTGGTATGGTGATCGGAATTCGAGTTAAGAGACCGCACCAGTGTTTTATTTCAAAACTTATGTACGAGTATATCGGTGGCTTAGTTAGTGGTTGTTTACTGTTTAGATATACTTAAATATAACTCCATTTCTTGTCACTTCACTTCCTCTCTTCCCTGGAAGTCGTAAGAGGCGACTAAGGGAATGAAAACGCTATTGGCTACCGATAGATGGCGTAATAATCACAGACAGACTCGATAGATACCAGACATAAATTCAACAGACTTGTGATTGACTACTGCGATCGCCAATCTGCTTCCATTGCAAACTCCTAAGTGGCCTATGTGCTTTAGTGGACTTTACTAGGTCGTTATGCTAATTATGAACTTAATTGACTCAGGCGTTACTTTGCGGAAATTCATTGTAAAGTTGTTATTAAAAAATTACATCGCACCATTCCGTATGCAAATATAAAAAGGTATATGTTACCTGGTCCGAAGAGAAGAAGAGCACCACCCTCCCTCCCATAGATGCGTGCACTAATTCCACTGTATGCACCACCACCACTACACTCAAACCAGGTAATATATACCACCACCGAAAACGCAACACGTGTTTCGCCTCAAAACAGGGCATTCTTCAGCAACTAGATTACCTACCTTGAGCATGACTATCTACGATGAGCGACCGAAGAGACTCTCTCATCGTATGACGCTCATCGTATCAGACTTTACGTGGTGCTCTTCTTCTCTTTGGTACCAGGTAACATTTACCTTTTCATATTTGCATGCGGAATGATACGAAGTAACTTTTCAATAACAATTATGAACATCATTTCATAGTGACTTATTTAAATGCTAAGCCGAGTTAGAACCCTCTGTGACGGTAAAATTATTAATTTAAATTTTAATCACGAGCTGTATAGTGTAGGAAAACATCGTAAGAGCCTTGTATATCCGAGTAATGTAATAAAAAGATATACGTAATTATAAATTTGCTAACGCTTGAAATCCATTAACCCGCACAGCCGCTAAGCGGACATTTTTCGTCTGCTCTCTAAAGAGAGGCCAGCATTACTCACCATTCACTGGACAATACTTTAACTTCCTAATTAATTTATATATTTATTATTTTGCTTATTACTTAAGCCTCAGCTCAGTTGAAAACACGGTTTATTGTTACCTCTCAAGGTAACAATAAATCGTGTTTTCAACTATGAAAGTAAAACCCTTAATTACGATTCGACACCACTTGCAATTAGAGTGTCTCAAGGTTCTACTTTAGATACGGTTCTATTAATACATATGCTATGAACTCTCGCAGTCTATTTAATAACTCACTAATGACAAAGTTTTTTTATAACAAGACGGGCATTAAAGTCATACCGGGGCTTTGTTATTGGAAATTGAAAACGCCAGTTCGCAGTTCAATATTTCCGCGCTTAAGTAGTTTGTTTGCAGGCGGCGCTCAGCTTTGTTTCATTTTCAAATGAACCTACGCCAAGTTTTGTAATGTTTCAAGACTTGCTTTCGATTGCTCTCCTCTTTCGAGTAGTGTTGGTTTTCTTTTCTTTCGTTTCGTGTTTGTTTTAAGTTGGAGAGGTTGCTTTGTAGGAAAATCTTTAACTTGGCTAGTCATATCGACTGATATAATCGAGCAATCAATTCAAACGCTTCAGTTGTATGAAATACGGTCCAAAATTCATTTGGTGGATGGTAAGAAAGGTGAAAACATTTTAATTTATTAAATCGAAGGTGCTCACTGAGGCAGTCGAGTTTTTAACGTTGTTTTTTTCCAACCTATCGTTCGATATTTTTTTTTTATATTTTTTTTAAAGTCTGTGTAATATTTGTTATAGAAAAAATACACAAAGAATTCGTATTTAGAATCGATCTTATGGGGCAACTGAACTCTTTTATTTCAGAGGCAATATAGTTGTCAATTGTGCGCGATCGTGGTCAAGGGACTACAATTGGGTGCGTGGTGTAAAATGTAAATCTTTGCGAAAGCAATCAATCAGGGTGCACTCTCGCCGCTTTGCGGGGACACCACACGAATATCTAATTTTGTTTGTTACTCCTCTCGTGGCCCCTCTCACCCTTCGCGCCCGAGACTAACGCGCAGGCGTCGAACACCCCTAAATCCTGGCGGACGTTTTGATGGATCACCCTTAATGACAAGCACTGAAGGGGCGACGAAGTGTTGTGAAATATATGTTATTGCAATATCTATCGATAAAATTTAGTCTAAGTAAAATAATTCTATCGTAAATTTATTTAAATTTTGTTAATTTACGTAAATTAGATATCTTTTCGACTGATACAAATATTAGGCAGTTAAAGTAATATTTATTATTTTATACCAGGAGAGTTAAAACTATTTTTTATCTAATATATAAAACTTAAAGTAGTTTACACACGGGAAAAACTTTTGCGTCAAGTATGTGAATTGAAAATCATGAGACAAAAGAAACAAAAGAAAACAAAAACAAAACACGCTGAGTGACTAGAAAAGTGCAATTTCAAATCAGAGAATTTATCTTACATATTTTTTCTTGTAATAATGATATTCTTATGAAATTTTAATTATTCCAAATGGAATACCTATGTAATCCAATGGAATACCTATGGAAGTGTATATTTTTTGTTTCCCAAGCATTGCCGGCGTAGATATCGATATAAAATAATGGTTTACTTCACATCCCGAGGGTTATGTCGGTTCGGTGTACGAATGCGCCCTCCGCTACATGAACAGCACTAGCTCCAATTGTATTAGACATTAGCGGTGCCGCCAGCTCTTGCTTTTATTGTGGTATCCTTTACTCAGCGGGGAAAAGAGGCGCTGTACGTTTGTATGTTCACAGCTTAAAACTTAGAAACGAATAGGAAAAGTTGGATTTGCGTTTTATTATATTTTCACGCCTCCCCGGCGTCGACGATACGACAAAAAAAAAAGAATTGTTTCTCGTTTATATTATTGCGTAACTTATAACGAGTTGTTTGTTCTGAGATATTTTGTTGTGAAAATAATTGACTATTATATTAATTTCAGAAGCTAAATAAAGCGTACAATAATGGTTTTTATTTTTTTTAAGTCATGACAGCCGGTTCGATCCCCAGATGGCAGGATCGTACCAATGGGTTTTGTCAAAAACTTGTGTAAGAATTTATCGTTGGCTTAGACATTGAGATGGCGACGGGTTCACCACCTGTCACGTAGTCTCGAATATCTTCGGTGGAAGATGGATCGAAAGGACTTAATTGTTTAGACTGGACTTCTGTCTGCCCCTGTATTGGGAATTGCATGAAGATATTTATTTATTTATTTTATTATTTAGGTAACACAAACGAGTTAAACAAAGTTTCCTTTGGTTTGATTTAAGATCTCTTTTATATACCCAAGCGAAATAAGAAATATTTCAATGCCAGTTTTAATTATTTAAGTTGTAACTTTTAGGTTGAACTCACTCCAACTAATTTGTCTCCAAAATATCCATTTCACGTTTAGATTGTGTACATTACTGGATGAAAATAAAGCTTTAATTCTATCACCCTTATCGTGATGATTGCAGAGTAATTAGAAAATAATTGTAGTTAATCGTCCCGGACGAGTAGCATACACTCAAGTTGACAAGATGAAGTCAGCTCTGACTTCATCAGGGTTCTATTCCCGGATGGATAACTGTAGACAATAACTTTTCCTATATTTTCCCGGTCTGGAAGTTTGTGCTAACTTCTTTGTTAATCATTTCATAACACAGGTGATTTACCCGCTTATTTTGTGATCAGATTAATATATATGATATTGTCCCTGTCTATGTATTTTTATTATAGTAACACAAAAATATCACGATATACAGTCACGATAGCCGAATGGTTGGTGATCAGAATTCGTATCTAAAGTTCCGAGTTCAAATCCCTGTGGTTTGTAGGTTTTTTCATAACTTATGTACAATTTATAGGCGAAAGGCTCATCACCTGTCATATTGTCTCAAAAAATGTCTTCGGCGATCTACCCTTATCCTACCCCGATCTTATTGGGAATAGCGAGAAGATATTTTTATACTATAATAGTTACATACCACTGTTTAAACTTTTTAGCAAGCTTGAGCGCACAGCGTTTAAAGTACGTCTTCGTCGTCGTTTATAGCATGCATTTAAAAAATAAGAAGATAACAACTTTTGTATATAAACATTCTCAAAACAATTAATGTCACTAAGACGGACTTACAATCATTCTCATCGGAGATTTAATCACTGAACATTTCTGATGTCAATAACCTAAAAGCAATAGCAGCGGTCCCAACAATGCTCCCCAAGTCACTCCGTAAAAGCGAATCCATATCTTTTAAAAGCTGTTATTTGAGGGACTGACGTATTAATTAATCATGAAAAGAGAAGCCGGGACCTGCGTACATTGTTGAAAAATGCATGAGCGACTAGTGGAAATAATGAACCGAGTCACGAAGTTGTCCCATCAGTTGAATGCACTGAAGCAATTACCAAAGCAATTTATTTTCTATCGATTATATCGGACGCTATGTCATTCTGTTCTTCAATTTGGTTTGTTGCTACTTTTGTTTTTCATTTAGGAAGTGAATTGTTTTCCAGTAAACGAACAGTATTACAATTATGAATGTATCCGAACGCAGTGATGTAGTAGCAAAATTATCTATCGATCATAAATATTTAATATAAAGATATCTATTTTTTTTTGTTCAGTTATAATAATAAATTAATTTAGACGTGTGCTTCTTCGGTATGTAAAATAAAAATATGGACAATGAAATTCACGAGTTTTTCTATATTCCCAATATATACATCTCCAAACCTACCTCTAACATTCGTAGGGAACAGAAAGCACGACAAATATAATATTTTTTTGAGCTCTACAGAGAAAAATTATTTAACAATATGTCTAATTGTAAATCGCTGTAGTCGACGGACATCCGCAATGTGAGAAAATTACAAATTCGATGTTAACCCGAAAGACTACGATGGACTGCCTCACAAACATAAAATGACACTAAGACAAATTTAGGAATAAGTGGTATGATCCCGTCGCTGTTATCGTTCAAATTCAAAGTGACGTGAAAGACACGTGACATCATCGTGACAAGAGGGCTAGTTCTTTTCTCTCTCAACGGTTAACTCTAGCTATTCAGCGTGGAAATGCAACGCGATTGTGATTGTTATTATTGTAGTTTAAAGTAACTATTGTAAATATAAACATAATTTTGTTTCCCTAAATAAAGTAATGAAAAATAATAAGTAAATATCTTCACGCAATTCCCAATACGGGGTAGACAGAGGTCAAGTCTAGACAATTAAGTCTTTAATACACTTTCCACCGAAGATATTTTCGAGACAACATGACAGGTGGTGAGCCTGTCGCCGTCTTCATGTCTACATCTAAATGTGTCCAACTTCTCTTTCTCAAATGAACATAAATATCTTCATGCAATTCCCAATACAGTGGTAGACAGAGGTCTATTCTAGACAATTAAGTCTCTTCGACCCACCTTCCACCGAAGATATTTTCGGGACAACCTGACAGGTGGTGAGTCTGTCGCCTTTTTAAGTCCAAGCCAACGATATAATTCGTACATAACTTTTTGAAAAACCCATTCGTACGAATCTACCACCTGGGGATCGAACTCGGGTCTCTTGACTCGAAATTCCGACCACCCAACCACTCGGCTATCGTGACTTAAATTAAAATCTTTATTTCTAAGATTTTGAAAAAACTTATTGGAACGTACCTACCGTCTGGGAATTGAACTCGAGTCTCTCGACTCGAATTCCGATCACCCAACCACTCGGCTATCGTTACTTAGAAATTTTATATTGGTAACAATAAATAATTGAATTTTATTTTTGTTTTCAGGAAACGTTAAGGTCTCAATAATCGGTAAGTTATTTAAAACATCTTATACACCCGTTGTAACTTCATAGTAATATAAATAAATGTAAAAAGATGAATAGCTTACGGGACACAGGGTTTAAAGATAAGAGAGGAAACGGAAGCCGGTGCATTGATGCTGCGACTGTGCGCGCAGTCTCAGTTGGCGGTGTAAATCGTTCGACGCGCACATTTCGCTGTCGTCACATGCGCCGGCGCAGAACACCTACGGGCGTCTGTGTTTACTTCTGCTTTAAGGACAAACGAATTATTTTTTCATCATACATTTCAAGAATTTTTTTTAATATTTTATAGTGAAGAATGTAAATAAATTTACAGACCATAAGAGAACGGTCACGATAGCCGAATGGTTGGGTGGTCGGAATTTCGAGTCAAGAGACCCGAGTTCGATCTCCAGGTGGCAGTACCAATGAGCTTTTCAAAAACTTATGTACTATTTATTATATATTTACTATTTATTAGTATTTTATTTTATAAGAGAACAGACTTGGTATTTGGGTAGGACGATGCTGCTTTTGTTTTATAATACCATTTGAACTCCACGTGAACAAAGTGGTAAAAGAAAGAACATGTAAGGGCACTCAGCTATCCGTAAGTGTGTGTATGAAAAATAATAATAAAAATGGGAGAGATATGCAAAAATATTTTAGTGGACAGCTTCATAGCTTAGTTGGTTATGACCCTGTCTTCGAAGTTTAGGGTTGCAGTCTCGAATCTGGGGCACATCTGTGTCATCACCTTTACCGCCTATCAAAAGTCCACTGCTGAATATAGGCGCCCAACTAACATTGTAACAAACAACGGTCCTATGCCATCAGCATCTATCTGTCGACTCTCCTTAATATTCTGTTGGTTGTCGCTGCATGCCTTTACGTGGTTGCCACTCAAAGACCTTTCTTCCTTCTTTGTTTTAATATGTGTCATTAGTGAATGATTATTTTAATAGCAGAATAAATTCATAGACAAGGACAACATCACATACATTGCTCAGAACCCAAAGTAAAAGCAGTTTAAGCACTTGTATTATGGAGTCAGACCCACAACGCAGAACCAGACACCATAAACATCCAGACCCGAGAAAATGTAGAAAAAGTATTTTTAACATTATTAGATCACACTCTAAGTTGACCATTTATAATTACAAGTTAAATATCCTTACGTTCGCTTTGAAAAATTCGTTTCATTGCTACTTAAATCGGAGTACTTCGGGGTTTTTACGTCAAATTTCTAGACAAAATAAATAAATAAATATCTTCACGCAATTCCCAATACAGGGGTAGACAGAGGTCTAGTCAAGACAATTAAGTCCCTCTTGGATACAGTATACCCGTCCCAATCGTCTTGGCCTATACGTGTAACAGCATTTGAATGGGCAACCCTCTTTTATATGACGATTTAGACTCCAGCAAAACTTCCCGTTTTTAAGCGTCGATAAAAAGGGGTGTGTTAAAGTGTAACGTATGTTAATTTGTATATCTGTGTGTCCATGGTAAGGATGACTAACTCCGTGCTATAAATCGGCGCACACTTAAATTGCGCGTGCACACATCGCAAACATACAGGCGCCTGTCTTTGGATTATCGCGGTGGGTGGTAATAACTGTTATTTCTTACCCTGTAATGCGGACATTCCCTTTACAATATACAGAGTAGAATTCATCTTTCTAAGTATACGTTGTAAGTTGGAACTCTATATGTGTTACATTGCTGGTAGATATAAGCAGGAGTGTGGTACCCCCCTTACTATAGCGTAGTGGTTACAGAATGTATAGAAATTCAACTCTTGTTGAGCCTAGTTTAGATCAGGGATAAATAATCCCTAATAAGATGTGGTCTACGAAAAGTCGCAAAAAGGTCATTTTCATTAAAAATTAATAATTTTCCATAAAAAATAATATTATAATAATAATTGATTGGCATAAAACATTATTTAATTAGCAAACGCTGAAGGAAAAATTGATAATGCGTTTTAATACGAACTCTGATCTTTGAACTAGGCGAGGTCTGTATTAGAGATATCAGCGCTTTTCAAACTAATAGTCAATTACTTACCTTCACGCACAGTCCCTGACGGCGTAGCCAGAGAGTACAGATCGCCAAGTGCCACGATCCTTACACACAGATCTTTTTCACATCTATCAAATTCATCATTTTATTCATACCTGTCACGATAGCCGAGTTGTTGAGTGGTCGGACTTTCGAGTCGAGAGACCCGAGTTCGATCCCCAGGTGGCAGTACCAATGAGTTTTTCAAAAACATATGTACCAACTTCATCGTTGGCTTGGAAAAAACGGGCTCACCACCTGTCACGTTGTCCCGAAAATATCTTCGGTGGAAGGTGGGTCAAAGGGACATAATTGTCTAGACTTGACCTCTGTCTACCCCTGTATTGGGAATTGCGTGAAGATATTTATTTATATTTATTTTATTTATTTTTCTTCATACCTGTGTGTCAATTTGCTGTTCAAAAGTTAGTCTCGATCTAGCTCGACACCTTTTAAGATTAACTTTCACGCTATACGATTTTCTTCACCATTCGGTCTCCACTCGTTCACGCAACTTCACACGTAATTAAATCACAAGGTGCTGATAAAGAGAAAAATAAAAGATTACAAATAGTAGAATAAGTGTGTACGTGTATGTATAATTAAATTCAACTTTCAAAACACTATAGTTATCCCGGCTTTTTGATAAAAAGAATACATATTTTCCATTAGGAAATTCGAAGCGAGAAACATTTAATTAAAAATATTAAAACAGATTACGTTGATATCATAACTGCTTAATTTATTAGCAGGCGGCGCGTCCCGGCACGATTTTAATCGGATCATCGCAAAAATCCCAGCGTGCGAGCACTACCATGTTATTTTTCATATGCTTAATAGCTCCCGACGATATTGTATTAATCAGCGTAAATGAGTTCGTTTACAGCTTGCTATTTGGATGTTTATTTTATGCGTCATTTCATTAATATGTTTTCATTAAAAAATCACGATAGCCGAGTTGTTGGGTGGTCGGAATTTCGAGTCGAGAGACCCAAGTTCGATCCTCAGGTGGCAGTACCAATGAGTTTTTCAAAAACTTATGTACGAATTTCGTCGTTGGCTTGGACATAAAGGCGGCGACGGGCTCACCACCTGTCACGTTGTCCCAAAAATATCTTCGGTGGAAGGTGGGTCAAAGGGACTTAATTGTCTAGACTTGACCTCTGTCTACCCCTGTATTGGGAATTGCGTGAAGATATTTATTTTATTTATTATTTTTACGATAGCCGAGTGGTTGGGTGATCGTAATTCTGATCCAGAGAGAGTTCGATCCCCAGGTGGCAGGAAATACCAATGGGTTATTTCAAAGCATACATACGATTTATATCGTTTGATATATGGACGACGACAGGCTCACCAGCAGTCACATTGTCCCAAAAATGTCTTCAGTGAAAGATAAGTTGAAAGGACTTAATGGTCTAGACTAGACCTCTGTCTACCCCTGTATTGGGGATGAAGATATTTTTATACGATGGAAATGCATATCCTTATACCAAATCGAAGCTCAGACTAAAAGTTTTGTTTAGTTTGTGGTTTAATACGTAAGATGAAGAAGCGCATATCGTTTGAATTACTGGGGTAGCCAGAGATCTGGATGCAGATATAGGATATCAATGTTATAAAAGGTACATAAGTTTTGAAAAATTTAATTGGCAGGAGCCTCCAACCAGGGGATCGAACTCAGATTTCTTGACTTGAACTGCAATCACCCATTCACCCTGCTATCCTGACTGATGTGATTGATTTAACATATCAAATATATTAACGAAATGGCGATTTCACTTCGTTAATATGTTTTTATACGAAGGTATAGAATGTAACTACAGACTACAGTACTCCCGCACTAGAACAGCGTGGCTACGTTTCCGTATACTAATCTCATTTACGTCTTTGCCCAACAATGGACGCTAAGACGCTAAACACGCTCAGATCTACTGAAAGAGATTTCTAAAGAAATAAGCAAGGCCTTTGCAGAAATTACATCATTTACTTGGTTTTTTTAAACCACTTCAAAAAAGGAGCTGGTTCTCAATTCAGTTGTGATTTTTTTTTGTATTTACCGTGTAAATTTTTTTATATCTTCACGCAATTTACCCATAGCGTAGGTAGATGACTTTATGTACATGCTAACGGTGATCGGAACTCGCATCAAGCGACCCGAGTTCGATCCCCTCGTGGCAGGCTCGTGAGAGTTTTTTGAAAAAAAAAAACATGTACCATTTATATCGTCGGCTTTGACATAAAGACTGCGACGGGCTCACCTCACGTTGTCCCAAAAAATATCTTCGTTGGGAGGTGGGTTTAATGAACTTAATTGTCTAGATCTCTGTCTACCACAGTATTGAGAAGAGCGTGAAGATATTTACTTTTTTTAGTTTATGTCATAGTTATATCGTAAAAATCTTGTTTAATAAACGAGTACAACAACATTATCTAGTTCTCGTGTAAACTTTATGAATTTCAACAGCTGTTCTCTATCCGCGCATGTCGTGCGAACCGTTTGACGGATTATCAGTATGTTTGTAATATAATCTACAGGATTGTGCTCCTGTAATGGATTAATTAATACCGTTTCTCTATATATGGGATTACATACCATATACACATACATATACATGACGACCTCCGTAGACGAGTGAAGTACAGTTTTCTAAAGTCAGGGTTCCGGATTCGATTTTTGGTCGGGTCAATGTACATAAACTACTTTTTCTATATTGCCTTTTATGTAGTGTTCAGTCTGTTCCGATATTTCTTTTCTCTCTCGGTGTTTATGATACTTTAGTTGTTTCCGATTCCATAACACAAGTGATATAGCTTCGTAATATGAAAACGGAATAGTGTATGTGAGGTTCCTATTTTTATATATATAATATATCTTCACTCCATTCCATTACAGGGGTAGATAGAGGTCTAGAAAATTCTTTGACCCACTTTCCACTGAAGACATTATTTTTGGGACAACGTGACAGGTGGTGAGCCCGAAAGACGGCGTCTTTATGTCCAATGGAAAATCCTATTAGTGTGAGCCTTGGGGACCTCTTAACTCGAATTCCGATCATCCTTCTTCTTACTACAGTGGTAGAGCTACGCATGAGCTTTTGCTTTTGCAAAATGGGCCGGCTCGACCGGGGAAGTACCACGACCTCACAGAATACCGGCGTAAAGTAGAAGTCTAACAAACTTCTGCGTTTCGTCTAGTGAGTGTAGGTAACCGTTGGCACACACTCCCCTCCCTCAATTCTGGGGGAGGGGGGCACTCTAAGGGCGGCAACGCATCTGCTATGCCTCTGGTATTGCGGGTGTTCATGGGCGGCGGTGATCACTTACCATCACGTGAGCCACCTGTTCGTTTGCCAGCCTTTTTCTATAAAAAAAAACCGTACCACTCGGCTATCGTGACTAACCTACTACCTACCTATCTATATATGTATCTATATATACTATCAATGTTTCAAATTTAATTTATATCTTGGCCCCCGTTTTTGTATGATTGAGTATTGACAGGGATATCTTACTATCTTACTTACTGCATCAGAGCGGTCTGGACCTGTTAAGTAGCATCGTCCTTTTCCTTCGGAACTGTGCGAAACCATATGTAGACCGGTATTCATAGTCGGAACCTTAGTTCAATCGAGATTATTAGGTACATGTTTATTTATACATTGGTATCTGGGATATCACTTTAACGGTCCGACCTATATCTTTATTAAGGTAGTGTTTTAGGTTTCCAGGTTACGTACATACATACATATTGGCCTGTTAATGTCCACTGCAGGACCACCAGGCCACGCTCGATAAGCGGATTGGCGATCGCAGTACCTGACAACTCGCACCTCAGACGCAGCTGCCCATCTTCGATCTGATAATTTTGGTCTTATATTTTCAGAGATGGTTATCCCGCCATCTATCGGTTGCCATAACGATATTGAAGGCTATTTCCCTTTGACGCCTCTTACGATACCCACGGCTAGAAAGGGAGTGGCAATATTCTTACGCCGTTACGTTACGTTCCAGGTTACGTACATGGGTGTAATCTCTGTGAAAGTTACTTTATAACGTAAAAAAATCTATATTTATTTAGAATGTATATGTACCATCACCTTTGTCTTATCAAGCCAAGCACAAAAGAAGGGTCTGTACTTACTTTACTTTAAGGATTTAAGGAAACTCTCTTTTCTTTAAGAATAATCGCCACGCTTGGTAAGCTGGCGATTGGCTTGGGCGATCGCTGTACCAGGTAGCGAGGTGGCACTTGTACTTCTGTTTTTTTTGCAATTGTGGATTTAGAAAAGATTTTCTTGTTTGAAATAACAAGATTCTTGTTTGAAATAATAAGTTACTTGAAATTCGATTTTCGGTAAAATTCTATTTTACCGAATAAATATATAAAAACATATTCTTAATAAAGGCAGTAATCCCTTAATGATATTTTAATGGCACATGTATAAATATATAAGGCATTTAATTTAATTTGTAGTGTTTTGATTTCGACACCACTATTCCACGATTTAATAAACTGTAACACCAAGATAAGGAAAGCATATCAAATTCGTATTAAAGACTATAAGTTGAAAAAACCTTTAAATTGTAATAAGTGTAAAGTCCGTTAAGTTGTAATAAATGCCGTTTACGTTGGACATTGTAGAAATAAGTATACTTTTTAAAATAGCCATATAAAGATACTTTTTAAAATCGATTAAAAATTTAAACAGACACCATAGATGTTGCAGCCCGCGCACCGTGTCATTCGAGCCACGTGCCGCACCTAGCGTTCCGTGAATACAACTCGCCCGCTTCACGTAACTCTAAACCAACATAAATACGAACACCCGGTTAATTTACTGACCTTCCGATTGAGATTATGTTATATTATTCAGAGACCTCCCGCGACTAATCATTGGACAAGTTGGAAGTATGTTTTAATGTTTTTTGCCCCGATGACCCAAACTGAGTCATTTATTTATATACACACAATAATTCGATACATTAAACAAACTTGCAAATTGATTCTTTAATACTGTATATATTCCTTTTCTTTGACTTTTCTTATAATTAAAAAGTACACGTTATTTTTTGTATTAAAAACCTTCGTGGATAAGTGACACAGCGATTTTCATGGTGTCGCAATTTACTTTTGCTACATTTCTCATCATCTGTTTCTGATTCCATATATAATTGCTTAAGCTGCTTACTTTGCGATCAGAGCAATGTACGTGACGTTGTCCCTGCAATGTACGTAATGTTTGGAGGTGTTTATTATTTTATTGTATATGTTTTCAATTATTTTAAATAAATTTTTATTTTTAATTTAGCATAGTTGCGCAAGTTCATACTCCACGAATATTATGAAATTTTATGAAATTTTTTGTTAGGCGTAAAGGCCCTCATGACAGTTTTCTTCAATGCCAAGTTGGTATTAAATTAAGTACTTAAAATTACTTTAAAACCTCAGTGACACTAACGCCATAGATTGAACTCAAGTACTATGCGTACTGCGAAATTATAGCTGGCGCTCTGTCCACTAAGCAATTACTTGTGCACTTATACGGAATCTAGTATATTAGTCCATTAGTGCACACCTAAAAGTGGTATGTAAGGATCGACGACACTTGGCGATCTGTTCTCTCTGGCTACCCTGTCAGGAACGATACGTGGAGATAAATAAATAATTAAAGTGCACTCGTAATCTCAGTTTATGTTCGGTGAAAAGTGGGTCAAAAGGACTTACAGCTATATATGTCCAAATTCTCTTTTACAAATAACAGTGGTAGAGCCACGCATCAGCTTTTGTTGTTGCAAGAATGGGCCGGCTCGACCGGGGAAGTACCACGATCTCACAGAATACCGGCGTGAAGTAGAAGTCTAACAAACTTCTGCGTTTCGTCTAGTTAGTGCAGTGCTAAGCCAACGATATAATTCGAACATAAGTTTTTAAAAAACCCATTGGTACGAGCCTGCCGCCTGGGGATCGAACTCGGGTCTCTTGATCTCGGGCTATCGTGATTATAAATAAAAGTTTTTAATTTCTAATAAAAGTTTACTATTCCTGTAAAAGAGAGTTTTGCCCTAAACCGAACGAACGTAAAGCATCTCAGTAATCAGAGTAAAAACAATTCGTTAGTTAACGAACAGCTATTAGAATGTTAAACATGTTTATTGATAAAATTAGTGAGGCAGACCTTTAAAATGCTAACATAATTTGTACCCAACGCGTCCCTTTTCGAGTACTTTTTTGCTCTCTGGTCCGGGACATGAAATTTTATATACAAATAAGACATTTGCTCCGTTACGACAAAAAGTGGGCTCTCGATAAGCGCAGGACGATAAATTAATAGGGATGGGGATAAGTCGACGGTGTACTCGTATATCGAAGTGCTTATAGTTTAAATGGCTGAAATAAATACACTTATAATGTGTAATGAAACATTCAACTTTTATGAACAAATAATAAATGTATATATTCACGACATTCCTGGTACAGTGGTCTAGTTTAGACGATTAAGTCCATTTGACCCACCTTCCACTGAAGACATTTTTAGGGCAAACAGGTGGTGAGCCCATCTAATAAATAAATAAATGAACAAATAAATAAATGAATAAATGAATAAATAAATAAATTTCTTCACGTAATTCCCCATACCCCTGTATTGGGGATTGATAGGGGTCAAGTCTAGAGAATTAAGTCCCTTTGACCCACCTTCCACCGAAGACATTTTGAGGACAACGTGACAGGTGGTGAGCCCGTCGCCGTCTTTATATCCATGCCAACGATATAATCGTACGTAAATATTCGTAAAAGCCAGTCATCTGGCGATCCAACGAGGGTCTCCTGACTGTAAATCCGATCACTTTACCATTCGGTTATCGTATTGTGAAATAATAATTGTCTTCAGGCATTCCCATTACTGGGGTAGACATAGGTTTAGCCAATGAGTCTTTCCGACCCACCTCATCAATAACTGGGACAACATGACAGATGGTGAGCCTACCGCCATCTTAGTGTTCATGCTGACGGTACAATATACCTACATATATATTTATTTACATTCATAAATATCCTTGATTTGAGTACAAATATAAAATTTTCCCTAATTGTTCCTAACGTGATCGAAACCCCAGCTCCGAAGGCATAAACACTACCAGCTAGGCAGAATATTTTTATGGTTTTCTGTGTCTATAAAAAATAATCACACTTGTCGTAAATTCTTTAAAAAATTTTCTTTTCAAATAAATTTTTGCTTTACACCTATTTCTTTTTAATGCCGTAAAATCCGGAGGAATCTTAAATATTTTAATCGTTGCAAACCACTTTTTTCTTAATTTACGTACTGTAATTGAGATGATCATCCCGCCTTCTATCTTCAGCGAATAACATTTGCAAGGCTTTTACCTCCTACGATTCACGAGGGATGAAATACGAATAATGTAACGCTTACAGCGTCTTTTCAACCTTATTTCCCCAGACCTTATTTAGTGAAATTTCAAACCTCAAAACCAATTAAAATATGATTAATATTTTTTAACTAAAATATTGTCACTATATCGATAACACACTTCCCGTTACACATCACTACCAATGTCCTCAAGTGGTCCCTTTAAAGATCAAGTGGCCCTACCTGCGGCTGGGGTCGGTGTCGCCGTGTCGCCTTGCTGTCGCCTTACCGTCGCCTTACCGTCGCCTACACGCAACCACTCGGGACCTGACCTAAAAACTGACAAGTGGTAGTTTTAAAAACATGTGCTCGGAGAGACGCTTCCTGACACGCAATGCGTACATCTCTTAATTACGCCTACACTCCACATAACTGAGAATAAAATAAATAATTGTATACTAAATATTAAAAACAAACTAATAGAAATAAAAATATAGGACGAGAGTCGAGTGGTTGTATGATCGGAATTCGAGTCAAGAGACTCGAAGTCGATACATTCTACGTCCTTGTTACCGAGGGTAACGTTAGAGGCGACTACGGGTCGAGTTAATAGCCTTGAAAATGTAATTGCCTACCAACAGATGGCGGGATAACCATTTCGAGAAATACTAGAGCAAACTCCAGTAAACCGGTGACGATTACTTAAAGGGTAAGGCTTAGTTTAAGGGGTGAAGTGTCTAGTACTATGATCGTCAATCCGCTTGCCAAGCATGGCGATTATGGCAAATCTTTCCTTTCGGGAGGGGTCTTTGCCGTTCAGTGACTTTTACAGCCCTTTATGATGATGAGATGGTGATTTAACTTCCTCCCATTTAAGACACCGGATACTTTTGGATCAGATAGTTGACACTATTACAGAGATTTCTTTATATACCACAGGCATGACATCGTCTGTCTAAGTCCACTAGAATCATATAAAATGACGAATAACTTAATTATTTGTTTATTATAAGTCACGATTTACCCAAGGCTCGTACCAATGGGTTTTATCAATAAATTATGTACGATTTATATCATTGACTTGGACATAAAGACGGCGACGTTCTCACCACCTATCACGTTGTCCCAAAAAAGTCTTCGGTGGAAGGTTGATCGAAAAGGCTTAATTGTCTAAGCCTCTGTCTATCCCTGTATAAAGGAAGGTGCAAGGATATTGTTTTATTTATTTATTTACTTCCAAGAGATTAGATCATTAAGAACATTTCCTCTCGTAAATCTTAGATTACCTACAAGGGCCGACGCGGCACACCTCTCAGGCGACACGTTATCTGTGCAGATGCGACCGTATCCGTTGTTCCCAGAACCCGAAACTTATCTATGTTCTCGAAACTATGCGAAAATGCAAGGACGTCCGGATGTGATGTTTGTTACTCAGAAAAGTAAATAACACAGGAATGCAGATGAAATGGGTTCTGTTATCTAATGCTATACCATTAAACTGTCTGGAAATGTTCACTGCAGGAATCATTTTTCGCTAGAAGGATTTACCATTATCTTTCAATAATAAATAAATAAATACAATCATACATAGTGACAAAATCACGTACATTGCTCTAATCCCAATGTACTAGCTTAAAAACTTCTGTTATGAAATCGGAAACCACCAACGTGCCACGAAGACCCCCGAGAAATTGCATAAAAGTGATTTTCTTCATTGACCCGTCCGGGAATCGAACCCGTTACTTCAGAGCTGTAAACCAGTTTATATGCCATTCGTACCTATGTACGAAAGGTTGTCTTAAAAAGATATTATTTTCACCAAATTAAGTAAAATTAGTAAATAGGTAGATCTTATGACAAACAACATAAGTAATTATAAAATAATTAAATAAGTAGCGTCACTCTATTATTATTATACCCATATTGAGGTAGACAGAGGTCTAGATAATTTATTAAAATCGAACCTTATTGTACCGGGCTTCTTTGGTACAACGTACAGGTGGAGATCTTGTCGCTGTCTACGTGTTCAAGCCAATATTATAATATATCAACATAGTTAAATATTTATTTAAAAATTCATGACCTAGTACAAATAAATATATTCATCAAATGTTGCCCCAAGCAGGATTAGAACCTGCAACCCTTAATTGTTACTATAAATGTTTTAAGACAATACAATTATTTATGATAAATAAAAAAAATATATATCTTCACGCAATTCCCAATACAGGGGTAGACAGAGGTCGAGTCTAGACAATTAAGTCCCTTCGACCCACCTTTCACCGAAGATATTTTCGGGACAACGTGACAGGTGGTGAGCCCGTCGCCGCCTTTATGTCCAAGCCATCGATATTCGTACATAAGTTTTTGAAAAACCCATTGGTACGAGCCTACCAACTGGGGATCGAACTCGGGTCTATTGACTCGAAATTCCGACCACCCAACCACTCGGCTATCGTGACTTTAATTTTTTATGATTAATTATTTATGATTGTATTTATAATTAGTAACATTATAATTAATAACATTTTTAACAGAGGTAGAGCCACGCATCAGCTTTTGTTGTTGCATGAATGGGTCGGCTCGACCGGGGAACTACCACGACCTCACAGAATACCGGCGTGAAGTAGAAATCTAACAAACTTCTACGTTTCGTCTGGTTAGTGCAGGTAATCAGAGGCCCACACACCCTCCTCCATCAATTGGGAGGGGGAGGGGCACTCTAAGGCCGGCAACGCATCTGCTATGCCTCTGGTATTGCGGGTGTTCATGGGCGGCGGTTATCATTTACCATTACGTGAGCCACCTGTTCGTTTGCCTTCCTATTCCATAAAAAAAAAATTAATAACAATTTTATTTGAAAGTAATTGTAGATTCAATTATATAATTTTCTACAGAATTGTATTATTTCTTTTAAGCAAAAGACTCATCATTCACACAGATCAACGAATGAGGTCAACAGGTCTACGGAGGACGAGTAAGGACTCTCGGCGCGGCAATAAATTAAGGGTAGTACTTTTAATATAAACAGAGGCACGGCCTCCCTCCGCCTTAATGGAGGGCAATGGAGTGTTTGAGAAATCACAGTACTTGTTTTTCTAACTAGGACTCGTCTTAACGCTGGGGAAAATTAACAATCAATGCGGTAGAACGTCGCCTTAAGAGTTCTGGCCTTGACTCGAGCTTTCTTCACATTAAGAATATTTATCCGTAGATAAAATTTACGATATCAGAGTTGTTGGGTGATCGGAATTTCGAGTCAAGAGACCCGAGTTCGATCCCCAGGTGGCGGGCTCGTACCAATGGGTTTTTCTAAAATCTATGTACGAATTACATCGTTGGCTTGGACATAAAGAAGGCGACGGGCTCACCACCTGTCACGTTGTCCCGAAAATATCTTCGGTGGAAGGTGGGCCAAAGGGACTTAATTGGCTAGACTAGTCCTCTGTCTACCCCTGTATTGGGAATTGCGTGAAGATATTTGTTTTTTACTTTTTTATTAAAATTTATTAAGGCTATGCAAAATCAATAAAGTATATCAAAAGTTAATGTTAGGCTACATGTAATGGCTACAGGTGGTGAGCCCGTCGCCGTCTTTATGTCCAAGCCCTCGATATAATTCGTACATAAGTTTTTGAACGACTCGGCTATCGTGATTTATATCGTAGGGTTGAATGTATAGATGGTGTGAGACTCAACACGTGTCACTTGGTTCCAAAATCTCTTTGGTGAAAGGTGGGATGGAAGGCCTTAATGTCTAGCCATCTGTCTACCCTAGTATTGGGAATGGGGTGAAGATATTGTTTCTAAGCTTTCAAATGCCAATGATTATTACTATATACTCTTAATTTAATATATTGCCGAGATGGTATAGGTATACCATCTCGGCAATACATTAAATTAAGAGTATATAGTAATAATCATTGGCATTTGAAAGCTTAGAATGGCCTAGGAGTGCCACTTAGGAAGGCTTCCCTTGGGTGTTGTAAGAGTAGCAAACAAACAAACCCCTTTTTCACGTTTATGTTTGTAACGATAATTCTTTCTTTATAAAAAAAATGTAAATACAAACGTAGACAGAGAAACCGTCACATACATTACTCTGATTCCAAAGTAAGTGGCTTATGCAGTTATGTTACGAAATCGGAGGCTGCTTGGTCTGATAAAATGATTTAGTTCAAATTTAAATATTGCTGACTTTAGAATCTTTTCCTAATTCGAAATAATGCGAACAGAGTAGAGTAAAATAAATTTATTCTTAGATTGTGACAAATCTGATCCCAAATTAATCAGATTATGCATTCGTATTACGAAGTCAGAACAACGAAAGTAACAAACATCCAGATCCGAGACAACGCAGAAAAAGTGGTCTTCTATATTCGCCCGGGAATTGAACCTGGGACCTCAGAAAATGACACCATGAAAACTAGTGCGTACGCCGATCATCCACGGTGGTCGTAGCATATTAATTTTTTTGGCATGAAAAAAAGTTGTCATATCATAATAAAATAAATAAATAAATATAAATATCTTCACGCAATTCCCAATACAGGGGTAGACAGAGGTCGAGTCTAGACAATTAAGTCCCTTCGACCCACCTTTCACCGAAGATATTTTCGGGACAACGTGACAGGTGGTGAGCCCATCGCCGCCTTTATGTCCAAGCCAACGATATTCGTACATAAGTTTTTGAAAAACTCATTGGTACGAGCCTACCAACTGGGGATCGAACTCGGGTCTATTGACTCGAAATTCCGACCACCCAACCACTCGGCTATCGTGACTTCTATCATAATAATAACATAATATAGATTAAGAAAATAGAAGATAGAATTATACAAAAATACAACCATAGACCCTATACATAGAGAATTCCTATAATGATACACATACTTAGAATATCTACTAAAATCTACATATGAAAACGTAGCATTTTCGGCGAGGCTTTACAAGTGGACGATACATTTCGAATATTCCCTCCCCTTTTTCCGTTGAAAAGCAACGTAAATTTATTTGCAGCCGCTCTTAATCGGAGCTTGCTGATCTCAATAAAGAGGAAATTGATTAAAACTGTAGTAGGCCCTCATAGATTTTCGGTAAATTGGAGCCGACAAGAGCAATGAAGCAGTTGCAGTCTGCGAGCGGGCGCACGGGATATGTTAGTATTTGTTCACGATACGATATTTAATTATTTGATTTCGATGTTACATGCGGTGGGACGTAAGTATGCATATATTACATCCATAAGGAGGATTTGATTTAAAATTGTAAATTAGTCTTCACGCAATTCCCAATACAGGTGTAGACAGAGGTCTAGTCTAGACAATTAAGTCCCTTCGACCCACTTTCCACCGAAGATATTTTTCGGGACAACGTGACAGGTGGTGAGCCCGTCGCCTTCTTTATGTCCAAGCCAACGATGTAATTCGTACCAAGTTTTTGAAAAACCCATAGGTGACTCGAAATTCCGACCCCCCAACCATTCAGTAATCGTGACACTTTTGATAAAGATGTTTTGCAAGCAAAGCAAAAAGCAAAGCACTTTTGATGTTTATTAAAGATTAACATCTTTAAATATGTTATTTTCTTCTGGATCCAGTAGAATTAGACACCTCTCTACGGACTTCTATGCAAGACTTCTATGTGCATAAAGTAAATACTAGGAACAAACACAAGTTTGTATCACCGGTTACTAGACTTTATCGAGTAAGTAACTAGTTCATAGGGCGGTGTATACGGTTCTACAACAAAATGCCGGTAAATGTGCAAAGCCTGTCTATTAACAGGTTTTAGAAATTTATTAAAGAAAAACTTTATACGAAGGGTTATTATGATATAAATGAATATACTAATGACAGTAACCCCTGGGAATGAGGTGATCGCTCCCAAGCTATTTCTAGAAAATATCACATCACATTTGTATAATGCATTATATTGTAAAAAATATTGACCAAAAAAGAGGATACCTACGGAATTTCTTTCGCCTGTTTCTTCTCCGTTAGAGGAACCTCATTACGAAACGGCGGTAGATTAAAAATGACTTTTTATGACTATCGATAAACGAATGTACATTCTTATATCGATAAATAAATGATTTGATTATAACCATATGCATTTGCATGCGGAATCGTGGAATATAACTTTGTAATAACATCTTTATTATTTTGTTAGTGGTAATTAAGCTGTCCTTAAACTTGTTTTTAGCGTTTTTACTACTACATTACAGGAATTCATGATATCTCAAATCCGAAATGCTTTCTTATGATTTCAACCAGTTATATGTATAAGTAAGTTCACATAATAAAATACTCTAAGCCTTTGCAAGATATTGCTGTCAATGCCATATTCAGCCAATAAATACAGCGCCAAGACGCCCGACGTCGTCTGTAATATTGGTTGATACTTTTTTGCAACTTTTTATTTCCAATTTTATGTTCAATGACTCTCAAGACTCCCTAAGACTTTATTAACGGTTGGTGCAAGTCAGTAGATTTAGGCATTTTTTAAAATGTTTTATTATTAATATTTGTTTTGATAATGTTTTTATTATTTTAAAGTTAAAGTTAATTAAACGCCCAAAAATTTTCTTCTCAAAGAAGAAACGGCATGAAACTCTGGGGTCTCTTCGTTTTTGTTTATTAACCATATTTTTAAATTTTATTAATATTTTGTAATTAAATCACTAGATGTCAGTAACGATCCATTCATATCAAAACTAAAATTTGTTTTATTTTAGCAGCTAGACAATTATAAGTGAATAAAAGAATAAGAGCTATTATAGTTACAAATATTTTACAAAGAATATCAAGACTAAGTAACATTAAAAATATTTCCGTTGACCACTCCAACAAATGTCGTTCCAACTACACTGCATAAATTCGAACGGTGAGCTCAAACATCCGTCTTCATTGTTTTCATTTTGCACCTCTAACCATAAGTCTATTGACACTTAAACTATATTAAACCCAATCATTAGAACATGACATTTACATTTACATGATCATCGGCACGATGATTTGCTTGACAAAGCCAGCCAGCAGTAAATAGTTTTCGTCTCTCTTTTTTTTTAATTTGTTTTTAAGCCGTGATAACCTGATGACCGTATACCCTAGTTTCCTATACCCGTACCCTAGGACCTTGCGTTCGAAGATATGCGTTAGAACTTCGATTTCCGCTAGGGGCGCAAATTTCTGTGAAATAATGAATGTAACTAAAATAAATATATGTATAAATATATGTAAAATAAATTAATATATGTATGTAACTACATTGTACCGTTAGCTGGGACATTAAAGCAGTGATGGACCAACCATCTGTCACGTTGTAAGATCTGAATTTCGGTAAAATGGGTCGAAATGACTTAATATTCTAGACTTTTATCTGCCTGGAGTAATATCGTGAATTTTTTTAACATAACACACTTAATATAGAAAAAAACATGCAACCGAACTGAGAGCTTCCTCTTTTTTGAATTCGGTTAAAAAAAGAAACTATAAGTAGAAGATATACTTTTTGCAAAGGCTTCTGCTTCTTTCTTTCAAAATCTTCCAGCAGATTTGTACGTCCTTAGAGTCTTAGCTATAAAGATTCATTTTGTTGAAACCAATCCTTACGCTTATCACTTACGTTCACCTATAAACCACATTACAGTCTTTTTGCGTAAAACCCACATTGGACTATAAAACGCCTCACAAAATACGACACTATATCGAATTACAACCACACCTATACCGTCGCCGAAACAAATAGCATTCCATTTAGAGTTTTAAGACGTATGTATTAAAGTTCTTAATTAAGAAGTTTGTATGTAAACTTTTCGTGGTGGGAACGGTGTGAAATAAAACGAATAGTTATTAAATTTTTACCATTATTTAACGTTACGTTAAAGCCAATAAGTTGTTGTGAAACACGATACATAGTAAGTGTGAGGCAGAGTTGATGTTCGTTTATTATTGAAAATATCTTAACGCTTCGCACCACGGGGGGTGGATGAAATTGTCTACATTTGGCACATCTCGTGAATTTCATACATGAGTACTGTTTAATATTATAATAAAAATATTTTCTTATAACATTTATGTAAATCTCTGCTATTCGTGTTAAAATGTTTTCGTTTCGTATTTTAATTAGTAATAAATAACAATAATAATATAATACCTTCACGCAATGCGCAATATAGGGGTAGACAGAGGTCTAATTTAGAAAATTAAGCCCCTTTGACCCTCCTTTCACCGAAGATATTTTTGGGACAACATGACTGGTGGTGAGCCTGCCGTCTTTAAGATTTTTAATCGGTAAGGGAACGATTTCTGAGGTTTACACTATCAATCTCTTTTAGATTTTCAGTTCAAATCCCGGAAGAAAGATCGTACAAATGAGTTTTGCCGAAACTTATTTACTACTTGTGTTGCTGGCTTTAATATTAAGACAACGTCGGACTCCCGACTTCTCCCGTCTTCTGACTCCCGACTTGATTGTCTTAATTGGAATTAAGTGTCTACACTTTTGTCTACCCCGTTATTGGGAATGGCATGAAGATGTTTGTTTTAAACTCTAGTTTCTTTTTTGTAATAATAATGCTAGTCGTACTATTTTTTTTACACTACATTTAATTTTAAGTTTTTAATTAAAAATATCTTCACGCAATTCCATAGTAGTTAAAGGGGTGACGATTATGCTGCTATCTAGTAGTATCTATTCTAATATTATCTCCAGTAGCATTCCACACCCACCCACTGGAATAAAGGAGATGGTAAAATACTGATATTCCTCACAAGTACCCTAACTGTCACTTAAATCACCATAGTCGAATGGTTGGGTAATCCCAATTCGAAAACCTAGAGACCCGAGTTCGATTTCCAGTTGGTGGGCTCATACCAATGGGTTTTTTTTTTAATTTTGTACGATTTAAGTCGTTGACTTGGATAAAAAGACAGCGACAGGCTCACCACCTGTCGCGTTATCTCGAAAAAATATCTTCGGTGAAAAGTGGGTCGAAAGGACTTAATTGTTTCGACCTCTGTCTGCTTCAGTACTGGGAATATTTTCAGCAATGGTTCAACAGCTGAATAGCGGATTCGAATATACGACGCACGTTTCATAGTCCACACCCAATGGGCTATGGCGCTACAGTATCACAGATGCAGCCACCGTGTCATTAATTTCAATAAGACCGCACAAAAAAGACTCCGGCAAAGCAATTTGTATCGGCTTGCTAGGATTTATTTTGATACCGTGCTGTAAAGTTGAAAAATGGCGGGTACACTCCTGAAAAATAGCGGTGAGTGGTAACGAGTAGCGATGTAACTGGGACATATATACATACTCGTATAAATAAAATTGGAGTGTCTGTTTGTAATATTGAAATAACCGTTTTTACTACATGCATATGAATATTTACGGTACATACACCAAAATAATATTTTTTTACAATTTTTGTCTGTCACGGCTGGACATCACGTCTTTCATCTATGAAACGGTTGGACCGATTTTAACAAGACTCTTACTGACAGATAGCTAATGTTATAAGGCGTAACATAGGCTACTTTTATACATAGTATAGAAACATAGTAAAGCGTCCGCGTTAAGTGTTAAAGCGTAAGCGACGGGTAAATACGGCGACGGGCTCACCACCTGTCACGTTGTCCCGAAAATATCTTCAGTGAAAGGTGGGTCAAAGGGACTTAATTGTCTAGACTAGACCTCAGTATTGGGAGTTGCGTGAAGATATTTTTATTTGTTTATTAGTTATGTGTTAAACTGCGGTCTAAGCCTCGGGGGACAGCTAAATTTAAATAAATATTCTTTTCACAAAACAAGACGTACTTCAACAATATCGAGCAGGTGTTAATGACTTGCACAAAAATAAATAAATCACTACCGAGCGAAATAAATTACCGTAAGTCCGGTAGACTGGCCCGGAACAGGCAATAAAGGTACGATAATACCTACAGGTGCTCGAATAAAGCTCGAAGTGCTACGAGCCAAAGATTAAGTGGGCGAGACTTCAGACTGGACACGTAATTGAATTTCTTTTAGAGTTATGAGAGATTGAAAGCTTTTAAGTCAATATAAGATGTAATAGAAGTAGTTATAGGTTTAGGAAGGTGTCTTTGTCTCATATTTGTGTTGTACGATATTAAATGAAATTCTTTTGAAAATGTCATGGTTATATCAATGATAGCGTTTCCCTGTCTTACAAATGTTACTTCTTCCACATATAGTCTCTCTCTGAAATATTACTTGGATTAAACTAATTCACATATGTGGATATAGAATACATCACTAAAATATTAACTTTACGAAAACAACATTTGTTTAACGTAGGAAACCGTGTTGGTAACAAATGACCCGTCGGCGGAACGATCGGTCTTTGGCAAAAAAGTAACTAGATGTAGTATAAATCAAGTTCGAGGGGGTCACGCGCGGCTGTGTTCCAAGTTCCAGGGGTATGGGAAACTTTTAGGTGTAAGTGGAAACACTTGGGATGTACCTGTGGACCAGTTGAATATCGATAAAGTTTGTCATGTAAGTTAAGACACACATTAGTTTTAGAATTGTAGATTGAGTGTTTGGTGAGTAAATTTGTAATACAATTTTGGATGGAATGGAGAATGTTAAATCATTTTCTCCAATCAATGATAGAATCCGTAACGGAGAAAGGACGTAGCCGTAAATATGCTGAAGTGGCAATGGCCTAAGTTACGAGCGAAACGGTTGTGCTGGACGGATGAAGTCGAAGAAACTGAGAGTTAAGATGGCGGGATGAATGTCGAAAATTATGAGACAAAAGTTTAACAGACCGATGTCAGGTGGCACCGTCAGTGCAAGGCCTCTCTTACTGCGAACTCTCTCTTATGAGGGAGTCTTATTAGAGAGGGGATTGAGTCTTTGTATTGTATATTTATATTTTATTTACAACATACTTTCATCATGTCTTCCACGTTAATATTTTACTGCTATTCTGTACAATGGATTGGTGATAGCGAAAAATTATTATATACGCTTTTAAACGCCTTTTTAAACAAATATATTATAGCATTTTCAATCAATATCCTCACGTAATTCCCAATACGGGGGTAGTGAGGTCCATCCTAGACAATTGAGTCCCTTCGACCCACCTTCCAATGATGATATTTTCGGAAGGGACAACGTGACAGGTGGTGAGCCCGTCGTCGTGTTTACGTCCAAGCCAATTATATAATTCGTACATAAGTTTTTGATAAACCCGTTGGTACGAGCCTGCCACCTGGTGATCGAACTCGGGTCTCTTGACTCGAAATTCCGACCACCCAACCACTCGGCTATCGTGACACTAGAACTTGGCGTATTTAATTGTGTTACTGTTTTCTTACTGTACTTTACTGTAAACATGTTCTGTATCCGTACTCTTTGTATAATTTTAGTCCACTTAAATTGTCTTATGTCATTCTAATTACACAAACACTAGGCGTCGGCTACCTGCAATTTACTTGTTATACGTCGAACAAATATAAATTTTTTCCTTAGTTTGAAGTTTTGTTTTTATATATTATATGAAATATACGTTTATACGTATTTAATAAATGTTTGTTTTATTTTTATTTTATATAATTATTTTAGGTTTAACTGCATGTTTATTTTAAGTTCTAAGTTGTGCATCCATTTCTTAATAAATAAATGCAATATCGTTCTTTCTTTATACAAAAGAATGAATAAACATTATAAAGTTTGTGTCTACGTCGGTCGGTCCGCAGCTATACATGGTCGCAGTTATAATTCACCGACCACCTGTAAACGACCTCCGGCGGTTCGGTTAAATTTTAATACACTTCAAGACGAGCCTTGGTGCTTTATACATTTTTAGTGATTCAGCTCTGGAGAGGTCAGATCCAGTTTCTTTAGGGAATCGCATTAAAGTCTCATTGGTGTATAGAATTTTCAACTAAACCTCGTCAAATATGTTCAGTCGGTAATGAACTTTAGTAACTTTAATTTCAGGATTGCTTTTGTTGATGAATAGCGGAAGTCGTTAAGTAATTTACCTACGAATCGAATTAGAACTTAATTAAAAATTTTGTAGAGTTCGTTACGAAGAAAAATTTTGTAAATTTGTCTGTAAGTTTTTTTTTTAAGTAACACCAGTTACATTACTCCAAATTATATGCCTCTTTCCCGTAGGGTTGGGCTATGCCACTTTTTCCCACTTGCTACGATCCTAACATACTCGTGTCGCTTCGTCCACTTTCATTATTCCCTTCATACATTCTCTTCTTTTTAGGGTACTCTTTTGGTCTCGAAACTTCCGTCTGGGTCTACCCCAACCAACACTTCAATTCACATACGTCAATCGTTCTTCATTCATTCTCTCGTTAGTTTGTGGTCTACACGATATGTGGTCACCAAAGTTGATTTGGAACAACGTGACACGTGGTTACGCCATCGCCGTTTTACTGTTCAAAATTTCACGTCTTTATTTCCAAGCCAACAATGCAATTCATACATAACTTTTTGGAAAAATCCTTTACTACTAGCCATGGGGATCTAACTTGGATCTCTTCACTCGAATTCCTATCGTCCAGCCACTCGGCCATCGTGACTGTGAGATATATGTGATCTACTACCTAAACTACTTATTTGTTGAAAAATATATTAAAAGGAATTATTTTCAGTTTACAGGCTTTCATAAAAAGAAAAAGTAAAACTAATAAGCCTACAGAATACTACAGAACTCTCCACTCGACTCGACATGACTATTTCTTTGAATTGTTAAGAAAGTTTGGTCGCTTTCAGATACCTTAAATCAACCAATTAGTAACCCAATATCAATACAAATGACAGTATAATTGTTTTTAAATTAAACATCCAATAGTTTCGGGTTACATCTTTAATTGGCCGCAACGGTATGCTAGAGGGCCCCAACTGAATTAGTGGCATAATTAATTGGATACCCTTAAAGATAACAAAATTTGTTTGGCTACCGAGATAGCGTCTTTTAGTATTCCGTGAAATCAAATGACACCTCCGTAGACTAGTGGCGTACACACCCCTTCTCAATGTCGTCAGCTCTGAGGTTTCAGGGTTCAATTCCCGGTCGGGATGATGGGTAAAATACTTTTGTTTGTACCTTTGTTGTTTCTGAATACATAGTACTAATGCTTAAGCTACATACTTTGGGATCAGAACAATGTTTGTGATGATGTTCCTATCTATGTGCTTATTTATTTTGGGTGCTAACCTGTACTCAACGTTACGTCAGTCACCTGCGAGCACATGAACGACGCTCGCAATAGTCCAAGTCGCTGTGGCCGAAATCATTCGGGATACTAGATACTTATTTATTTATTTATGCATATGGGCACTGACGAAGTGAGGTGTGCGACTGACTATAAAATAAAACCATAATAATATAATGAATAGACACCTTTAAAAAAATGAAAAATCTTCACAGGGGTAGACATATATATAAACAATTAAGTCCTTTCAACCCACCTTTCATAGAAGACTTGAGGATTGAACTCGAGTGCAATCCCCAAGTGGTAAGCTCGTACCAATGGAATTTTTCCAAAATGTATGTACGAATTATATCGTTGACTTGGATATTAAGACGGCGTCCGGCTCACCACCTGTCACGTTGTCCCAAAAATTTCTTTCGGTGGATGGTGGGTCAAAAGGACTTAATTGTCCAGACCTTTTTCTTTCCCCATTGGGAATGGCATGAAAATATTTTTAAGGATCAATTTTTAAGTTTCAGCGGTTCATTACTCTATGGCAAAAGGATATTTATTACACTGGCAACTGGAACGTTTCAGTGTACGCAATTAACGCCGCGGAACGCGACGCGTCCGGATTCTGTTTACTTAATAAACAAAACCGAATGTTTATTTTAATATTGAGTTTGCCAATGGGAAACAGTTACCGAAACGGTGAATATTTATTTGGCGCTCAGTAAAATATGTGTCATGCACTTTTTGTGCCCTTTATCTTAAATATTATGGAAATGCGATCTCTTCGTAAATTGTTCGGTTATTGCAAGGTAACGCTTGGACGATCCAACATGAAACAAAGGGATTCGCAATATGGAGGGCTTAAAAGATAATGTTATCAATTAAATTTCAAAAATTACCCGAAACAAACAGACAGACTCTGTGGTAACGACGGCAGATGGGCAGCAGCGTCTGAGGATCGAGTGGTCTGGTACTGCGATCGCCAATCCGCTTACCAAGCGTGTCGATTATGGAAAATCCTCCCTATAGGAGAGGACTTTCTCCTGCAGTGGACTTTAATAAGGCCGGTATGTATAAATGTATGTATTCATGTTTGTAAATAAACAGACAATATCTATAACGCTCACTGCATTTTCACGTTGAATATGTAACTAAAGATTTACGAAACATTTTTATATTTTAGATATACATACCTAATGAAGATGCAACGAGCTGCAAAACAAATTAGCAGAAGCAGGATCACGACTCCGGTGTCGTTTCGCTATATTAATTACTTGACGCGTCCGTCTGTCTGTTTCTCATGCGACACCTCAGTCTCGGATTACGAACTTTTTATTTTGTTATTTCTCAAGCTTTGGGACCGCTGATCCAGAGAATGAACATGCGTGGAAATATTTTGTTACACTAATGTATTGAATAACTATTTTTGGTACACAATTTAGAATGCTCTTGTCATGAGAAATGTGTATAAATTGAAAGTAAAGTAAAAAAGAAACGTTTATTCACGTTTTAACCATTATAAATAAAAACAAACAAACAAAAAGGTCACGATAGCCGAGTGGTTGGGTGGTCGGAATTTCGAGTCAAGAGACACGAGTTCGATCCTCAGGTGGAAGGCTCGTACCAATGGTTTTTCAAAAAAAAAAAACTTATGTACGAATTAAAACGGCGACGGGCTTACCACCTGTCACGTTGTTTCGAAAATATCTTCGGTGGAAGGTGGGTTTAAGGGACTTAGTTGTCTAGACTAGACCTCTGTCTACCCCTGTATTGGGAATAGCGTGACGACGATATGAATCATATATAGGTTTTGAAAAAACCCATTGGTACGAGCCTGCCTCTTGGGGATCGAGCTCGGGTTTCCTGACTTGAAATTCCGACCACACAACCACTCGGCTATCGTGACTTTAATAAAAATTCTTATATAAAATGTACTAATAAAAAAACTATTTGCAATTTTGTCTGTATATCGCTTTTGTATGATATATTCAGTAACTGATAAATGACACCTATAACACAAACAATTGAGTAAAAATTCTAAACAGGACTCAAAAATTAATTTTCATTCAAAATAATTTCTAAGAACCCACAATTCGATTTATGATATTGATCTTTTTCCCGAAGATTCGAAACTCTATATGTTTATCCAGGTAATCAAACTGTGCCTATATTATTCTTTTGCGTCGCTCTGACGTGACTGAGTAACGAACCTAAATATACAAATTTTTATTAATATATTGGTAATATTAGTTGATATAATATATAACATTAGTATGACTTTAAGATTAGTTGACTTCATAGCCTATTTGGTAATGACCTTGCCCTTGGAGCTAAGGGTTGCGGGTTCGGATCCCGCTAAATGTGTATCCACTACATAGACCTCTGTCTACCCCCGTATTGGTAATGGCGTGAATATATGTATTTATTTATTTAGTATGGTAAAAAAACTGACACAAATTTAGTATTCTGTAAGACACTTACATAATATTAACGAAAGACCTTTGGGACGTTACAAGGCCAACCGGCGACCTCTTTACGACACCTAAATCACTGTTTATGCGATGGGAACTGTTGACCCTGCCTAACCCCAACATAACAACATCCCAATTCGTCTATTTCCAATCTTATCACCGGACATTCTGGTATATTTTCCATCGCAAAGGCACTGGTGTAAGTTGGTGTCAACAATATTATCTGGGTCACATAGGAGCAAAGTTCTAGAATATTTAGGACTCGCTTCTTCGACGATAAAAGATGACAGTGGTGGGAATATAATAATACTATTAAAAATATTCCATAAATATGTAATAATGTCCAAGCTACATTCGTATCATTAGCCCAGTTGTTGTGTGATCGGAATTCGAGTCGGAGTCAAGAGATCCGAGTTCGATCTTCGGACAGATGGCCGGATGTTACCAATGGTTTTTTTCAATAACTTATGTACGAAATATATTGATGGCTTAGACATAAAGACGGCTACAGGCTCACCACCTGTTACGTTGTCCCAAAAAATCTCTTCGGTGGAAGGTGGGTCGAAGGGACTTAATTGTCTAGACTAAACCTCTATTTACCCCTGTATTGGGAATGGCGTGAACATATGTTTTTAATATAATATTAGTAAAGCTAAAGTAGTTGGGTGATTGGAATTTGAATCAGGTGTTATCTGTTCGATCTCTAGCACGAAGGCTATTAATCGGTTTTTTTAGACTTATGCACGATGTTAATCATTAGCTTCTACACTAATACTTCGAAAGACTTTGGATAAGCTAACTCCGATGAAAAGTAAGTAAAAAGATAGGTAGGGAGAAATTATTTAACCTTTGAGAACCCCAGGCACAACCTAATCCCGGAGACAACACAATCTTTCAAAAAGTTCATGATGAAAAAGCATTAAGAAATATATAACAACAGATTAACTGAGACATCTTTTTTCTTAGCTCAAAGCAATAGTATAACCATCACTGGTGTGTTAGTAGACTCCTTCTTTACCTAGAAGTTCAGGGTCAGTGGCACACTCTTACCTATTCGTCCGGTTGTCGGGTACAGAGAGCTAGTGTAATTACGGGGTACAAGGCATTCCAGCTCACACCTCAGGATCAATAACGCTCCTTCTTTAGGAATGGATTGCTGGTCGTAGTCGCTACTTATTACTAGATGATTGGATGCCTTGTTTTTGTATGCTGTTCTCATTAAAAAATAATTACATACATATATACATAAATACACACATACATACATATACATACATACATACATACATACATACATATATACATACTTACATACATACATACATATGGATAATATCACATGCATAGCTCTGATCCTAAAATAGGTAGCTAAAGCACTTGTGTCATGGAATCGGAAACTCATTGTTTCTGAAAAACCAGACCCGTAAAAAGGTATAGTTCAGATGAATTAGTTTAGACTTCGTGGTTTTCTAAATTAATCCATCAGAAAACCCGAACCCAGGAGCTCTGAGCTGGCGACACCGTGGAAACCGTTATAAACGCCACTCGTTCACGGAGGACGTCGCGAAAACAGACCAGTTAAAGCAAAATCAGTAAACATATGCAATATTTCATGCCATTCCTAATACTGGGATAGACATAGGCCTGGACAGTTAAAGTCATTCTGTACTTCCTTTCACCGCAGACATATTCTGGCACAACATGATCCAGCCAAAGATATAAATCGTATATAAGTTTTGAAAAATCCATTTGTTGGGATAGAACTCGGGTCTCTAGACTCGAATTTTGATCACCCCTAACCACTTGGTTATCGTGACTTTTACAGTAGCAAGTTTAACAGAGTAAAAAGATTGAGATTTATTACAAGTTTTATTACTTTGTATGTATATACTATCAATGAGTTTTATGTGAATGAGTGTATGAACACAATTTAGTTCAAAGGATCCAACTTTCCTCGTACGAAGTCGCCGACAAATTCTTTTATAAGTTCTTTGCGTTTCGCTAACTCCTTTACAAGTGGGAATAAAAGTCGGAATAAAAGATTTGCCGAACTTAATTTTCTAAGGATATAAACTTTTTATGTCTGCAAAGTACTGTGCGGTTTCTCTAAAATAGTCAAGTTTTGTTCAATATACTTGGATTCCAGAAAAATGTAGGAAATCGATAATAATTATTTTTATTGGATAAAAAAATATCTTCACGTCATTCCCAATTTTGGGGTAGACAGAGGTCTAGACAATTAAGTCCTTCCGGCCCACCTTCCACCGAATACATTTTTTGGAACAACGTGACAGGTGGTGAGCCTGTAGCTCTTAATTAGATATAACTAGTGTAATGATAACTTTTGACTGTCTTTTAACTTCTGATGTATTTATCATTTTTAATCAACGAAAAATACAGGGGATTTTTAAGACGTTTACGGTGGATTAAAAAGGCAAGATGCTGTTAACAGCAATTTTTTTTCAATTTGGAAGAAGCCTTCAAATGTAGGAGAAAAATTACAGTGAATGTTAATTTGTAGATGGTCTTGAAATGTCTTTTAAAATAACGCAGACTTTGGTTAATGATTTATTGTGAATGTAATTCAGCTTAACTAACTTTTTTTAATACGTGAACTAATTTTCTGACACCAGACACCAGTGACAAAGATTTTCTGGATAATCTTGAAACAAAACACTTTACAAACACAAAAATATTGTAATATACACAAAATATTGTTAAATTTATTTCCGGATTCTAAATTTCGAGGACAAACATTTACATTGCTATATATATTCATATATACGAGATGTTGTCCTCATCTATATATGTATTAATTTATTATATTTATATATTATATTAAATATAGAAAGAAGTCTACTAACACACAATATTTCCCCTGCCTTCGAAGGTTGCGCGTTCTAATCCCGCTAGTGGCCAACCTTTGAACGATGTTTAAGAAAATTTGTTTGTGTTGTTCCAGTCATGAATCTTTAAACGTATAATTTATCTATTTATGTAAATATAAGACACAGGGCGATCGAGACTTGATACGTATGATTGTTCAAGTATAAAAAAATTGTTACAAAGATGTTCATATAAAATTATACTCCACAATTCCAGAAAACTCTCTTGCGTATCATAAATGGGAAGCGTTTGATAATGCCTTGTTATGAGGCGAAGCACGTCTGACATATTTATCGGTAGTGGCGTATGTTACCTAGTGACGACTGGAGTACCTGTGTTGTGGTGGTGGTGCATTCTGTGGTGTTATTGCAGGCATCTATTGGTGGGAAGATGGTGCTCTTTCTCTGTACAAAACAGGAAACCATTTCTTTTGTATTATGAATGTGTAATATAATTTTGTAATAATAGCTCGACAATAATCAACCTACGCAAAATAACCCCTGAGTATATCAACTTAATTTTGAGTTCTCGCTCTGAAATCTTTGAGTTATCTATAGTATTACAATCCTAAATAGGAGCCTACATTTCCGTATGGCTGCCGTCTCATCATAAAATAAAATGTCTGCCGTAAGTAAAATAATATAAAGCAGGATCGGCGTCATATGTCGCATCACCGTGATGCCTACAAATTGAATTCTTCTCCACCGTCTGCAAGCATTACCGACGAGCGTGTCCCCATATCAATACGAGCTGTCGTATCAATTTCTGCGCCGAAAATCATATTTACCCTAATACCCTTCTGGGGGTGGCCTTGCTTAATCAAATAAGAATTGAATTGTCTATTACGTATCTCATATTCTAGGATATTACCTTTATCAAATTACTTACAGTTCGCTTTGTTTAAAATTCCGCAATACTGAGGTAGATAGAGCTTTAGACAGTTAAGACTGGAAGAGAATGCTTTGTACTTTGTGCGTAAAAGTTTAAATCCCTTTATATCCCAGTCGGAACGATACGATATAAATGATACATAAGTAAAAACTCAAAAATACGAGCCTACCACCTAGTGATCGAAATAGGGTCTCTTAACTCGAATTCCGATCCCACAACCATTAGGCAATAGTCATTTGATAGGTTTTTTACATAAAAAAAAGTAACAGTAGGTAAATGACCACTGCTGGGAAAAAGCCTTTTCTTAGATGTGGCTTGAGGGAAAATAGAGCAGGGGACTACGCCACTGCTCCAGTACAGGCGGGCTTTACACGTACAAGTCTCAAAAAAATATGTTTTTTTTTATAGAAAAGGGAGCAGGTGGCTCATATGATGGTAAGTGATCACCGCTGCCCATGAACACCCACAATACCAGAGACATAGCAGATGCCTTGTCGGTCTTAGAGTGCCCCCCCCCCCTCAGAATTGGGGGGAGGGGGTGTGTCGGCCTCCGGTTACCTGCAAATTTAACTAATGGTAGTAGTAGTAAAATTACTTAAAAATTTTCATACTGGTAAAAATTTTTGTAGCTCACGTCTCCTTCTAATATAATAAATAATTATCCGTCTCCTTGACAAATTTTATCATAAGTCAAATAGTTTTAGAAATTTCGTGATTACTCATTATATAAATGAGTGGCTTTTAGCTATTCCTAATCGTTTAAAATTGTTTGATAATGTCTGGACCTTTTCTATTGCAGTATATAAGTTTTAAAATAATCCAATAGCAAATATTATTTAATAAAATTGTAATGTATTACGGAGAAGACATCTTTTATAATGTGCATTTTTATAAATTTTTCAAACACGTGAGCCATGCTGAGCTTCTTTCGTAGTAAATTAATAAAAGACACATTTGAAATCAATTCAAATACACGCCCGAGTCAGATGATTTTTTAAATTTTTTATTGATTTTTTTACTGTGTTACTAGGTTAGAACCATTTAAAAAAAAGTGTTACCTCACTAGAAAAATAGAAATGTAGTAAACTAACGAATCCACGGATTCATTCAGCTTTACAAGCTTTGCCACATTGAAGCTGGCATTGAATAGTTGGTGAAAATGTTACAGTTACGCTATGTTACAGATAGTAAATGTATGCCGCTGCCTACAGACGTGCACGCATGCGGACAAGCACGTTACGGAACGAATAGATGGTGGAAACGCAATGTTGCAGTTGTAAATGTATGCCACTGTCTACAGACATGCACGCATGCGAACAACCACGCGCTGGAGCTAACGAGAGGCTTGCTAATACAATCAGCAATCAGTTGCAACGCGTGCAGATGCAGTTCAGAGGTCGACCGCTGTGACTTCGGATTTGTGAGAGGAAAATGCTTGTTATGCTAAAATACTCTTCAGTTGTAAATAATATGAATGCAACAAATAGAGAGAATTATAAGAAAATATTTATTATAATATTTTGATACTAATAGTAGTTTTTTTAAAGAATACTAGCAATCCCGAATAATATTACTAATATTCCTGTTAACCACTCCAATTAAGCTGCAATGCTTGTGTATGGAGTTGGTTTACGTCAATAGCCGAATGGAGGGGCCCGAACCTGCGACGTCAGCTTTCGCAGTCCACACTCTAAACCATTAGGCTATTGCCGCTCAGTAGGCTGTGAAGCGCTTAAATTAAAAATACTAAATAGCAATAACTATTTTATTTTTATTGAATGAAAAACAACTTTATTATTTTTATTGAATAATTTACAACTTATTTGATAGTAAAATGAAAAATGTACTTTTTATCAATATTAGATAAACTCAGTTTGCGTAAATAAATAATTGAATAAATAACATTAGTAACATAACGGTTATGGTATTTTTGTTCAGTTTAAAAAATCCATGATATGTTTTCAATCCATCATACTGCAATATTTATTGCAAATTTTTGATAATGCCTTAAGGCCGAAACCTTTCAGGTATATAAGGAAAGATCCTTAATCGTCTCTCATGACACCCACGGGTAGAAAGGGAGTGGAGCAACATTCATTACACACACATTAGGATATTCTAGGCAAGTGCCTAGAATATCCTAATGTCAACCCATAGATGAATATATGGAATAATAATATAATATAGTATAATATAAGGGAAAGATCCTTAATCGTCTCTTACGACACCCACGGGTAGAAAGGGAGTGGAGCAACATTCATTACACACACACACATTAGGATATTCTAGGCAAGTGCCTAGAATATCCTAATGTCAACCCATAGATGAATATAAGGAATAATAATATATAATATAGTATAACATAAGGGAAAGATCCTTTAATCGTCTCTTACGACACCCACGGGTAGAAAGGGAGTGGAGCAACATTCATTACACACACATTAGGATATTCTAGGCAAGTGCCCAGAATATCCTAATGTCAACCCATAGATGAATATATGGAATAATAATATATAATATAGTATAATATATGGAAAGATCCTTTAATCGTCTCTCATGACACCCACGGGGAGAAAGGGAGTGAGCAACATTCACATTACACACACACATTAGGATATTCTAGGCAAGTGCCCAGAATATCCTAATGTCAACCCACAGATGAATATAAGGGAATAATATATAATATAGTATAATATAGGGAAAGATCCTTAATCGTCTCTCATGACACCCACGGGGAGAAAGGGAGTGAGCAACATTCACATTACACACACACATTAGGATATTCTAGGCAAGTGCCCAGAATATCCTAATGTCAACCCATAGATGAATATATGGAATAATAATATATAATATAGTATAATATAAGGAAAGATCCTTAATCGTCTCTTGACACCCACGGGGAGAAAGGGAGGAGCAACATTCATTACACACACATTAGGATATTCTAGGCAAGTGCCCAGAATATCCTAATGTCAACCCACAGATGAATATAAGGGAATAATATATAATATAGTATAATATAAGGAATAATAATATATAATATAGTATAATATAAGGAAAGATCCTTTAATCGTCTCTCATGACACCCACGGGGAGAAAGGGAGTGGAGCAACATTCATTACACACACATTATTAGGATATTCTAGGCAAGTGCCTAGAATATCCTAATGTCAACCCATAGATGAATATAAGGGAATAATATATAATATAGTATAATATAAGGAAAGATCCTTAATCGTCTCTCATGACACCCACGGGGAGAAAGGGAGGAGCAACATTCATTACACACACATTAGGATATT
Organism: Sericinus montela; assembly: GCA_029286605.1. Classification (NCBI taxonomy): domain Eukaryota; kingdom Metazoa; phylum Arthropoda; class Insecta; order Lepidoptera; family Papilionidae; genus Sericinus; species Sericinus montela. Next base: position 4,501,560 of record JAGSMR010000084.1, on the reverse strand, counting down.
CTAGGCAAGTGCCTAGAATATCCTAATGTCAACCCACAGATGAATATAAGGGAATAATAATATAATATAGTATAATATATGGAAAGATCCTTTAACCGTCTCTTACGACACCCACGGGGAGAAAGGAGGAGCAACATTCATTACACACACATTAGGATATTCTAGGCAAGTGCCTAGAATATCCTAATGTCAACCCACAGATGAATATAAGGGAATAATAATATAATATAGTATAATATATGGAAAGATCCTTTAACCGTCTCTTACGACACCCACGGGGAGAAAGGGAGGAGCAACATTCATTACACACACATTAGGATATTCTAGGCAAGTGCCTAGAATATCCTAATGTCAACCCATATATGAATATAAGGGAATAATAATATAATATAGTATAATATATGGAAAGATCCTTTAACCGTCTCTTACGACACCCACGGGTAGAAAGGGAGTGGAGCAACATTCACATTACATACACACATTAGGATATTCTAGGCAAGTGCCTAGAATATCCTAATGTCAACCCATAGATGAATATAAGGGAATAATAATATATAATATAGTATAATATAAGGGAAAGATCCTTTAACCGTCTCTTACGACACCCACGGGTAGAAAGGGAGTGGAGCAACATTCACATTACACACACACATTAGGATATTCTAGGCAAGTGCCTAGAATATCCTAATGTCAACCCATAGATGAATATAAGGGAATAATATATAATATAGTATAATATAAGGGAATAATAATATAATATAGTATAATATAAGGAAAGATCCTTTAATCGTCTCTCATGACACCCACGGGTAGAAAGGGAGTGGAGCAACATTCACATTACACACACACATTAGGATATTCTAGGCAAGTGCCTAGAATATCCTAATGTCAACCCATAGATGAATATAAGGGAATAATAATATATAATATAGTATAATATAAGGGAAAGATCCTTTAATCGTCTCTTACGACACCCACGGGTAGAAAGGAGTGGAGCAACATTCTTACATCGCTAGCACGGCATAAATAGCTACATATGCTATGAAAGCTCTATTATATTTTACTGTTTTATCCAGTTTTAATATTATAAGACACAGAAACAGACGTGGACGTTTGGATTTGTATATGTAAGTACATAGGAGTATATTTATGTATATAAGATATTATTAGAAATGGAATGCTATGCACTTGGGTGGCTTAACTACGCTTGGTAGGGAATACATTGTTTTTCTTCACTCATTTTCTCAATAATGGGCTAGGAAAATGTCTAGATAATTAAGTCCTTTCACTGAATCCAATTTTTTATTTGAAGATGAGGCCGTAATACTATTTTGAGAAAATAATCATTATGAGCAACAATGATGAGTATTGTGTTCAGTATAAAAAAATCTCACAGATACTACTTAGATAAACTTGGAACGTAAAAGAATATACATATTACATAGAAGTCTATATAGAAACTAGTACCCATTGGTTTTGAGTAGATTTGGGGATATCGTTGTATAAAGTTGAATAAACAAAAAATTATTCCTAATTAAGAATATCATATACCTAACGATGAGTCCCAACCCTACTTAATCCGAATGATTAAATGATTACAACTTGCTATCACTTGAGGCCAAGACACCTTGATGTACATCCTCGAAGCTAACGTTTTATACAGTTTTATACACAATTATTTCGATTGCATTGATTTAACGAATAAGCTTCACTATGTAGTTCGTCGCGCAATTCATAAACGAGCAGTTCGTCCAGGCACTCTCTTGTCTATTAATTGCCGAACAAATTCAGGATTACGATGTCCTATACATCGAATTCTTAAATCCTACAATTCTAATTTTATCGATAAAAATATATTTGCATGCACTAAATCTAAGTTTTTGTTACAACGCTTAAAAAGTTAAACTTAAATTAAATTACTATGTAATCTCACTTGCTTTTTTAAGTGTTGTAAAAATGTGGTTCTTGAACTTAGATTTAGTGCATGCAAATATATCTTCATCAATAAAATTAGAATTGTTAGATTTTGTTGCCACATTTGTTTATATGCTAATTTTAATGTATCTAGTGGCTTCAATTAAAATAACATTTTATGTTCTATATGTGGATAATGTAGTGGGCTACAATATTATTACAACGTTAACGCTGCAAACTTTATGTGTATATCACATATTGTAGTTGTTTTTGTCCCTAATAAAATAAAATCATAAATTTATATTATCCCTTAATATACTACTATACTCAAAATACTGAAGTTAAAACAATCAAACAACAACCCAAGTTCGTGTTATCAGTGGTCGGCACTTGTACACTGCAACCATATCAAGCCATGTCGGACAGCTGTACGTTTGATTGGCCGGGCGCTACGCACACTTAGCCCGTCTATGCACTATAACAATGCTATAGTATTTCCTTTGATTCCAATTTATACTATATTTAAAGCGATGACACAATAACATGGTGAAGGCATTTGTATGTTAGCACACTTCATACCTATGAAATATAAAATAAAATACACTTCACATCATTCCCAATACTGGAGTAGACAGAGATCTAGAAAATGAAATGTTTTCGTCACATCTAAGAATTTTTTCAGGACAACGTGACAGTTTGTGAGCCCGTCATCGTCTTTAAGTCTAAGCCAACGATATAAATCGTACACATATTTTTTGAAAAACCCCATTGATACGACCTTCGATTTCCTTCGACACCTGGAGATCTAACTCGGGTCACTTTACTCGAATTCCGATCACTCAATATAATACCAAGTTAATTTTGAAACGCTGGTCACGATAGCCCACTCGTCTATTTTTCGTTTAGAGAGCGTTTCAAAATTAGGATATTCTAGGCAAGTGCCTAGAATATCCTAATGTCAACCCATAGATGAATATAAGGGAATAATAATATATAATATAGTATAATATAAGGGAAAGATCCTTTAATCGTCTCTTACGACACCCACGGGGAGAAAGGGAGTGGAGCAACATTCACATTACACACACACATTAGGATATTCTAGGCAAGTGCCTAGAATATCCTAATGTCAACCCATAGATGAATATAAGGGAATAATAATATATAATATAGTATAATATAAGGGAAAGATCCTTTAATCGTCTCTTACGACACCCACGGGGAGAAAGGGAGTGGAGCAACATTCACATTACACACACACATTAGGATATTCTAGGCAAGTGCCTAGAATATCCTAATGTCAACCCATAGATGAATATAAGGGAATAATAATATATAATATAGTATAATATAAGGGAAAGATCCTTTAATCGTCTCTTACGACACCCACGGGGAGAAAGGGAGTGGAGCAACATTCACATTACACACACACATTAGGATATTCTAGGCAAGTGCCTAGAATATCCTAATGTCAACCCATAGATGAATATAAGGGAATAATAATATATAATATAGTATAATATAAGGGAAAGATCCTTTAATCGTCTCTTACGACACCCACGGGGAGAAAGGGAGTGGAGCAACATTCACATTACACACACACATTAGGATATTCTAGGCAAGTGCCTAGAATATCCTAATGTCAACCCATAGATGAATATAAGGGAATAATAATATATAATATAGTATAATATAAGGGAAAGATCCTTTAATCGTCTCTTACGACACCCACGGGGAGAAAGGGAGTGGAGCAACATTCACATTACACACACACATTAGGATATTCTAGGCAAGTGCCTAGAATATCCTAATGTCAACCCATAGATGAATATAAGGGAATAATAATATATAATATAGTATAATATAAGGGAAAGATCCTTTAATCGTCTCTTACGACACCCACGGGGAGAAAGGGAGTGGAGCAACATTCACATTACACACACACATTAGGATATTCTAGGCAAGTGCCTAGAATATCCTAATGTCAACCCATAGATGAATATAAGGGAATAATAATATATAATATAGTATAATATAAGGGAAAGATCCTTTAATCGTCTCTTACGACACCCACGGGGAGAAAGGGAGTGGAGCAACATTCACATTACACACACACATTAGGATATTCTAGGCAAGTGCCTAGAATATCCTAATGTCAACCCATAGATGAACATAAGGGAATAATAATATATAATATAGTATAATATAAGGGAAAGATCCTTTAATCGTCTCTTACGACACCCACGGGGAGAAAGGGAGTGGAGCAACATTCACATTACACACACACATTAGGATATTCTAGGCAAGTGCCTAGAATATCCTAATGTCAACCCATAGATGAACATAAGGAAAGATCCTTTAATCGTCTCTTACGACACCCACGGGTAGAAAGGGAGTGGAGCAACATTCTTACATCGCTAGCACGGCATAAATAGCTACATATGCTATGAAAGCTCTATTATATTTTACTGTTTTATCCAGTTTTAATATTATAAGACACAGAAACAGACGTGGACGTTTGGATTTGTATATGTAAGTACATAGGAGTATATTTATGTATATAAGATATTATTAGAAATGGAATGCTATGCACTTGGGTGGCTTAACTACGCTTGGTAGGGAATACATTGTTTTTCTTCACTCATTTTCTCAATAATGGGCTAGGAAAATGTCTAGATAATTAAGTCCTTTCACTGAATCCAATTTTTTATTTGAAGATGAGGCCGTAATACTATTTTGAGAAAATAATCATTATGAGCAACAATGATGAGTATTGTGTTCAGTATAAAAAAATCTCACAGATACTACTTAGATAAACTTGGAACGTAAAAGAATATACATATTACATAGAAGTCTATATAGAAACTAGTACCCATTGGTTTTGAGTAGATTTGGGGATATCGTTGTATAAAGTTGAATAAACAAAAAATTATTCCTAATTAAGAATATCATATACCTAACGATGAGTCCCAACCCTACTTAATCCGAATGATTAAATGATTACAACTTGCTATCACTTGAGGCCAAGACACCTTGATGTACATCCCTCGAAGCTAACGTTTTATACAGTATTATACACAATTATTTCGATTGCATTGATTTAACGAATAAGCTTCACTATGTAGTTCGTCGCGCAATTCATAAACGAGCAGTTCGTCCAGGCACTCTCTTGTCTATTAATTGCCGAACAAATTCAGGATTACGATGTCCTATACATCGAATTCTTAAATCCTACAATTCTAATTTTATCGATAAAAATATATTTGCATGCACTAAATCTAAGTTTTTGTTACAACGCTTAAAAAGTTAAACTTAAATTAAATTACTATGTAATCTCACTTGCTTTTTTAAGTGTTGTAAAAATGTGGTTCTTGAACTTAGATTTAGTGCATGCAAATATATCTTCATCAATAAAATTAGAATTGTTAGATTTTGTTGCCACATTTGTTTATATGCTAATTTTAATGTATCTAGTGGCTTCAATTAAAATAACATTTTATGTTCTATATGTGGATAATGTAGTGGGCTGCAATATTATTACAACGTTAACGCTGCAAACTTTATGTGTATATCATATATTGTAGTTGTTTTTTGTCCCTAATAAAATAAAATCATAAATTTATATTATCCCTTAATATACTACTATACTCAAAATACTGAAGTTAAAACAATCAAACAACAACCCAAGTTCGTGTTATCAGTGGTCGGCACTTGTACACTGCAACCATATCAAGCCATGTCGGACAGCTGTACGTTTGATTGGCCGGGCGCTACGCACACTTAGCCCGTCTATGCACTATAACAATGCTATAGTATTTCCTTTGATTCCAATTTATACTATATTTAAAGCGATGACACAATAACATGGTGAAGGCATTTGTATGTTAGCACACTTCATACCTATGAAATATAAAATAAAATACACTTCACATCATTCCCAATACTGGAGTAGACAGAGATCTAGAAAATGAAATGTTTTCGTCACATCTAAGAATTTTTCGGTTCAACGTGAGAGGTGGGGAGCCCGTCGCCATCTTTATGTCCAAGCTAACGATATAATTGCACCTCATTATCCTTACATAGAGGTATACACCCCTGTCTACCCCTGATGTTATATATTTATTTAAAAAGTCGCTACTTTTTGTCTAAAAGTTAAGATTTTGACTAAATGTTGACCATTATATATACATGACTTAGTTTGTCTGCTTTGTCTTGTTTAAGAAAATAATCTTTAAACATGAACAAAACCGCGTGCGTGTAGTAGCGTTCAAGTAAAAATCATGACTCTCTGTATATTTGTACGATAATATTTGCGTTGAGCAAAGTTCCGCTGACTCATTGACCCAAAATCTGAGCTTCCTCCGAGTCATGCTCAGTCAGTAAATACAGCCGGGATAATGAACGTTAGCGGTACCCCGACTCCTTAATCTTTGGTCTTTGAAGACTTAGTGGCACCGATAATAAATTATTGCAAAACGATCTTTGCTATAGTTCTCTATACTAATATTACAAAGAGATAAAGTTTATAATTTGAAAAATTATAATCGATGGATGTGATGTAGTATATTGATTTGATTTATGTACATTGATGAACAGTTTACTTTGATACCCATTGGCGTATGAACATTTGTGTCCATAGGTGTCGTAAAGGCCGTAAAGGGCCTTATAAAGCCTTACAAACATCATTGGCCACCGATAGATGCCAAGATTACTATCTCAAAAATAGCGAGTCAAAGTTTCATTGTAAAGCAGAGCGTTGAAGGTTGTCTGGTACCCTGATCGCTAATCCGCTTGCCAAGCGTGGCGATTATGGCTAATCCTACCTTACAAGAGAGGCCTATATTCTGCTGTGGACTTTTTCAGGATGTTATGTATGCCTTTTTACGAAGTACATATAGTATGAAGCGCGCCCCGACGTGCGTGTATGAAGTAAATTATGATTCTAATAAATAAATAATAAATATCTTCACGCATTTCCCAATACAGGGGTAGGCAGAGGTCTAGTTTAGACAATTAAGTCCCTTCGACCCACCTTCCACTGAAGACATTTTCGGAACAATGTGACAGGTGGTGAGCCGTCGCCGTCTTTATGTCCATGCCAACGATATAATTCATACATAAGTTTTTGAAGAACCCATTGATATGAGCCTGCCACCTGGGGATCGAAATCGGGTCTCTTGTCTCGAAATTCCGACCATCCAACCACTCGGCAATCGTGACTTATTCTAATAGAAGCTAAAATGTATGTAACAATGGAGAGACATGGCCATCTTTTCTGTGAATACCCTATCAGGTATCTTCACGGCATTCCCAATAATGGGGTATTTCTGAATGGCGTGATGATATTTTTTATTTATATTTTTTTAAAAAATATAAATAAAAAAATAATCTATAACAAGTAATCTCAGCTTTAACTTTTGAAATAACTTCTGCCGCGAATGTAAACATTTCGATCGCTGCTTTGAATGTAACTTAAATACTTCGCCAAAAATATTCTCCGCAGAGAAACTGGCAATCGTTCAAGTTGCACAAGCAATTCGTTTTCATATTGGCACCTTCGATTCTGCGAGTGACGAAAAGGCGCAAAAATTTCGAGTGTATGTTGATTTTTATTTGAGAAATATTTCCGCGGAATTGATTCGGCGTCAAAGGCGCTGTGACTCTTTTAAAATATATTTAACTGTTTTGCGATTGATGTAGTTTTTTTTTGTGAATAAATTGCGTTCGTTTATATTTCATAGCTTACAGCCTGGTTGGCGCACCATCACCTCGAATCTTAAGATTGCGGATTCGAATTTCGGTAAGGAAACATGTGTGTAACTATAAATGTTTACACTGGTGTCATGGATGCATATATAAATTTTGGTCTTTTTTAGTATATACCTATGTAAGTATATAGTATCTTTTACTTGGACACTACAACGGCGTTGTGTGTATATAAAGTAAATTAACTTTAAAGTGAAAATTAAGCAAGCAATTTTTTTATTGATTTTAAAGCATATAAGTAAGTTATGCTGAAATTTTTTGTTATTAAATTAAAGAAAAAAAATGTTTTTTAGTTTCAACTGACACGGGCGGGATTCGAATGGTTCGAACGGTTCACGGTTCGGCAAAGGTCGCGGATTCGAATCCCGCCCGTATCAGTTGAAATTTTAAAACACATTATTTCTCTTTAATTTAATAATGAAAAAGAAAAATAGTTGAGTGGATGGGTACATAAATACATATTGAGATATGCATGAAATTTACAAGCATTCAAGATAACATTAGGACGTTCATAAATACATTATGAAATTTACAAGCATTCGAAGCTAATAAAGCATTTCTGTTCTTTTCCGTTCAGTTCTGTTCTAGCCGGGTGGTTGGGTGGTCAGAATTTTGAGTCAAGAGACCCGAGTTCGATCCCCAGATGGCAGGCTAGTACCAATGGGTTTGTCAAAAACTTATGTAAGAATTATATCGTTGGCCTGGACATAAAGACGGCGTCGGGCTCGCCGCCTGTCACGTTGTCCCGAAAATATCTTCGGTGGAAGATGGGTCAAAGGGACTTAATTGTCTACACTAGTCCTCTGTCTACCCCTGTATTGGGAATTGCATGAAGAATTTTATTTATTTATTTTAGTTCTATTCGATTCTAGTCTGTTCTGTTCTGTTCCATTTCATTCGATTTTATTCTATTCTATTCCATGCTTTTCTATTCTATTCTATTCCAATCTACACTCAGGACGGTTCTCAGCTAGTTTTTCACTAAAAATAGTCTCTAAAGTCCGTGACGAATAAAACGTACAGTTACGTGTACATAACTATAATACATTTTTCCTCTTTAATATTAAAGCAGGATAGCATCATTAAGCATGCGTAAGGGTCATCAAAGGCGTCGGTTACATCGCATCGATCCTCATCCATCATTGCTGATTCGTCTCTCTCTGACAGCTGCCGCCCGTTCGTAATTGAGAGGTACCCGGCGCAATGTATAGGCTACTGACCCTTTGAATTTCTCAAAGCCGTAATAAATATTTCTAATAACATATGAAATATCTTCATGCCATTCCCATTCACACTTCCAATACTGGGGTAGATAGAGGCCCAAACGCTTAAATGCTTTCGAGCAACCTCTCACCGAGGACATTTTTGTGGTGAACCTGTCACCGTCTTTACGTCCAAGCAAATCAAATAAGTCGTACATAAGTTTTGAAAAAACCTATTGGTCCGTACCTACCACGTTGGTATCGAATTCGGGTCTCTTGATTCGCATACCGATCACGCAAACTCTCGGCTATCGTGAATTTTAATTTCTAATAATCATTTTATAAAAAAATAGCTTTCCACCGGTGTCTTCGCCAGCACGGAATCCAAGGATGTACTTACTTATACTTATCTTCACGCACAATCCCTGGGTAGCCAGAGAGAACATATCGCCAAGTGTCACGATCCTCTTTCGCTTCTTTCTGATTCATCATATTCTTAATGCATGCACGTCTATGTATCCGAGTTCTCTTGAATCTCCCCTCTTCAAGCAATTTGCTCACATGGTCTTCGAAAGTTAGTCTCGGTACCTCGACACCTTTTAATTTTAACTTTCGCGCTACATATTTTCTTCACTCATTCGCTCAACGTGCCTCATCGAAGCAAGCCCTTATAAATATTTGTGATAGGGTTATCTTTCGAATCAGCCATATTGCGAATCTCTTCGTTTCGTATTCGACCGGCCAAGGTGACGTCGCATATTTTACGAAGGGATCGCATCTTAACTGCATTCAACTTGCTTTAATGCTTCTTCTGGCATTCCCAGGTTTCGCTGCCATATAATAAAGTCGTTACCAGCACTGTGTTAACCAGCACAGCCTTGCTATAGCAAAGCGTGCACTTTTCACTACGTCGTGCCTTTGGACTAACGCAGTCTACTAAGCGGGCACCGCTGGCTTTGTTCCCGGCAGCGACACGCCTGACCATATCTTACTAACTATAACGAACTAACTAAGGGTAAAATGTTAAAACTTATTATTTTTATTGTAACCTGTTAACAGTGGTAGAGCCACGCATCAGCTTTTATTGTTGCATGAATGGGCCGGCTCGACCGGGGAAGTACCACGACCTCACAGAATACCGTCGTGAAGTAGAAGTCTAACAAACTTCTGCGATTCGTCTGGTGAGTGCAGGTAACCGGTGGCCCACACACCCTTTACACGCAGTTTCCTGAAATCCTTTTCGCACCAACGTCGTTGCCTTCCATATGCCATCAGAGGTAAATTTCATATTTATGCTCCTTTATAAATTACTATTTGTTGCCTGCAGCTTTGCCAGTGGGATTGCGATTTCCATAAATTTTCAATCCAACATTTCTTTGTTTTGGGATAGTATTTATAACCAGGATTCAAGCCATCTCCATACAAAATTTTATCACAAACAGCTCAACAGGTTCGTGAAAACGTACCAGATAGACAGACTGATAGTTTTACATTCGAATTTATAACATTAGGATGTATTTAAACTCGATTCTCTTCGTTTTGGTTTTCTTCAGCTGTTTTATTATTATTATATTGTGTTTCATAATATGTAAGAATGAATTTCTAGAAGCGTGAACATATATTTCAATGTGGCGATCATGTGAAAACATGTGCAGTTGGATTACAACTAGAGTCACTCAGACGTCGATGTCGGACCACTGCATCGCTCCCGTATTGGTTGTGTTCTTTACAATGAACACCTAGAAACACGTAGACAGTACAGTTAAAACAGATAAGTAAATAAAACAGATTAAATATAATCACTGTGCCATAGAAAGAAAAGAAAAAAAAATAGTCTTCTTCTTCTTTACAGCCAGCCAAAAGTCAACTGCTGAACATAGCCCTCCCCCAAAGAAAACTAAAAGGAAAGGAAGAAAACTTTGTCTATAGTTAACATTTTTACAAATTAACAACTTAATAATAATTCTTCACGTGACAAGAATAATATGTCAGTATCACCCTTTAATGTCAAAGCTATAGCTTTCTCTCGGTTCTCGCAGGATGTACTATGGAGACACTATCGTACAAGAGTGGTTAATAATAAACTAAATATGACCTCTGTGGACGAGTGACGTATACACCGAATCTCATGGTATCCCCAGCTCTTAGGCTCCGGCTTCAATTCTCTGATTCAAGTAGAAAACCATTTTTCTATATTTTCTCGATTCTGGGTGTTTCTGGTACTTTCGTTGTTTCAAATTCCATAACCGAAGGTCAGAATTTCGAATAAAGAGACCCGAGTTCGATCCCCAGGTGGCAGGTCGTACCAATGGGTTTTTCAAATCTTATAAACGAATCAATCTTATATACGAATCAATCTTATATACGAATCAATCTTATATACGAATCAATCTTATATACGAATCAATCTTATATACGAATCAATCTTATATACGAATCAATCTTATAAACGAATCAATCTTATATACGAATTATATCTTTGGCTTGGACATAAAGACGGCGACGGGCTCACCACCTGTCACGTTGCCCCGAAAATATCTTGGGTGGAAGGTGGGTCAAAGAGACTTAATTGTTTATACTAGACCTCTGTCTACCCCTGTATTGAGAATTTCGTGAAGATATTTATTATTACTTATTTATTTTTTCAACTCTAAACGATTGTTAATACTGTGGCAAAGCCAGTCCGCAGAGCACACGTTTTGATTGAGTCCACAGTTTACGTTCAACACAGGCCTCTTGTTATTTCCACACCTGAAACTTCCTTGGCGCGCATGATGTCCCAAGTCCCGTCCAACATTCTGTTCAATTTCAACTCTATGTAATATAATATAGAGCCTGTTTTCAGTTGCAGCGTCTCCGTGGTTTGTTCAAACAATCGTCTAGTTATATTTGACAGGTTTATCGAGTCCTGACCGCTTCTGGTTTGAAAATGCACTACGCTATTGATTACGGAATAGTAGATTTTTAGATGTTTTTATGTCCAAGCCAACAATATAGTTCGTACATAAGTCTTTGAAAAACCCATTGGTACAAGCCTGCCACCTGGGGATCGAACTCGGTCTCTTGACTCGAAATTCCGACCACCCAACCACTCGGCTATCGTAACTTCTAATACTTTTTTCTAATCTGTGCAATTTTATTACTAATACTAATCACGTACTTTACGCAAATAATATTCACGATAGCCGAGTGGTTGGGTGATCAGAATTCGAGTCAAGAGACCCGAGTTCGATCCCCAGGTGGCAGGTTGTACCAATGGGTTTTTCGAATCTTATATACGAATCAATCTTATATACGAATCAATCTTATATACGAATCAATCTTATATACGAATCAATCTTATATACGAATCAATCTTATATACGAATCAATCTTATATACGAATCAATCTTATATACGAATCAATCTTATATACGAATCAATCTTATATACGAATCAATCTTATATACGAATCAATCTTATATACGAATCAATCTTATATACGAATCAATCTTATATACGAATCAATCTTATATACGAATCAATCTTATATACGAATCAATCTTATATACGAATCAATCTTATATACGAATCAATCTTATATACGAATCAATCTTATATACGAATCAATCTTATATACGAATCAATCTTATATACGAATCAATCTTATATACGAATCAATCTTATATACGAATCAATCTTATATACGAATCAATCTTATATACGAATCAATCTTATATACGAATCAATCTTATATACGAATCAATCTTATATACGAATCAATCTTATATACGAATCAATCTTATATACGAATCAATCTTATATACGAATCAATCTTATATACGAATCAATCTTATATACGAATCAATCTTATATACGAATCAATCTTATATACGAATCAATCTTATATACGAATCAATCTTATATACGAATTATATCTTTGGCTTGACATAAAGACGGCGACGGGCTCACCACCTGTCACGTTGTCCGGAAAATATCTTCGGTGGAAGGTGGGTCAAAGAGACTTAATTGTCTATATCAGACCTCTGTCTACCCCTGTATTGAGAATTTCGTGAAGATATTTATTATTACTTATTTATTTTTCAACTCTAAACGATTGTTAATACTGTGGCAAAGCCAGTCCGCAGAGCACACGTTTTGATTGAGTCCACAGTTTACGTTCAACACAGGCCTCTTGTTATTTCCACACCTGAAACTTCCTTGGCGCGCATGATGTCCCAAGTCCCGTCCAACATTCTGTTCAATTTCAACTCTATGTAATATAACATAGAGCCTGTTTTCAGTTGCAGCATCTCCGTGGTTTGTTCAAACAATCGTCTAGTTATATTTGACAGGTTTATCGAGTCCTGACCGCTTCTGGTTTGAAAATGCACTACGCTATTGATTACGGAATAGTAGATTTTAGATGTTTTATGACCAAGCCAACGACATAATTCGTACATAAGTCTTTGAAAACCCGTTGGTACAAGCCTGCCACCTGGGGATCGAACTCTCTTTTCTGGTCTCTTTGACTCGAAATTCCGACCACCCAACCACTCGGCTATCGTAACTTCTAATACTTTTTTCTAATCTATGCAATTTTATTATTACTTATTTATTTTTCAACTCTAAACGATTGTTAATACTGTGGCAAAGCCAGTCCGCAGAGCACACGTTTTGATTGAGTCCACAGTTTACGTTCAACACAGGCCTCTTGTTATTTCCACACCTCAAACTTCCTTGGCGCGCATGATGTCCCAAGTCCGTCCAACATTCTGTTCAATTTCAACTCTATGTCATATAATATAGAGCCTGTTTTCAGTTGCAGCGTCTCCGTGGTTTGTTCAAACAATAGTCTAGTTATATTTGACAGGTTTATCGAGTCCTGACCGCTTCTGGTTTGAAAATGCACTACGCTATTGATTACGGAATAGTAGATTTTAGATGTTTTATGACCAAGCCAACGACATAATTCGTACATAAGTCTTTGAAAACCCGTTGGTACAAGCCTGCCACCTGGGGATCGAACTCTCTTTTCTGGTCTCTTTGACTCGAAATTCCGACCACCCAACAACTCCCAAATATGGGATGTAACAATACACAGACATTTTATTTCGTAATTCATCATTTTCAATCAATTAGAGCTGAAAGCTGAGACAACTCTTTAACCGTAACGGGGTAACGTACACCGGTTCATAAATCAGGATGCATTTACCGAGAGAGACGCACAAATTACGACAATAGGGCTGAAGCTGAGTGTCGAGTGATCCATCACAGCGATGCGCTGTACCACCACTGACAGCTCTGAGAAGAAGCGCGCCCGCCCGCACCAATCGTTAGATTGATCTCAATTTAATACCAACACGCTTAATGACGTCTTGTTACGAATGAGCTTATATAGGGCGACCTTCGCGGACGATTGGCGTACGGTTTTTCATGGTGTCGCCAGCTCTGAGGTCCAGAATTCGATTCCAGGAGTTGTTAATGTAGAAAACCAGTTTTTCTGCATGGTCTCTGTTCTGGAAATTTGTATACTTTCGTTGTTTCAAATTCCATAACCAAAGGTCCTACTTACTTTGGGATCGGAGAAATGTATATAATGTTGTCTCTACCTATGTATGTATCTGTGTATAATCTATTATGGTAATTTAATTTCACTATTTCCTTGTGGTATCAGCGTAAGATTATTCCCTTCTTTCGCCTGGGTTATGGTGTACGAGGAGACTTTGAAAATTCTATTAGCCACCGATAGATCGTGGGATTACCATATCTAAACTGGTCTGGTGTCTGGCACTGTGATCGCCAATCGATTGCCAAGCGTGGCTACTATGACAAACACTCTTGTGTGAGAGAAGTCTCGTTTTGGACTTTTGCAGGCCGAATTTCATTACTAAGATTATTTTACTCTGCTCTGTTTACGATATTTCGAACTAAGAGAAGCTCGTCAACATTATTTAAATTCGTCCTCACCTACATTATCATCACAATAAGGCATAACTTTATCAGATCAAGCAGCCTTTGCTTACATTTCAACCTCTTATCGTTATTTACTGAATATTGAGCAGGATATCCTAAATTTATTCCATAATCTGTAGCCAACTACGCTAGTTATCGTATTTACATTAGACGTCAATCTGACATACGAATGCGCGTGCGCATGCCTCCGCATACAAACAGATACATTTGTTCATCGACGCCAGTTTCGAACGCTGTTCAAATAAACATCCAACACATTTCTCACGCAATAGTGTACTTTGCTCCCTACGCATTGGGTTCAGTTTAAGTTAATTAATCAAGAATTATAGCAACATTATTTTCGAGTGATATTTAAATATCTGATCGTTTCTTTTCCACGGTCCTGTAATCATGATGTTCTGCTTCTGGAATCACTTCATAAATCTCGTATGAATGGGGTAATTTGAACTTAATAACATTCGGATCGAGTTGTTTTTAGTATGTCGCGTACCGTTTGTTTTGTTAAGTTTCAGCTCGTATTGCGCTGGGCGGATGCTGCGGCCACACTAGTTATATTTAGAATTGAATGTATTGGACGGATACGAATATGAGGTGTGATGTTTGTATTACAATTTCTACCAATTCCGTTTTGTTTTAAATGTTTTGAAGATTGATAATTTAATCATGCTTCTGATTACTTCATTTACTAACGTAATTTGTAATAGACCACGCGGGTGAAGCTGCGGGTGTAAAGCTAGTTTACATATGTACATTATGTACTTAGTATTATTCATACATTGTTTGGACTGTAATTAGGAAGGGAATGCGTCGCCGTAAGAAAACAATGTAAACAAGTTCCGCGATGAATGCTGCAATGGAAATTAAGCGGCTACAAACAATAAGGCTATTTTGAACAAAGCTCCAAGGTGAGGTACCTTAGGAAATAGTAACCTCGAAAAAATATAAAGAAATTAAAATATATACATCTTCATGACATACCCATTACTGTGGTAGACAGAGGTCGAGTCTAGACAATTAAGTCCCTTTGACCCACCTTCCACCGAAGATATTTTCGGGACAACGTGACAGGTGGTGAGCCCGACGCCGTCTTTATGTCCAAGCCAACGATGAAATTCGTACATAAGTGTTTTTTTTTTAAAAACTCATTGGTACTGCCACCTGGGGATCGAACTCGGGTCTCTTGACTCGAAATTCCGACCACTTAACAACTCGGCTATCGTGACTTTTTGACGGTGGTTAATTTTTTAAATGTTTTGAAGATTGATAATTTAATCATGCTTCTGATTACCAATGAGTTTTCTCGTACCAATGAGTTTTTCAAAAACTTATGTAAGAATTTTATCGTAGGCTTGGACAAAAAGGCGGCGACGGGCTCACCACCTGTCACGTTGTCCCGAAAATATCTTCGGTGGAAGGTGGGTCAAAAGGACTTAATTGTCTAGACTTGACCTCTGTCTACCCCTGTATTGGGAATTGCTTCTGATTACTTCATTTACTAACGTAATTTGTAATAGACCACGCGGGTGAAGCCGCGGGTGTAAAGCTAGTTTACATATGTACATTATGTACTTAGTATTATTCATACATTGTTTGGACTGTAATTAGGAAGGGAATGCGTCGCCGTAAGAAAACAATGTAAACAAGTTCCGCGATGAATGCTGCAATGGAAATTAAGCGGCTACAAACAATAAGGCTATTTTGAACAAAGCTCCAAGGTGAGGTACCTTAGGAAATAGTAACCTCGAAAAAATATAAAGAAATTAAAATATATACATCTTTATGACATACCCATTACTGTGGTAGACAGAGGTCTAGACAGTTAAGTCCCTTCGACTCACCTTTCACCGATGACATTTTTGGGACTTTTCAAGCTTCCATAAAATGTGAGCTGGTTTTTTTTACCTCAATTCAATATATGATATCTTCATTTCATTCCCCATACAGTGGTAGACAGAGATCCTTCCGACTCACCTTTCACCGAAGACATTTTTTGTGGGACAACGTGACGGATGATAATTTACGATTTATACTATCGTTAGCTTGGACATATACATAAGTTTTTAAAACACCTATTCGTATATACCTACCACCTGAATCGCACTCTGGTCTCTTTGACTCGAATTCCGATCATCCTACCACTCGGCTATCGTGACTTTTTGACGGTGGTTAATTTTTAAATGTTTTGAAGATTGATAATTTAATCATGCTTCTGATTACTTCATTTACTAACGTAATTTGTAATAGACCACGCGGGTGAAGCCGCGGGTGTAAAGCTAGTTTACATATGTACATTATGTACTTAGTATTATTCATACATTGTTTGGACTGTAATTAGGAAGGAATGCGTCGCCGTAAGAAAACAATGTAAACAAGTTCCGCGATGAATGCTGCAATGGAAATTAAGCGGCTACAAACAATAAGGCTATTTTGAACAAAGCTCCAAGGTGAGGTACCTTAGGAAATAGTAACCTCGAAAAAATATAAAGAAATTAAAATATATACATCTTCATGACATACCCATTACTGTGGTAGACAGAGGTCTAGACAGTTAAGTCCCTTCGACTCACCTTTCACCGATGACATTTTTGGGACTTTTCAAGCTTCCATAAAATGTGAGCTGGTTTTTTTTACCTTAATTCAATATATGATATCTTCATTTCATTCCCCATACAGTGGTAGATAGAGATCCTTCCGACTCACGTTTCACCGAAGACATATTTTGTGGGACAACGTGACGGATGATAATCCTATCTTTACGATTTATACTATCGTTAGCTTGGACATATACATAAGTTTTTAAAACACCTATTCGTATATACCTACCACCTGAATCGCACTCTGGTCTCTTGACTCGAATTCCGATCATCCTACCACTCGGCTATCGTGACTTAAAATGCTAATGCAACGTCCCAAACATGCGTTTAATTGTGCGAAAAGGTAAACTGAATTATGAACGTGTCAAAGGAACAACTTCTGCCTTTCCCTTGCCTTGTTTTACAACGCTCTTAAACGGAAGCGCGTCATCCCCGCCTTACGAGAACGGGATTTATTCTGAAACCCCTAGACAGGTTCGAACCTAAAGTTAATTTTTTTAATTTTCTTGCCTTCTCTGATTCAATACAAAACAACGATAGCCGAGTGGTTGGGTGGTCGGAATTTCGAGTCAAGAGATCCGAGTCGAGAGAATGGGTTTTTCAAAAATTTATGTACGTATTATATCGATGGCTTGGATGTAAAGACTGCGACAGGCTCACCACCTGTCACGTTGTCCCGAAAATATCTTCGGTGGAAGGTGGGTCAAAAGGACTTAATTGTCTAGACTTGACCTCTGTCTACCCCTGTATTGGGAATTGCTTCTGATTACTTCATTTACTAACGTAATTTGTAATAGACCACGCGGGTGAAGCTGCGGGTGTAAAGCTAGTTTACATATGTACATTATGTACTTAGTATTATTCATACATTGTTTGGACTGTAATTAGGAAGGGAATGCGTCGCCGTAAGAAAACAATGTAAACAAGTTCCGCGATGAATGCTGCAATGGAAATTAAGCGGCTACAAACAATAAGGCTATTTTGAACAAAGCTCCAAGGTGAGGTACCTTAGGAAATAGTAACCTCGAAAAAATATAAAGAAATTAAAATATATACATCTTCATGACATACCCATTACTGTGGTAGACAGAGGTCTAGACAGTTAAGTCCCTTCGACTCACCTTTCACCGATGACATTTTTGGGACTTTTCAAGCTTCCATAAAATGTGAGCTGGTTTTTTACCTCAATTCAATATATGATATCTTCATTTCATTCCCCATACAGTGGTAGATAGAGATCCTTCCGACTCACCTTTCACCGATGACATTTTTGGGACTTTTCAAGCTTCCATAAAATGTGAGCTGGTTTTTTACCTCAATTCAATATATGATATCTTCATTTCATTCCCCATACAGTGGTAGATAGAGATCCTTCCGACTCACCTTTCACCGATGACATTTTTGGGACTTTTCAAGCTTCCATAAAATGTGAGCTGGTTTTTTACCTCAATTCAATATATGATATCTTCATTTCATTCCCCATACAGTGGTAGATAGAGATCCTTCCGACTCACCTTTCACCGATGACATTTTTGGGACTTTTCAAGCTTCCATAAAATGTGAGCTGGTTTTTTACCTCAATTCAATATATGATATCTTCATTTCATTCCCCATACAGTGGTAGATAGAGATCCTTCCGACTCACCTTTCACCGATGACATTTTTGGGACTTTTCAAGCTTCCATAAAATGTGAGCTGGTTTTTTACCTCAATTCAATATATGATATCTTCATTTCATTCCCCATACAGTGGTAGATAGAGATCCTTCCGACTCACCTTTCACCGAAGACATTTTTGTGGGACAACGTGACGGATGATAATTTACGATTTATACTATCGTTAGCTTGGACATATACATAAGTTTTGAAAACACCTATTCGTATATACCTACCACCTGAATCGCACTCTGGTCTCTTGACTCGAATTCCGATCATCCTACCACTCGGCTATCGTGACTTTTGACGGTGGTTAATTTTTAAATGTTTTGAAGATTGATAATTTAATCATGCTTCTGATTACTTCATTTACTAACGTAATTTGTAATAGACCACGCGGGTGAAGCCGCGGGTGTAAAGCTAGTTTACATATGTACATTATGTACTTAGTATTATTCATACATTGTTTGGACTGTAATTAGGAAGGGAATGCGTCGCCGTAAGAAAACAATGTCAACAAGTTCCGCGATGAATGCTGCAATGGAAATTAAGCGGCTACAAACAATAAGGCTATTTTGAACAAAGCTCCAAGGTGAGGTACCTTAGGAAATAGTAACCTCGAAAAAATATAAAGAAATTAAAATATATACATCTTCATGACATACCCATTACTGTGGTAGACAGAGGTCTAGACAGTTAAGTCCCTTCGACTCACCTTTCACCGATGACATTTTTGGGACTTTTCAAGCTTCCATAAAATGTGAGCTGGTTTTTTTACCTCAATTCAATATATGATATCTTCATTCATTCCCATACAGTGGTAGACAGAGATCCTTCCGACTCACCTTTCACCGAAGACATTTTTTGTGGGACAACGTGACGGATGATAATTTACGATTTATACTATCGTTAGCTTGGACATATACATAAGTTTTGAAAACACCTATTCGTATATACCTACCACCTGAATCGCACTCTGGTCTCTTGACTCGAATTCCGATCATCCTACCACTCGGCTATCGTGACTTAAAATGCTAATGCAACGTCCCAAACATGCGTTTAATTGTGCGAAAAGGAAAACTGAATTATGAACGTGTCAAAGGAACAACTTCTGCCTTTCCCTTGCCTTGTTTTACAACGCTCTTAAACGGAAGCGCGTCATCCCCGCCTTACGAGAACGGGATTTATTCTGAAACCCCTAGACAGGTTCGAACCTAAAGTTAATTTTTTTAATTTTCTTGCCGTCTCTGATTCAATACAAAACAACGATAGCCGAGTGGTTGGGTGGTCGGAATTTCGAGTCAAGAGATCCGAGTCGAGAGAATGGGTTTTTCAAAAATTTATGTACGTATTATATCGATGGCTTGGATGTAAAGACTGCGACAGGCTCACCACCTGTCACGTTGTCCCGAAAATATCTTCGGTGGAAGGTGGTGGGTCGAAGCGACTTAATGGTCTAGATTAGACCTCTGTCTTCCCCAGTATTGGGAATTGCGTGAAGATAACACGACACAACTGCTAAGATTTTACACTTCTCAGATGAAAAATTCTATAAGAATATAGTAATTTTTTTAGACTTATTATTATGTTACTCACTTAACTATCGGACGAGGAGTAAAATCAGAAGAAGAGGAAGATTCATCTTGTGTATATCCATGGTCGCGCTTGGAAGTGGTATTTTATGCAGCAGCAATTTGCCATTTAGCTCTACCATGTTTGACTCCAACCTATTTCACCTTAAGCTTCAAACAGTTATAATTCTGTGGCCATTCAAACGGAATCGGTGGCAATTCAAAAAATAAATAATAAAAATTTTATCACATAAATTTCAAATACAGGGGTAGCTGTCTTCCTGTCTAAAAATTAGTTAATCAGTCTAAAATTAAAGTCCTTGATCGAAAGGAGAGAGACCTTTTGCCGAAGTCTATATAGTCTATGTAGGTGATAAGCCTGTCGCCGCCTTAGTCCAATTCAACGGTTCAGTACACAGAGATAAATATTTATACATATAACATGTTTGTTCCTTTACAATTGTTTGCTAATGTTTGCTCCTTACGGCATTCGAACCCATAACCTTAGCGTCGAAGGCACGGTCATTGCCTTCAATTATCGGGTCGTCAAACCGAAAAGGAACTGAAATGTTAGACACTAATAAATTGTACAGAGAATGTCATAAAAGTTACAGAGATTTCATTTTAAATACAATTAAAATGTTAGTTTAATTTTCCAATATCATGCGTTATGAAATATTGAAGATACGATTGTGGTCACTGGGTACGTCTTATCCTTCTTTCTTCATTCTGTTATACTTCAGCATCGTCGAAGTGTGTTATTTTCTCAGCGTAGAAGTTCCAAATTCAAGAGGAACTCCCACACACACAGACATAGACGGTGCGATTTTAATTAACATTTCGCCACCAAAATGACACGTGGCAAGCCTATCGCCATCTTAATATCCATCCAACGATACAAAATCGTAAGTAAGGTTCGAAATATTTAGTTATTAAAATAATTTAGTTATTAAATTCATGATAGCCGAGTGGTTGGGTGGTCGGAATTTCGAGTCAAGAGATCCGAGTCGAGAGAATGGGTTTTTCAAAAATTTATGTACGTATTATATCGATGGCTTGGATGTCAAGACTGCGACAGGCTCACCACCAGTCACGTTGTCCCGAAAATATCTTCGGTGGAAGGTGGGTCAAAGGGACTTAATTGTCTAGACTAGACCTCTGTCTTCCCCAGTATTGGGAATTGCGTGAAGATAACACGACACAACTGCTAAGATTTTACACTTTTCAGATGAAAAATTCTATAAGAATATAGTAATTTTTTTAGGCTTATTATTATGTTACTCACTTAACTATCGGACGAGGAGTAAAATCAGAAGAAGAGGAAGATTCATCTTGTGTATGTCTATGGTCGCGCTTGGAAGTGGTATTTTATGCAGCAGCAATTTGCCATTTAGCTCTACCATGTTTGACTCCAACCTATTTCACCTTAAGCTTCAAACAGTTATAATTCTGTGGCCATTCAAACGGAATCGGTGGCAATTCAAAAAATAAATAATAAAAATTTCATCACATAAATTTCAAATACAGGGGTAGCTGTCTTCCTGTCTAAAAATTAGTTAATCAGTCTAAAAATTAAAGTCCTTGATCGAAAGAAGAGAGACCTTTTGCCGAAGTCTATGTAGTCTATGTAGGTGATAAGCCTGTCGCCGCCTTAGTCCAATTCAACGGTTCAGTACACAGAGATAAATATTTATACATATAACATGTTTGTTCCTTTACAATTGTTTGCTAATGTTTGCTCCTTACGGCATTCGAACCCATAACCTTAGCGTCGAAGGCACGGTCATTGCCTTCAATTATCGGGTCGTCAAACCGAAAAGGAACTGAAATGTTAGACACTAATAAATTGTACAGAGAATGTCATAAAAGTTACAGAGATTTCATTTTAAATACAATTAAAATGTTAGTTTAATTTTCCAATATCATGCGTTATGAAATATTGAAGATACGATTGTGGTCACTGGGTACGTCTTATCCTTCTTTCTTCATTCTGTTATACTTCAGCATCGTCGCAGTGTGTTATTTTCTCAGCGTAGAAGTTCCAAATTCAAGAGGATCTCCCACACACACAGACATAGACGGCGCGATTTTAATTGACATTTCGCCACCAAAATGACACGTGGCAAGCCATCTTAATATCCAAGCCAACGATACAAAATCGTAAGTAAGGTTCGAAATATTTAGTTATTAAAATAATTTAGTTATTAAATTCATGATAGCCGAGTGGTTGGGTGGTCGGAATTTCGAGTCAAGAGATCCGAATTCGATCCTCAGGTGGCAGGCTAGTACCAATGGGTTTTTTAAAAACTTAATTACGAATTATATCGTTGCCTTCGACATAAAGACGGCGACGGGCTCACCACCTATCACGTTCTCCCGAAAACATCTTCGGTGAAAGGTGGGTCAAAGGGATTTAATTGTCTAGACCAAACCTCTGTCTACTATTGGGAATTACCTGAAATATTAAGGTTTCCTCAGGGTGATGGAATTTGAATATCTTAATTACAATTAAAATCACCCTTGCAAACCGTCCAATAATATCTAACAAATCGAACGATCCAGAATAGCCTCCCGTGATTCACACATTCCTATAGAAGGTTTTGTTTTTGTTCGGGAGAGCATTTCAGCAGCGCTCGTAAATAAAATGCCTGACTTGTATTAATTGCATCTATCCAGCACGGTAACGGCAGCCATGAAAGACTAATTGTGGATGCTCATGAAGACTTAGTAATTACTGTTTAAGATACATTGTAATTTAGAACATAGTTTGACGATCTCCGTGGACGAGTGGCGTAAACATCGGTGTTCAAGGTGTCGCCATCTCGGGGTCCCGGGTTCCATTCCCGGTTAGGCCAATTTAGAAAAACCACTTTTTCTACATTTTCTCGGGTCTGGGTGTTTGTGGTGCCTTCATTCCTTCCCATATCACAAGTGCTTTAGCATCTTACATTGGGATCGGAGCAATGTATGTGATGTTGTCCCTATCTATATATGTATTAATTAATAGTTTGTCTTTCTTTTGCCATATGATACGAACAAATTAGTTTGCAGGCGGCGTTTTCCGCGGGTATACTAAAAAGCGAAGAGAGGAAAAGTAAAGCCTTTAAAATCGCAAGGGATACACATAAACACTTGTACAACCTCGACTGTATGGACCTAGAACTAGCCCCCTTAAGTTTGAAATAAAGAAATAACTAAATAAATAAATAAATTCCCAATACAGGGGTAGACAGAGGTCTAGACAATTAAGTCCTTTCGACCCACCTTTCACCGAAGATATTTTCGAGACCACGTGACAGGTGGTGAGCCCGTCGCCGTCTTTATGTCTAAGCCAACGATGTAATTCTTACATAAGTTTTTGAAAAACCCATTGGTACGAGCCTGCCACCTGGGGATCGAACTCGGGTCTCTTGGCTTATGTCTAAGCCAACGATGTAATTCTTACATAAGTTTTTGAAAAACCCATTGGTACGAGCCTGCCACCTGGGGATCGAACTCGGGTCTCTTGTCTCGAAATTCCAACCACCCAACCACTCGGCTATCGTGACTTCTTGAAACAACTGAACCTAATTTTACAAACTTTATAAAACAAACGCACTCTTCTTTATAGCTTTCAGTCAATATATAGTTCAGTTTCAGCCTGCTTAGCATATGCCTCTACCTAAAAAAACCTCCAACTAAGACCACAAGTGAGGGAGGGGGCCTGTGCAGCCTGTATATGATTATGGAATAGAATAGAATAGAATAAAATATTCATTTGTGAAATGCAGGTGTTTACATTTAGGTGTTGTGTTACAGGTATAGTATAAATTAAACTAATGCGTGATCAAATTTCAAATCTCTTTATTTATGACTGTTTTTGGCATCGAATCTGCATTTGTATTCGAATCCCGCCCGTATCAGTCGAAATTTTAAACATTTTTTCTCTTTAATTTAATAACAAAAAATTCAGCATAACTTATACGGTTTAAAATCAATAAAAACTGAATTTTAACATGCTTTTAATGAGCACATGGCGTTTAGTGAAAACGAAACTTGACTCCGCACCACATGAAACCCTCCAACAAAATTGTACTTGCCACTAAAATCACAAAAGTATATAATCTATACATATAAATAAAATTGGAGTGTCCGTTTGTAATATTGAAATAACCGTTTTTCACTACATGTATCTCAATATATACGGTACATACGCCAAAATATTTTTTTTTACAATTTTTGTCTTCTGTCTGTCTGTTTGTCTAACTGTTTGTTCCGGATAATCGCTAAAACAGCTGGACCGATTTAAACAGGACTTTCACTGACAGACAGCTAATGTTACAAGGATTACTATAGGCTACTTTTATTTTAGAAATATAATTAGGGTTGCGAGTTAAGTGTTAAACTTCGGTCAAAGCCGCGAGAGGCAGCTAGTATTTTAAGATAATCCGATAATCTTTTGTGATTTTAATGGCAAGTATGAACTCAAATACAATCCACAAATCTCCACCTACCTTCTTTAAACGTCATTGTTATGTAGTTAACGTAACACCTTGTTCCGTTCCCAACGCCAAGTACAGATGAATGGATAAGTTGAAAAGAGCCACGACAATTCGCTGCCCGATAAAACTTTGCAAAAAAGCTTAAGAACACATTTCCATTACACTACGATTTAATAGCGAAATATTTATACACAACGAACATTATGTACAACTTAGCACGTTAAAAGTCGACCTCCGTCCTTGCACCACACAGAGCTTTTTACCAGAGCTTTTCCGACCTTTGTTATAGTTGGTAAGTCCTAGCACCAACTTAGTCATGATACAAATCGACCATTAGTTTCATAATTCCCATTAAAACGAACCTTCCATGGAGGCGACTAAGGGAAACGCTTAAAAATATCTGAGTCACCAATATATGGTGGGATAACCAATTAGAAAAATATTAAAAATTTAATCAGAACGGTGATGGGTAGCAGAGGATAAGAAGTGAGGTTTCGGTGGTAATTATGACGAACACTCCTGCACGGCAGAGGCCTATGTCCTGCCGTGGACTTTACAGACCGTTATGTTTGTTATGTATTTGTTATATTATTAATATGATAATGTAGAAACGATAGTCACGATAGCCAAGTGGTTGGGTGATCGGAATCAGAGTCAAGAGACACGAATTCGATCACCAGTTGGTAGGCTCGTACCAATGGGTTTTTCAAAAACTTATGTACGAATATCGTTGGCTTGGGCATAAAGACAGCGACGGGCTCACCGCCTGTCACGTTGTCCCGAAAATATCTTCGGTGGAAGGTGGGTCGAAGGGACTTAATTATCTAGACTCGACCTCTGTCTACCCCTGTATTGGGAATTGCGTGAAGATATTTTTTTTATAAATAAAGAATATTAATTTAATTTAATAACAAAAAGTTCAGCATAACTTATATTATTTTCTATGAATAAAAAAATTATGTAAGTATAATAAAGTGTAAATAAATAAGTGTAATTTATAAAGAAAAATAATTTTGGCGCATCTCCGAATACAGCGACACCCAGAAGTCTACATGATGTAGTCCTCTCGACCCACATTTCACCGGAGTTTATATTGGGGTAACGTGGTGAGCCTGTCCCTTTCTTTATGTCATAAGTAAAAAAAAGGAAAAATGGCATATGCTTAAAACATAAGTAAATGAAGACTTATTGGTATGACCCTAACTCCTTCTTTATTTATGTAACTACTTTAATATTAATACACGTTGAATGTTAATATATGTAGTGATGACGGTAATCAACAAATATTTCATGAAAACTCTGCGTCTTGCCTAACCCGTAAGCTATTTAAAAGTAGCTTTTTCGTCTACGACAATGAAAATGCGCCCTCTACAGGAAGTGTCTCGCAACAGAAGCGTTTAAGACGAGTGACGTGAATGGGCCGTCGTAAAACGGCAATTGTTTGCCGATACATTATGTCCGTAACTTGTTTTAATCATAATATTGACACTCTATTGTATTACACGAGACTAATGGCTTAGACTGACGCTTGCGATTTTAGACTTTATCACTTTTTTTTATTTCTACGGCGATGGGGTCACTACCTGTCGCGTTGTCCCAATAATATCTTCGGTGGTAGGTGGGTCGAAAAGACTTAAGTGTCTTAATTAAATTTTATGGGAGTTTTTTTTTTATAGAAATGGGAGGCAAACGAGCAGGTGGCACACATGGTAAGTGATTACCGCCGCCCATGAACACCCGCAATACCAGAGGCATAGCAGATGCGTTGCCCCCCCCCCCCATAATTTTGGGAAGGGGTGTATGGGCCTCCGGTTACCTACACTCACCAGACGCAAGGCAGAAATTTGTTAAATTTCTACTTCACGTCGGTATTCTGTGAGGTCGTGGTACTTCCCCATTCATGCAACAACAAAAGCTGATGCGTGGCTCTACCACTGTTTAAAAGAGTGGTATGAAAAGACTTATAAGACCAGCTGATGGTCTTATGAAGCATATAACATTGCAAAAGAACCCCTGAGGACTAAGATGGGATGCCTAATAGTCGTAATTATACTGGGTCTCCATACTCTTCAAGCCGGAACACAGTTGATGTTACACTGTTGATAGGAATAAGGAAGAGTGTGGGTTTGTCATAAACATCTCCTAAACAGGGACGGTGATAGACTATCAGCTAAAAGTTACATTCATACATAGCGGCCTATTAATTACACTGCAGGACATAGCCTCTCCCAAAGGGAGGGATTTGTCATAATCGCCACGCTTGGCAAGCGGATTGGCGATCGCAGTAGCAAACTCGCACCTGAGACGCTGCTGGCCATCTTCGGTCTGAGTATTTTGGTCATATATTTTTGAAGATGGTTAACCGCCATCTGTCGGTTGCCTCTTATGACACCCACGGGAAACAAGGGAGTGGCAATACTTTTACACCGTTACCACACACTTAACCGTTATATTATATTAAAACTACATTTTAAGGTATACATTTTTACAGGTAGTCTAGGCAATTTTGGTCACGCATGAATAGAAATTCAGAGATATATCAGTATACCTAACATTATGTTGAATGTAAATTCCTCCACAACACATTACCCCCAAAAACATTTCCGCATGCTTACATGTGACGAAGAAATTTGGGCGCCTAATTGAGCGTAAACGGGTAAAGGAAAGATTGGGCCGTTCCTCTGCCAAATGACGTCGCCGCTAAAAGCTTCTGATAAACGACGATCGACTATTTCCCGCCGAAATTCCGAAGCCGAAGCAACGCTACGTGATTCGAATGTGACACGCATTACACATAACCACGCCGTGCTTCCTTGCTCGTTTGACACGCGTGACATTTTTATTCTGTGTGTTTAGTACGATTGGGACGTTGGATTTTATTTTTGTTTAACTCGATTACTTTTTTTTAATTCGTTATTCGCACAGACAGTGTCATGTAATTTTAAAAATAAATTGTTACTATTTTTTAAATAAACAAAAAGTTTTCTTACCAGCCTGTTAATAGTTCGCTAAAAAAACTGGCCGGTTGTAATGTTCCTTTCTATAAGTTGATGTCAAATTCCTACGCAGCCTAAAAGATAACCTTTTTACCAAGTAGCCATTGTTGGATTGAAAGGATTTACTGTCTAAAACTCTTTCTATCCCAGTATTGTGAAAAAGCGTGAAAATACAACCAACTAACAATCAAATACTAAGAACATTTCACGACCGTCAATGATAATTATTAGTATACTCGACGTGGTAATAATGAAGGCCTAAAACCGTGCGCTAATAACACATGTAATGTAAAGGGAATTAGTAAGCCTCACACTACAGACCTAACCTCTCACAATCGGCCAGTCCAAGGCGTCGTAATTTGCTAATGTATGTTAAATACAGCAAATAAATTACGGTCCCTCGGTCGGGCTCCAGCCTCTCTAATCACTTCATCTGAAGCTAACATTAAACTTGTACGTCTACATACATATATATTTCATATATTAGAACGTCTCAAATTATGGCCTTTATTACATAGTGCTACTCATTCAGAGTTAGAACTACTAATTTTCTAGACAAAAAAATATCATCATGCCATACCCAAAAATGAGGTGGGAAGGGGTCTAGACAATTAAGTTCTTTCCACTTAACTTTCACCGAAAACATTTTTAAGGAGGCACGTAGTGAGCCTGTTGCCATCTTTATGTACAAGCCAAAGATATAAATCGTACATAAGTCCTGAAAAAGCCCCATTAGTACGAGGCTACAACCTGGGGATCGTTATTGAATTCCGATCACCCAACCACTCTGCTATCGTGCTCGGTTATCGTGATTTACTAGACATTTAATAATATTTATTTATTTCCTTATTTATCTTCACGCACAATCCCTGACGGGGTAGCCAGAGAGAACAGATCGCCAAGTGTCACGATCCCTACATACTTCTTTCGCTTCTTTCAGATTCATCATCTTCTTCATACATGCACGTCTAGAGCAATTTGCTCACATGGTCTTCGAAAGTTAGTCTCGGTCTACCTCGACACCTTTTAATATTAACTTTCGCGCTATATATTTTCTTCACCATTCGGTCTTCATTCATTCGCTCAACGTGCCCAAACCATCGAAGCACGCCCTTATCCATTTTTGAGACAAGGTCATCTTTCAAACCTGCCATATTGCGAATCTCTTCGTTTCGCTTGGTAAGGCCATGGCGGCCTTACCATGGCCGACCGAAAGCGCAACGAAGAGATCATATAACGAAGAGATAATAACAATAATAAACATATATAGATATAGATATAAGATACTAAAGCACTTGAGGTATGGGAATCGGAAACACCCAGACCTGAGAATATGTAGAAAGTGGTTTTTTTTACATTGACCCGAACGGGAATCGAACCCGGGACCTCGAGATGGCGTCACTTTGAAAACCGGTGTTTACGCCACTCGTCTACGGAGGTTGTTAATTCCATTGTCAACTAGACAGTTATAGATAAAATGATAACTCAGTGCTTGGCTGATGTCGATTCGACAGGAGATTCAAGTTCAGAAGTTTCCGGCACCGCATCTGCTATGCCTCTGGAATTGCGGGGAATTGTTCATGGGCGGCGGTAATCACTTACCATCACGTGAACCACTTCCCTATAATAAAAAAATATGTAGATAGCAAGTACCACAAAGTTCCAAACTTAAACTTTATCCATTCAACGTGGAAATGCAGCCGTACTTGATTCCACGCCACGAGGAGTAGAGCTTTATGATAGGAATTTTTAAGTTGTTCATATTGATGATATATTTTTAATTTGAAATGAATACTGACAGGTGGCGTAATAACCATCTCGAGAATATCAAAACAAATTCTCTGCACGTTGAACTTCAACTTATGTACGAATTATATCGTTGGCTTGGACATTAAGACGGCAATGGGCTCACCACCTGTCACGTTGTCCCAAAAATATCTTCGGTGGTAGGTGGTTCGAAACGACTTAACTGTCGAGACCTCTGTCTATCCCGGTATTGGCATGGCGTGAAGATATTTGTTTTATATTCCGCACGTTGAAAGTAACAAGATTAACTTTATTAAGTGTACGAAATAACAAATGTATTTAAAACTTAAGGAAAAGTTTGTCTCATCCAGAATATTCGTAACAAAAGAAAATTACATCATAGACATCAAAACAAACAAATTGTAATATAATTAAAACTGTTCTAAGCACTCAGGGGTTTCTTAAATAAAGGTAACTTCATTATTTGCGGGTTGCGTCTTTAAAATTAATGCTGTACGTAAATTAACGAACTCATTATTATGTAAGCAAATTACACTGTTCGGTTTAATCTGATTTATGGACATAACTTTTACAAAATAAAAGATTGAAATACAATGATGGTACAACAGCCAAATTTACCACCCATTACCTCCCGTGGGTGTCGTAAGAGATGGCTAAAGATAGGAAAATAATAAATATTAAGCCTAAAGCATTGAGCAGGCAATGGCTATGGGAAGATAGCGATAAAAATTTATAAAAAAATACAAAAATAAGTAGTCAGGTGACGGGTAGCAATATTTTCAAACAATTTGCTACCGACTTGGTGGAACAACTAATTTGCAAGGTATCTGGTACTGCGATCGCTAATTCGCTTGACAAGCAGTTTGATGATCACAGAACCTGATAACTTATGGCAAAACCTCTTTAAAGGGAAAGGCTTATGTCCTTCAATGAACTTTTACAGGGCAATTTTGATATATATTGGTGCTTAACAGTTTTGGATATTTAATAGGTGAAATGATATTACAATACAGAATGTCTATTGCAAATGCCTATAACCTTCTGGTTCAACAATCTCAGTACCGCGGCTCAGAGATAGCCCCTAATAATCATGACACAGTCAGATGCTAGGGCCTACTGTCCCCATGCATTTTCACCCCTAAAGGCCAAGAAAAAATGCATTACACGTAAACTAACAATATTGTCAATTATTTAAATAAAACACTCGCACATCAATCTAAATTATAAAATAAAAACATGTTTGGAACTTCAAAACTATCGAACGCGTAAATCCAGCTCTCGCAAAGATCAAAGGCGCCGCAACTTCGCCTCGCGAGTGATAGTAAAAAAAAATATTAAAAGGATTTAACGTGCTTATCACAAGTGCACTGGTTATTAGCTCCATCGGCTGGGTTTGTTAGTTCGCGAGAGGTTTCCACCGTTGAGAGGCCGTAGCGAGCGGAGGGCTTCATGTTAACGCATCACTTGCTGCTAATTACCTCCGAAGCGCTAATTATCTCGAAAATTAACCTGACGATAGTTTCTGCGCTAATATATATTAATTAAACGACTAAAAGTTATACACACGCTAATGGAATTTTTAACGGTCGGACTTTGACGATCAAAGCTTTGAACTGGCATTAAAAAAGGTCGTGCAGTGCCTCGCCGATTTGAAATATCAAACGTTATATAATAATAATAATAATAATAATAATAATAATAATAATAATAATAATAATAATAATAATAATAATAATAATAATAATAATAATAATAATAATAATAATAATAATAATAATAATAATAATAATAATAATAATAATAATAATAATAATAATAATAATAATAATAATAATAATAATAATAATAATAATAATAATAATAATAATAATAATAATAATAATAATAATAATAATAATAATAATAATAATAATAATAATAATAATAATAATAATAATAATAATAATAATAATAATAATAATAATAATAATAATAATAATAATAATAATAATAATAATAATAATAATAATAATAATAATAATAATAATAATAATAATAATAATAATAATAATAATAATAATAATAATAATAATAATAATAATAATAATAATAATAATAATAATAATAATAATAATAATAATAATAATAATAATAATAATAATAATAATAATAATAATAATAATAATAATAATAATAATAATAATAATAATAATAATAATAATAATAATAATAATAATAATAATAATAATAATAATAATAATAATAATAATAATAATAATAATAATAATAATAATAATAATAATAATAATAATAATAATAATAATAATAATAATAATAATAATAATAATAATAATAATAATAATAATAATAATAATAATAATAATAATAATAATAATAATAATAATAATAATAATAATAATAATAATAATAATAATAATAATAATAATAATAATAATAATAATAATAATAATAATAATAATAATAATAATAATAATAATAATAATAATAATAATAATAATAATAATAATAATAATAATAATAATAATAATAATAATAATAATAATAATAATAATAATAATAATAATAATAATAATAATAATAATAATAATAATAATAATAATAATAATAATAATAATAATAATAATAATAATAATAATAATAATAATAATAATAATAATAATAATAATAATAATAATAATAATAATAATAATAATAATAATAATAATAATAATAATAATAATAATAATAATAATAATAATAATAATAATAATAATAATAATAATAATAATAATAATAATAATAATAATAATAATAATAATAATAATAATAATAATAATAATAATAATAATAATAATAATAATAATAATAATAATAATAATAATAATAATAATAATAATAATAATAATAATAATAATAATAATAAATATATATATATATATATATATATATATATATATATATATATATATATATATATATATATATATATATATATATGTATATATATATATATATATATATATATATATATATATATATATATATATATATATATATATATATATATATATATATATATATATATATATATATATATATATATATATATATATATATATATATATATATGTATATATATATCTACCTATATCTATATATACACATATACAGATATAGATAGAGACAACATCAGATACATTGCTCCGATCCCAATGTAAGATACTAAAGCACTTGAGGTATGGGAATCGGAAACACCCAGACCTGAGAATATGTAGAAAGTGGTTTTTTTTACATTGACCCGAACGGGAATCGAACCCGGGAC
Source organism: Sericinus montela (assembly GCA_029286605.1). Classification (NCBI taxonomy): domain Eukaryota; kingdom Metazoa; phylum Arthropoda; class Insecta; order Lepidoptera; family Papilionidae; genus Sericinus; species Sericinus montela. The sequence continues at coordinate 4,468,358 of JAGSMR010000084.1, read as the reverse complement.
CTCGAGATGGCGTCACTTTGAAAACCGGTGTTTACGCCACTCGTCTACGGAGGTTGTTAATTCCATTGTCAACTAGACAGTTATAGATAAAATGATAACTCAGTGCTTGGCTGATGTCGATTCGACAGGAGATTCAAGTTCAGAAGTTTCCGGCACCGCATCTGCTATGCCTCTGTAATTGCGGGAATTGTTCATGGGCGGCGGTAATCACTACCATCACGTGAACCACCTGCCCTTTGCCTCCTTCCTATAATAAAAAATATGTAGATAGCAAGTACCACAAAGTTCCAAACTTAAACTTTATCCATTCAACTTGGAAATGCAGCCGTACTTGATTCCGCGCCACGAGGAGTAGAGCTTTATGATAGGAATTTTAAGTTGTTCATATTGATGATATATTTTAATTTGAAATGAATACTGACAGGTGGCGTAATAACCATCTCGAGAATATCAAAACAAATTCTCTGCACGTTGAACTTCAACTTATGTACGAATTATATCGTTGGCTTGGACATTAAGACGGCAATGGGCTCACCACCTGTTACGTTGTCCCAAAATATCTTCGGTGGTAGGTGGTTCGAAACGACTTAACTGTCGAGACCTCTGTCTATCCCGGTATTGGCATAGCGTGAAGATATTTGTTTTATATTCCGCACGTTGAAAGTAACAAGATTAACTTTATTAAGTGTACGAAATAACAAATGTATTTAAAACTTAAGGAAAAGTTTGTCTCATCCAGAATATTCGTAACAAAAGAAAATTACATCATAGACATCAAACAAACAAATTGTAATATAATTAAAACTGTTCTAAGCACTCAGGGGTTTCTTAAATAAAGGTAACTTCATTATTTGCGGGTTGCGTCTTTAAAATTAATGCTGTACGTAAATTAACGAACTCATTATTATGTAAGCAAATTACACTGTTCGGTTTAATCTGATTTATGGACATAACTTTTACAAAATAAAAGATTGAAATACAATGATGGTACAACAGCCAAATTTACCACCCATTACCTCCCGTGGGTGTCGTAAGAGATGGCTAAAGATAGGAAAATAATAAATATTAAGCCTAAAGCATTGAGCAGGCAATGGCTATGGGAAGATAGCGATAAAAATTTATAAAAAATACAAAACAGAATAGTGACGGGTAGCAATTTTTCAAACAATTTGCTACCGACTTGGTGGAACAACTAATTTGCAGCAGATTCAGTACTGCGATCGCCAATTCGCTTGACAAGCAGTTTGATGATCACAGAACCTGATAACTTATGGCAAAACCTCTTTAAAGGGAAAGGCCTTCAATGACCTTTTACAGGGCAATTTTGATATATATTGGTACTTAACAGTTTTGATATTTAATAGGTGAAATGATATTACAATACAGAATGTCTATTGCAAATGCCTATAACCTTCTGGTTCAACAATCAGTAATTACTTTGCTCAGAGATAGCCCCTAATAATCATGACACAGTCAGATGCTAGGGCTCATTGTCCCCATGCATTTTCACCCTAAAGGCCAAGAAAAATGCATTACACGTAAACTAACAATATTGTCAATTATTTAAATAAAACACTGCACATCAATCTAAATTATAAAATAAAACATGTTTGAACTTCAAAACTATCGAACGCGTAAACCAGCTCTCGCAAAGATCAAAGGCGCCGCAACTTCGCCTCGCGAGTGATAGTAAAAAAAAAATATTAAAAGGATTTAACGTGCTTATCACAAGTGCACTGGTTATTAGCTCCATCGGCTGGGTTTGTTAGTTCGCGAGAGGTTTCCACCGTCGAGAGGCCGTAGCGAGCGGAGGGCTTCATGTTAACGCATCACTTGCTGCCATCATTCTCCGAAGCGCTAATTATCTCGAAAATTAACCTGACGATAGTTTCTGCGCTAATATATATTAATTAAACGACTAAAAGTTATACACACGCTAATGGAATTTTTAACGGTCGGACTTTGACGATCAAAGCTTTGAACTGGCATTAAAAAAGGTCGTGCAGTGCCTCGCCGATTTGAAATATCAAACGTTATATAATCATGTAACTATCTATATACACATATAAACGATATAACACTTAACACGATACTTGCGATGTCTGTAAAACTAGAAAACCCGATTAACTTGATATTTACCACAATTCCTCATTTCGCCTTTTTAAACGTTCAATTAGATTTTATGCAATTCCTCTACAAAATAAACTTTTCAGTTAACATTGTAATTTTTGAAGATATTTATATGGGAGTTGATAATAAGGCGTCTGTTATTTCTACTATAAATCGAGTCACGATAGCCGAGTGGTTGGGTGGCCGGAATTTCGAGTCTGGAGACCCGAGTTCGACCCCAGGTGGCAGGCACGTGCCAATAGGTTTTTTCTAAAACTTATGTACGAATTATATCGATGGCTTGGACATTAAGACAGCAACGGACTGACCACCTGTCAAGTTGTTCCAAAAATATGGTGGAAGGGGGGTCGAAGAGACTTAAATGTTTTGACTAGACCTCTGTCTACCCCTGTATTGGAAACTGAATTCAACGCAGTTTACAATATAATTTGAATTCTTATAATTTTTAATCTTGCCCCCCTAAAAATGACCCCAATATGGGGGATAACAATGATTCCAATATGATATTTGTACCGAATTTCAAATTAATCGGTCACCGAGGCTTCGGAGGAAAAAATAAAATAAACAATAATTATCTTCAAGCAATTCCCAATACAGGGGTAGACAGAGATCTAGTCTAGACATTTAAGTCCAATCGACCCACCTTCTACAGAAGATTTCGGAGGGAACACTTCATTATTTTTATTCTAGCCTACGGAACCTTAAAAAAATAGGGCTCACCACAAAGCGGCTGGTCAATATCCATAGCTATCGCCTATCCGAATTAATGATCTTTCCATTCGGATATTCTTAATGACTATTGATCCGGAAATACGATGTTTATTGATGTTGTATCAAAGCTCCATTACACACAAGACACGACTGAAACTAATCAATTAAACTGGCAGCACAAAGACAAAGGCCCCCGATTCAACTCCTTGTTGATGCTGACGGTATGGAGTGGATTGAATTATGACAGGCCGGCAGCTCTATACATACATAAATACATACATAGATATGGATAACATCAAACAAATCGCTCTGATCCCGAAGTAACTAGCGAAGGCGAAAATACCAAAACCACCCAGACTCGAAAGTATTTAGAAAAAGTGATCTTCTATATTGACCCCTCCGGTAATCGAAGACGGGAAATTAGAGTTGGTGGCACCATGAAAACCGGTGCGTTCGCCACTCGTCTATATATGTATCTTATTTTGTTTGTTATCTTACTAATCTCTGCCTGAATCTCTGTTGTGGAGTATCGCCTTAAAAATGTGTCACTCCTTTCTTCTCCAGATAAATGTCTCAAAATAAGTCACGATAGCCGAGTGGTTGGGTCGTCGGAATTTCGAGTCAAGAGACCCGAGTTCGATCCTCTAGTGGCCGTACCAATGGGTTTTTCTAAAAACCTATTTACAAATTATATCGTTGGCTTGGACATAAAGACGGCAACGGGCTCACCACCTGTCACGTTGTCCCGAAAATATCTTCGGTGGTAGGTGGGTCAAAGGGACTTAAATGTCTAGACTAGACCTCTGTCTACCCCTGTATTGGGAATTGCGTGAAGATATTTTATATTTATTTTTTTCTTCTCCAGAGTATCTTAAGAGGGGGTTTCTATCGTAAGAGGGGGCTAAGGGAAAACCAATAGCAATGGACACCAAAAAATTGTGGTCAATTATCTCGATAAACACCAGGACAAAATTAAGAAGACTGGAAATAGCCTCAGCGTCTAAGGCATAAAATGGACCTGTGTCTATGTCCAGTCTTTGAAATATGCGGGAACAAAAAGTATTAATTAAAATAAATTCGGGTCTTCCATAATCCGCCATTTTAGCGTCCAATTTCCATAAGCTTATTTAAAGTTTGATAAACTAATATAACATAAGAACAGGCATTGACCCCTACCCACCCATCACTCGCAGGATGTCGTAAAGCGTCTCATTATTAACATAATTGAGGGACCACCACGAAAAGGTGCTAACAGATCGTGAGCTGGCCATAAAGAAATTAATGTGCGCCATGCACAAATAGCTGTGTATTCGTGAACATTAATGTTAAACAAACAAAACGTGCCGGGGGCATACAGCATTTCGTTAGATAGGAAATTGTCAAGTGTAAAGTTTGATTGTAGCTTTTGTTTTTGATTTCAGGCAGAATTGTCTAATGTGAATTGTCTAATGTGAATTGTCTAATGTGAATTGTCTAATGTGAATTGTCTAATGTGAATTGTCTAATGTGAATTGTCTAATGTGAATTGTCTAATGTGAATTGTCTAATGTGAATTGTCTAATGTGAATTGTCTAATGTGAATTGTCTAATGTGAATTGTCTAATGTGAATTGTCTAATGTGAATTGTCTAATGTGAATTGTCTAATGTGAATTGTCTAATGTGAATTGTCTAATGTGAATTGTCTAATGTGAATTGTCTAATGTGAATTGTCTAATGTGAATTGTCTAATGTGAATTGTCTAATGTGAATTGTCTAATGTGAATTGTCTAATGTGAATTGTCTAATGTGAATTGTCTAATGTGAATTGTCTAATGTGAATTGTCTAATGTGAATTGTCTAATGTGAATTGTCTAATGTGAATTGTCTAATGTGAATTGTCTAATGTGAATTGTCTAATGTGAATTGTCTAATGTGAATTGTCTAATGTGAATTGTCTAATGTGAATTGTCTAATGTGAATTGTCTAATGTGAATTGTCTAATGTGAATTGTCTAATGTGAATTGTCTAATGTGAATTGTCTAATGTGAATTGTCTAATGTGAATTGTCTAATGTGAATTGTCTAATGTGAATTGTCTAATGTGAATTGTCTAATGTGAATTGTCTAATGTGAATTGTCTAATGTGAATTGTCTAATGTGAATTGTCTAATGTGAATTGTCTAATGTGAATTGTCTAATGTGAATTGTCTAATGTGAATTGTCTAATGTGAATTGTCTAATGTGAATTGTCTAATGTGAATTGTCTAATGTGAATTGTCTAATGTGAATTGTCTAATGTGAATTGTCTAATGTGAATTGTCTAATGTGAATTGTCTAATGTGAATTGTCTAATGTGAATTGTCTAATGTGAATTGTCTAATGTGAATTGTCTAATGTGAATTGTCTAATGTGAATTGTCTAATGTGAATTGTCTAATGTGAATTGTCTAATGTGAATTGTCTAATGTGAATTGTCTAATGTGAATTGTCTAATGTGAATTGTCTAATGTGAATTGTCTAATGTGAATTGTCTAATGTGAATTGTCTAATGTGAATTGTCTAATGTGAATTGTCTAATGTGAATTGTCTAATGTGAATTGTCTAATGTGAATTGTCTAATGTGAATTGTCTAATGTGAATTGTCTAATGTGAATTGTCTAATGTGAATTGTCTAATGTGAATTGTCTAATGTGAATTGTCTAATGTGAATTGTCTAATGTGAATTGTCTAATGTGAATTGTCTAATGTGAATTGTCTAATGTGAATTGTCTAATGTGAATTGTCTAATGTGAATTGTCTAATGTGAATTGTCTAATGTGAATTGTCTAATGTGAATTGTCTAATGTGAATTGTCTAATGTGAATTGTCTAATGTGAATTGTCTAATGTGAATTGTCTAATGTGAATTGTCTAATGTGAATTGTCTAATGTGAATTGTCTAATGTGAATTGTCTAATGTGAATTGTCTAATGTGAATTGTCTAATGTGAATTGTCTAATGTGAATTGTCTAATGTGAATTGTCTAATGTGAATTGTCTAATGTGAATTGTCTAATGTGAATTGTCTAATGTGAATTGTCTAATGTGAATTGTCTAATGTGAATTGTCTAATGTGAATTGTCTAATGTGAATTGTCTAATGTGAATTGTCTAATGTGAATTGTCTAATGTGAATTGTCTAATGTGAATTGTCTAATGTGAATTGTCTAATGTGAATTGTCTAATGTGAATTGTCTAATGTGAATTGTCTAATGTGAATTGTCTAATGTGAATTGTCTAATGTGAATTGTCTAATGTGAATTGTCTAATGTGAATTGTCTAATGTGAATTGTCTAATGTGAATTGTCTAATGTGAATTGTCTAATGTGAATTGTCTAATGTGAATTGTCTAATGTGAATTGTCTAATGTGAATTGTCTAATGTGAATTGTCTAATGTGAATTGTCTAATGTGAATTGTCTAATGTGAATTGTCTAATGTGAATTGTCTAATGTGAATTGTCTAATGTGAATTGTCTAATGTGAATTGTCTAATGTGAATTGTCTAATGTGAATTGTCTAATGTATCATAGGGTTTCATTAGTCGTTATCGGGCAATGCTTTCCGCAATTATTTATTTACTATAATAATATGTCAGGATAACCGTGTGGTTGGATGATCGCGATTTGAGTCAAGAGAACTATGTTCGATTCACAGGTGCTGGGCTCGTACCAATGGGTTTTTTCAAAAGCTTAAGTCTGAATTATATCATTGGCTTGGACATAAGGGCGGCGACGGGCTCACCACCTGTCACGTTGTCCCGAAAATATCTTCGGTGGAAGGTGGGTCAAAGGGACTTAATTGTCTAGACTAGACCTCTGTCTACCCCTGTATTGGGAATTGCGTGAAGATATATATATATATATATATATATATATATATATATATATATATATATATATATATATATATATATATATATATATATATATATATATATATATATATATATATATATATATATATATATATATATATATAAGTCAATAATTAGCGCCTCGATGAATCTATACTGTCCATATTAATATTTTTGACGATCTCCAAGGACGAGAGGCGTACACACCGATTTTCGAGATGTCTATATCTGTGAGCTCCTTGTTTCGTTTCAATTTTTCTAAACATTTTCGGGTCAAAAAGTCACGATAGCCGAGTGGTTGGGTGGTTGGATTTTCGAGTCAAGAGACCCGAGTTCGATCCCAGTTGGTAGGCTCGTACCAATGGGTTTTTCAAAACTTATGTACGAATTTTATCGTTGGCTTGGACATAAAGACGGCGACGGGCTCACCACCCGTCACGTTGTCCCGAAAATATCTTCGGTGGAAGGTGGGTCAAAGGGACTTAATTGTCTAGACTAGACCTGAGCCTACTCTTTATTGGGAATTGCGTGAAGATATTTATTATTTACTAATTATTATTCTAATATAAAATATTGAATTAATTATAAACACAGTAACACTAAACGTCTGTATAAGTATAAACAAAAAGCGATATGTAATTCTAAATGCATTAGGTCATTGCTAAGCATCTGTACGGAGCTTGCATATGTTAGAATAATTTGATTGCTGATGTTTAATGCAAACTGACAATTCAAATGTTGTTTAAACATCCGGGGAAGTACCACGACCTTACAGAATACCGGCGTGAAGTAGAAGTCTAACTTCTGCGTTTCGTCTGGTGAGTGCAGGTAACCGATAGCCCTCACCCCCAGAATTGGGAATTCTGGGGAGGGGCACTCTAAGGCTGCCAACGCATCTGCTATGCCTCTGGTATTGCGGGTGTTCATGGGCGGCGGTACTCACTTACCATCACATGAGCCACCTGCTCGTTTGCCTCTTTCTATAAAACATCACGTCTTTATCAGACACGATAGCCGAGTGGTTGGGTGGTTGGATTTTCGAGTCAAGAGACCCGAGTTCGATCCTCAAGTGGTTGTACCAATGGGTTTTTCAAAACTTATGTACGAATTTTATCGTTGGCTTGGACATAAGGGCGGCGACGGGCTCACCACCTGTCACGTTGTCCCGAAAATATCTTCGGTGGAAGGTGGGTCAAAGGGACTTAATTGTCTAGACTAGACCTAAGCCTACTCTTTATTGGGAATTGCGTGAAGATATATATATATATATATATATATATATATATATATATATATATATATATATATATATATATATATATATATATATATATATATATAAGTCAATAATTAGCGCCTCGATGAATCTATACTGTCCATATTAATATTTTTGACGATCTCCAAGGACGAGAGGCGTACACACCGATTTTCGAGATGTCTATATCTGTGAGCTCCTTGTTTCGTTTCAATTTTTCTAAACATTTTCGGGTCAAAAAAGTCACGATATCCGAGTGGTTGGGTGGTTGGATTTTCGAGTCAAGAGACCCGAGTTCGATCCTCAAGTGGTTGTACCAATGGGTTTTTCTAAAAAACTTATGTACGAATATCGTTGGCTTGGACATAAGGGCGGCGACAGACTCACCACCTGTCACGTTGTCCCGAAAATATCTTCGGTGGAAGGTGGGTCAAAGGGACTTAATTGTCTAGACTAGACCTAAGCCTACTCTTTATTGGGAATTGCGTGAAGATATTTATTATTTACTAATTATTATTCTAATATAAAATATTGAATTAATTATAAACACAGTAACACTAAACGTCTGTATAAGTATAAACAAAAAGCGATATGTAATTCTAAATGCATTAGGTCATTGCTAAGCATCTGTACGGAGCTTGCATATGTTAGAATAATTTGATTGCTGATGTTTAATGCAAACTGACAATTCAAATGTTGTTTAAACATCCGGGGAAGTACCACGACCTTACAGAATACCGGCGTGAAGTAGAAGTCTAACAAACTTCTGAGTTTCGTCTGGTGATTGCAGGTAACCGATGACTCACCCCAGGTGGGAATTCTGGGAGGGGCACTCTAAGGCTGCCAACGCATCTGCTATGCCTCTAGTATTGCGGGTGTTCATGGGCGGCGGTACTCACTTACCATCACGTGAGCCACCTGCTCGTTTGCCTACCTATTCTATAAAAAAAAAAAACATCACGTCTTTATCAGACACGATAGCCGAGTGGTTGGGTGGTTGGATTTCGAGTCAAGAGACCCGAGTTCGATCCTCAAGTGGTTGTACCAATGAGTTTTTACAAAAAACTTTTGTACGATTTATATTATTGACTTGTTTATCAAGACGACGACAGAAACCACCCAACGTTGTCCCAAAATTGTCTTCGGTTATACAATGATGTGTTTCTTTCTTTAGCCTCCATAATTCCTTATAACTCACCTATAGCTCTCTTGCTGTGTGACGGCCTTCCAGGTTGGTTGTACATATATATATATATAGTCAGTTGGTTATCTCTATTAGTAGGTACGTTAGTAAGTTACATAAGTATATGTTATTAATTAAATAGTATTGAGTAATAGTGATGATAAAAGATAATTTTCTTTTTCTCTTCTAATCGAGCCATTCTTAACAATGTGCTTTGTTAGTTACAAAACAAAGTATCTCAGACGTCGGTTATCTTGCGAGTGGCCGTTTAAAACGGAATCGATCGTGGGACGTATCGATAAACTGCGACGCGCGCTGACTGCCGAGGAGGTGCGTCCTGTGCGGTCCGAGTGTGGGCGGCTGAGCGGAGCGCGGAATCATTTTTTATAATTTTTTATTATAGATTGCATCAGCTTGTATAATAATAATAATAATAAATACATAGACAGGGACAACATTACATACAGTGCTCTGATCCCAAGGTAAGCTAAAGCGCTTGTTTTATGGAACCGGAAACAACGAAGGTACCCCAAGTACCCAGACCCGAAGAAGGTGTAGGAAAAGTGTTTTCTACGCTGACCCGACCGGGACACGAACTCGGGACTTTATAGCTGGCGACACCATGAACGCCAGTGTTTGCGCAAATCGTCCACGGAGGTCGTCAATATTATAGATAGATAGATAGATATAAACATATGTAGATATAAACAAAGTTCTGCGTTTCGTCTGGTAAGTGCAGGTAACCGGAGGCCCACACACCCCCCTCCCTCAATTCTGGGGAGGGGGGGGGGCACTCTAAGGCTGCCAACGCATCTGCTATGCCTCTAGTATTGCGGGTGTTCATGGGCGGCGGTAATGACTTACTATCACGTGAGCCACCTGCTCGTTTGCCTACCTATTCTATAAAAAAATATGTGTCAACATTTACGCCTCTGCTGGCGGAGCTATTCTGCTACTATTCTGAATTGACAACTCAGGAAACACATCGACATCCTACATCGCGCTATCGAAGTTCTAACGATAACACTCATATATACGAGTACCGATAGCACACTGGTGGATGAGACGTCCTCCCAACACACACTCGACCTGACTCTTTTCCTGCAGCACATCATCCACTTACATACAACATCATATGCATGATCCGATTCTAGAGTAAGTATTCCAACAACTTGTGTTATGAAATCGGAAACAACGTAGGATCCACAAAAACCCAGACTTGAGACTTTGTAGAAATATTGGTTTTCTACATTTACCCGTCCGGGAATCGAACCCCGATTCATGAGGATAATCGAAGCCTGTGTCGGCCGGGACACTCGTCCATGGAGACGCTCAATTATAAGTTACCTACCAGCCGCGATTAGATGTATAGACGAGAGGAACCTAGTGGCTGTGACGAGCGAAATTAGAATCAGGATCATTGGTTTTGATGTTAAAACGTGACAGACTCACCACCTGTCACGTAGTCCTTAAAAGCAGCATTTTAAAAAAACATTTACCGCTTTTTACAAATTTTACATACATACAGAACGGCCGATTAAAGTCCAATGCAGGACATAGGCCTCTCCCATAAGGAGGATTTGCCATAATCGCCACGCTTGGCAAGCAGATTGGCGATCGCAGTATCAGACACCTCGCACCTTAGACGCTGCTGCCTATCTTGGGCCTGATTATTTTTATCTGATATTTTTAGGGATGTTCAAGGCTATTAGTCGCCTCTTACGACACCCACGGGTAGAAAGGGAGTGGCAATATTCTTACACCGTTACCACACGAATTTTACTTTTTAGAAATAGACAAATCGGCTGATCTCCATTAAATAGATATTATTAATTTATTCCTAACAAAAATTATATACGCTAACACACACCGCACACAAATTCCACGTCAGCTTAACCCACTTTGCATGCAAGTCGCGATGGTGAAAAAACCCCATACGTACGGCAGACGACGACATTCTCGAAAAAACACGACTCATGAGGATAATGGTTAATTGTACAGATGCGGATGAACATGACGGAATCAATACAAATCTATATATATAGTCCAATAAAATTAGCAAAACGGCATAGCAGTGGAGCAAAAAAAAACCCATGGAACTAAAAATTGGTATGAATATTCAGATCACCATTATTAATGAATGCTAACTAGAAATAAAAAAAGTCACGATAGCCGAGTGGTTGGGTGGTCGGAATTACGAGTCGGTAGACCCGAGTTCGATCCCCAGGTGGCAGGCACGTACCAATGGGTTTTTCAAAAACTTATGTACGAAATATATCGTAGGTTTGGACATAAAGACGGCGACGGGCTCACCACCTGTCACGTTGTCCCGAAAACATATTCGGTGGAAGGTGGGTCAAAGGGACATAGTTCTCTAGACTAGACCTCTGTCTACTCCTGTATTGGGAATTGCGTGAAGACATTTATTTTATTTTAATAACTAGAAATACTGAAAAACGCGAAGAAACTATTTTAGAAACAAGAATAAATATTTTCCCACCTACGGTATTGGTGGGGACTTCACATTATTCTTTTGTAGTGTTCTGAACGTACAAAAGTTTTAGCTCAATGCGAATTTTTACCCTTTTATTGGGAATGGAGTGTAGATATTATATATCGAATTAACCAGCACTAAAAAACGAGCTCACTATTTATAGCTAATTACCACTAGACTCCATTGACATACCACTTCGTCACTTTTCATCCAATAGCACCGGGCAGTATCTGTCAACAAATCGTGTATCACATCATATCTCCCATCCGTTGAGGAGTGCTGTCATCAGTTCAGCGTTGTTATGTGATAATGCATAGACTCAAACAACTTAATTCAATCGCAAAACAGGTGAAATTCGCAAACGCTTATGACATTTGAGGATGAGCATTGGAAATCCATCATCAGATCCCGACGATGGGGCTAAACTGGTGGTGAATGAAAAGTGTGCCTTTTTAAACGTAAATAGAATTTTCAAAATCGGTTCGAATACGACGGAGTTATGAGAAATTAATGTTATTAATTATAAAAACAAACTACAGAATTGATAACCTCATTTTTTTGGAGTCGGTTAAAATAAACTTCCAACAGTGATTCATAGCAACACAAATAACTGTACACGCGATGAAAATTCATGAACACACACTTTGCATATCGCTGCAACAGAATAGAAGGAACCGATATTCGATTACAGTCTATATTTTGAGCACTTTAAGGATTATATTTCTATTGAGAAAACTTATTAGTGTAGGGTACAAGAACATCCCGCTAATACATATTACCCATTGTCTGTGGTAATGTTCTTAGCCTGTATACATAACGCCTCGCCTACTGTCGCCGGCTGCGTTTCGCAACTCTTTCTTCAAGAATTATGTAAATGATCCACACAATGACCCTTTTATTTAGGTCATGCATGAGTAACTAATGCCATAATGCGGTTAGCAATGACTGGCGACTTGAGAACATCCCAAATGAATTGATTAAAACCGCAAAAGTGGATATTTATACTGTAAATTATTGTTCGACCAGTACACAAATATATATATAGAAGCGACACTGGTCATGCTTCACTGTGGTGACTGAGTCTTTTAGGTTATTAAAATTAGCCATATTATCTTTGAAAATAGCATATGCACGTCATTCCAAATACAGGGGTAGACAAGAGTTCTTGACAATTAAGTCTTTCCGTCACATTTCGGTCACCATGGACATTTTTTTCGGACGTCACGTTGGCCTCACGTCCACGTAGTCAATATCGTACGTTTTGAAAAAAAAAACTTATTGGTAAGAGCCTACCACTTGAGGAACGAACTCGGGATTCCGATCACCTAACCACTTGTCTATCATGGCACGTCATGTTCTGTCTGTTATATTAAAGACAGACTTATCGCTGTCTCTCGTCCTTAAGCTGAATTAGTACACCCGCGAGATGATAAACAGTCGCAGAATCAATTACGCCACCACGGCATAGAACAATTAAATTGACACTTCATAATCTAACCTGACATGCCAGTGCAAACATGGTGACACGATGAAGGGCACAGCTGAACAATCAGCTCGCCCGTCATTCTGAATTAACCTCGAGCTTGTAAACTCAACTGTTTAGTAACTCGCCTGTCTACTCTCGCCAATATACATTTACCGGTTAGGGCTGTCGCTGTTTTATTATATGACTTCGAAATAGAAAAATCTTCTATTGCATCACTTAATAAATAAATGCATACATTGATTAGAACAACATCACATACATTGTTCCGATACATCCGAAAGTTAATAGGTTCTTTTGAATGCCTCTGTGTAATAGTCAGAAAAATAGAATGGTACCACAAATACGAGGAAATGTAGAAAAAGTGTTTTCTACATTGACCAATCCGGAAATCAAACCAGGGACCTCAGAGCTCGCGAGCTCGATTCTATGAAAACCGGTGTAAAGGCCATTCTTTTACGTCGTTACAGGGTCGTCTTAAATTTCAATAAATTATTAGTAATTTCTATTCAAAAGGAATACAAAAAAAATTGGGATTCACTATAATCTTACCTACTTTTTTTAGATGCTAAAGTACTCGTATTATATAAGTATTACCTGTTAATATAGTGCACCGGAGGCTTCGACACTAAGACGGCGATAGGCTCACCTCCTCTCTCGTTGCTGAGAAAAGTGAAAAGTTGACCGAAAGGACTCAATTGTTTAGAGCTCTGTCTACCCCAATATCGCTAATATGCATAAATACATTCATTTATTTATATTACCTAAATAAATATGGAAAATACAAAGTGTCACGATAGCCGAGTGGTTGGGTGGTCGGAATTACGTGTCAAGTGACCCGAGTTCGATCCCCAGGTGGCGAGCTATTACCAATGGGTTTATCAAAAACTTATGTACGAATTATATCGTTGGCTTGGACATTAAGATGACGACGGGCTCACCACCTGTCACGTTGTTCCGAAAATATCTTCGTTGGAAGGTGGGTCGAAGGGACTTAACCGTTTAGACTAGACCTCTATATTCCCGTATATTGGCAATTGCGTGAAGATATTTATTTATTATTTTGTTTACCTAAATAAATATAGGAAATACAAAATCCGCGATAGAGACGTTCAACCCTGAAGCGGCCACGGTATTGCGGAAATATGATTCGTTACAGTTGTTGGCACTCCAGCACTCAGGCGCCCTCGGACCAGGGTTCAAATTACAAACAGAGCACGTTACGGTATCCACTATGCCACTATAAAAGTTCGCGAAAATTCCGTCCGAAATCGTTTATTGATTAACATCCTTGTATTAAAGCGTATAACGGTGGTCTGCACCAAACTGACCGCTCCCAAAATGAGGATTTGTTTTAATCACCACGCTCGGCACGCTGATTGGCGATGGATTAGTATTATGCCACCCCATTTATCTATGGGTGTCGTCAGTTGCCACTAAGGCCTTGAGAATGGCATTGACAAGATAACCATCTTGAAAATACCAGACCAATTTGAAAGGACCGGTGATGGGCTGCAGCGTCTGAGTTGCGAGTTGGATGGTACTGGGATCGTCAACCTGCTTGAGTATGGTATACTGGTATATGGTATATTCTGCTTACGTAGAGGCCTATGTTTTTTAATTTACCATTACAATCCTTTATGTATATCTCAAACCTAAAGCTTTGATGATCGTCACATATCACCTATAACGCCAAACGACTTCGGTATGTGTGATTCACGGGAGAATACTTTTATCATAAAAATAAAATAAATGTTATCAAGCAGTTTCCAATACACGGGTAGACAGAGGTTCTAGTTTAGACAATTAAGTTGCTTCGACCCGCGGAAGTTCGAGTCAGGAGACCTAAGTTCGATCCCCAGGTGGCAGGCTCGTACCAAAGGGTTTTTCAAAAACTTATGTACGAATTATATCGTTGGCTTGGACAAAAAGACGGCGACTGGCTCGCCACCTTTCACGTTGTCTTGAAAATATCTTCGGTGGAAGGTGGGTCGAAACGATTTAATTGTATCAATCTATGAGATGTTGTCCCTATCTATATATGTATTTATTATTATTTCGGTGTAAACCTCTGTCTACCCCTGTGTTGGGAATGGTGGATGATGCTTCTGCAAAGATTTAGGCTATTAGAAAAATAGATACCACATTTATAGGTGTTGTATATATCAATGTGGCCTCACATACTTTATATATCCTGAAGTTATTAGTTAGTAGTTATGGAAACAGAAACTAACTAAACTAACATACTACTGGGTAGTGTTTGTGACATAACACTAGACAATGCTATATGGTTAAAGTGATGTTAGAGCACATGTTAGAGATGGTAGAGCAGACAACACCTTAAAAACATCTGTGTACGCCATTCATCCACGTAGATCGTTGTTAATACCTAACATATCTATAGAATTTTTCATTACAAAAAAATTCATCGAATCTAGTGACTTATAACAAGCCGCGCCTCTTCACCCCACCAATCTCTCGTAAATTACCGGGCTGTGTGTCGAAGCTAGGCAAACAAATCTCTGACGAGTCGACACTGGCAAACGTGAAAATGTTAAAAACACAGAGTCACGGCTTAGTCATTGTTTCCACAATTTATGGCGCGGCGGCCATCTTGCTGCGGTCGCCAGGCGTCCGGTTATAGCTGTAAGTGACTAATAATGAATTATTTACGACCATATTTTGAGTTAAATTTATGCTCGGAAAAAGACGATTAATTATTAGCTTTAAAGAATCACCATGAACATCATCATCACAGCCTATCAGGTCAATTGTCTAGACTGCGATTGTCTAGACTGCGATTGTCTAGACTGCGATTGTCTAGACTGCGATTGTCTAGACTGCGATTGTCTAGAATTGCGTGAAACTAAAGCATAAGTTAATAAAAACTGCGGTGAATGATCTTATCCTGCGATGTTGAAAGTTGCTTTAGTGCTGATGGTACTATATATTTATTTCATACATGTCCTCCTTCCTTAGATATTGACTAAGC
Source organism: Sericinus montela (assembly GCA_029286605.1). Taxonomy (NCBI): domain Eukaryota; kingdom Metazoa; phylum Arthropoda; class Insecta; order Lepidoptera; family Papilionidae; genus Sericinus; species Sericinus montela. The sequence continues at coordinate 4,452,242 of JAGSMR010000084.1, read as the reverse complement.
AACACCTAAGTAAAAACTATAAATTTATTAAAACATGTTGTTCTTAAAAAATATTATGCCATTTATTTGACATAGACACTCTTTTAGATTAAAATTTTACTGTTATGTAAAAAAATTATTTAATTAATCAATATCTTTTATCTACATTAAAAGTTTAAAGATTTTGATAATTGACATCGTCAATACAATTAAAATTTTTCTTACTATTCATTGCAGCCTATCAAGAGTCCACTACTGAACATTGTGCTCTCCTAAGTGTTGCTACAAAAGTCGGTTCATACCTGAATAGATTAACTATAAATATTGTAAATCAAACATATGCTGATAGGTGAATTGAAACTTTTGTCATTTATAAGATATATATGATTGTCGGTAATAAACAATTTTGCTATTTACATTACTCATAATATCATAATATAAACAAGTTTTTAGTTAAATTTAGTTTTATCTCTCAATTTAATGTTGGTTTAAAAAAATATATGTTGTGCAAATGATTTTAACGTATCGGAAACACGCCACAGGGCGAGAAATAACCTGCTAGCGACATATTGAAGTGTAAGCTACTCGTCCACGGATGCAGAACGTAGAAAGGTCGTACAAATTTAAACAATATATAGTATCTTATAGAACAACGAAGGAACCCACAGCAGAATCGTAAACGGCATAGCCGTAAGGATCACCAAAATGCAGTGGCAAAGGGGGCAGGCTCGGGGCTCGTAGAACTGAAAACCATTAGGGGTGTTAGTTTCTCGAGTGGCCGCCTCTTACAAGCAAGCGCTATGTAGGACAGCAAATTTGAAAGAGAATTCTGCTCTAGACTTTTAACAGACTGCAACTATGAAGTAAACCACGCAAACACATCCGAAATCAAGTCCTTAAATAGAATTCTGTATGAGTTCCCAAATTTGGTAATTGTTAGTAGTCACGATAACCGAGTGGTGAGCAGAATTCGAGTCGAGAGACCCCGAGTTCCCGTATCCCGTAGACCCGTACTAAGGTTTTTCAAAACTTTGGTACGATTTATATCTTCAGCTTGGATATAATGACGACGACAGGCTCAAACCTGTCACTTTATAGGTGAAAGATGGGTCAAAAGTAATTAATTGTCTCGACTTCTGCTACCTCAGTTATGGAAATAGCGTAAATTTTCCTTCGGTCGCCTCTTATAACACCTACGTGAATGGGGTGGTATATTCTTACACTGCAATCACACGGTAAACTAAATAACCAGACAAAATCCGCCCAAATGCTTGGTCGCCCAACTCACGTTTGTTCTCTAGTTAGATACAGAAGTTGATGTGTACATTCGCGGGGTCATCATGGCACCTTGTTCACACGTTGGGACCTGTTTCATAGATTCCTTGATTGAGGAAGTTTGATCGAGTCTTGTATAATTTTACTGCTGCCTTTTTATCATTAAGTCTTCACTGAATGGCGTCGGCTAGGCATCGATTCCCAAGATGAGCTCTAAAGTCTCCGATTTGATTCCCGAACAGGTCAATGTAGAAAACCATTTTTTCCTCATTGTATTGGGTCTGAATGTATAAAAAAATATACTTTTTAGGCCATTCCCAATACAGAAATAAACCGAGGTCTAGGAGATTAAGTCATTTCGATCCACCTTCCACCGAAATTGTTTTTGGAACAATATGGCAGGTTGTGAGCCCGTCGCCGTCTTTATGTCTGGGTTTTATAGTACTTTTGTTGCTTTTGTAGAAAAATAATATCTTGAAATCCATAAAATTATAAATTATTACCAACTTCAAAAAACGAAGAAAAGTTAGTTGTTTGTTCGTGTTCATATTAGATAAGGTGACAAATGAACTAAAATAGTTTAGAATAGCATACCTAACGCAAGCATACCTACAGAATACACAAGATACTTCTTGCTACAGTAATAAAGACAAAGATAGAATGCGACAGACAAACAGCCTATAATTTTACTTGTTAAGTATGCCTGTATAACTTGAAATCAAATGTCGTTACATTGCAACAATGCAAGAGCTAAATGCTAAACGAAGCGAGCAGTATCCAGTAGGGTTCTCGATCTTGATTCGATTTTATTGAAGATCGATTTTTTGAATCCCAGTCTTCGATTTTTTAATGTTCACGCATTTCTTAAAAACTGGAGGAGATAGGTCTTAACAATTTAGTCCTTTGTCATCCAGCATATCGCCGGAGCTGCCTACCGTCGTCTTAATTTCGGGATCGAAACAGTTATTGCATGATAAATTTATCTATTAGAAAGAAAGAAGAAAGAAAGAAGTTTATTTATAGCTACAACCAGAAATAAATTATGACATAAAATATTAAAACTAGGCACAGAAAAATGTCAACTATAATTATCAAAATTAGTTATTGGATTGCAGCAACAAAACGGCCCTCCGACTCAGCACAATGTTGAAGCCATGCTGTCACAACTACAACGCTGGTATTCTGCCAGAGCCATATATATAAAAATAAAAAACTTAATTAATTAAAAATAAAATTGGCGAGCAGTCGCCCGACTTTAATATATTTAAAATTGCTATATGACTAAAACTAATTGATGAAAATGCGATTATGAATAAACACTTAAAACTGCTACTTTAACCACTAGATGCTTCGTAAATATTAATAAATTTCATAACTATTAATATATTTCCATTACTACTAATATATTATATTTTCAATGACTATTTATTTAAACTTGGTAACTATTTTGACTCAAATTATTTACTTTAATTTTCATCTAAAAGAAATGACCTGCTTTTATTTATTTTATTATTACTCGATATTCAAACGATTTTTACCAACCAGATAAAAAAATCAAGTAGAACAATATGAGAATCATAGCTAAGAATTATCAATAATTACTTACATTTAATTACTTTTCACCCTAGTAAAAAAATAGCGCTAAGAATAGGCCTCGTTCAAAGATAAAAAAACCATAAAGACCAGTCTTAAACAACATTATGCAGGTCGCCACTCAAGCTTGTGGGAAGTCGCTCTACACTCCGTTGTTGTTGTTGTTGTTGTTGTTGAGAATTTTCTTCTCCAACAGTTGTCAGTTCTTCCAGCTATGTGGCTGGCCCATTGCCTCTAAAGCATGTTGATACTTACAACTCCATCGGGCACGCTTATGATCTTTTTCGCAGATTGCATTACGAAGAGAGTCACCTATCGTAGCCTACTAAGCTACTTTGAGCTTTCTCAATCAACCTGCAGTGAAAGATCACGTCTCGGTTCCATGTGTCATCAGTTTACGTCTCCTAATAATTTTACACTTCAAAGTTCAAACATATCTCTGATTTGACTTTAACTAAACCCTCCTTAAAATTATTAAAATACTAGTTGAAATTCGCAGTGTAGGACGGGCCCCCACAAGATGGAGTGTTGACCTGCACAACGTTACGGGAAGTCGATGGATGCAGGTGGCTTGGCATATAAATATATATATATATATATATATATATATATATATATATATATATATATATATATATATATATATATATATATATATATATATATATAGTTATATATATATATATATATACATATATATATATATATATATATATATATATATATATATATATATATATATATATATATATATATATATATATATATATATATATATATATATATAACATCAGTTAATAAAATCCCGGTAGCGCTTCGTTTCACTTAATTTATTGATACAACTTCTTTACCGAGTAGCTCTAATACGCGAATGAGAATAAAAGATCCATACAGACTCCTTGATATGTTGACCTGTCCACTCCATCTTAAATAACTCAACGTAACTTTGTTTTTACGCTTAGTTTTCCCTACATTACCTGCTACATACTAACTTAAAACTTTCTTTGTGAAAATAAATCATCAGTGTACTCCGTGCAGTTAAACTTCACAAATTAAACGAGACTCGTATGTGATATTTACTAAGTTTGCATTCAAGCATACCACTGTATTGTTTCAGTACATGTTTTTGCGCTCTGCAAACGCTACTTCAACAACCAACTGTTATGTCATATGAGATGCATTTCTCAGAATTTCCTACGCTCGGTTGACATTATGTCTATTTATCTAATAAGTCGAATGGTCGAGTGATCTTATTTGGAATCTGGGGTTTCGAGTTCGATTCCTGTGAACTTAGATACGAAGATAGCCAGGCTCTTCAGCTTAAAACAATCTGGTGAAACGTGACTTGAAGGGACAAAACTCTATAGATCCCTGACGATTTAGATTAACTTCATGTGTTTAGTAATATTTTTATCTACTTTTTCTTATTAATGATACAGGCGAAATTGACCTTTTATTGTACAACGAAACTGATAAAGAGGTATACATACATAATAAATAATAAATGTCTTCACGTAATTCCCAATATATGGCTAGACAAAGGTATAATCTAGACAATTAAGTCCCTTCGACGCATCTTCCACCGAAGATATTTTCGGGACAACGAGACAGGTGGCGAGCCCAGCGCCATCTTTATGTCCAAGCCAATATACTTCATACATAAGTTTTAAAAAATAAACCCATTTGGACGAGTCTGCCACCTGGGGTCGGAACTCGGGTCTCTTGGCTGGAAAATGCGACCACCCAACCACTCGGCTATCGTGACGGTCAACATACATCATGTACATACATCATAATAATCATTTCAACCTTAAATTTTTTTAGTAAAATGCTTGTATTTCACGACGCTTTTCAGCATGAATAACTACAAATAAAAATAGCTTCTAATAATAAAAATATAAAATATAAAAATATTCACTACTACTTAACTAACCATTGAACAATCAATTTGATTCAAAAATTGTTTAAATAAAAAAAATAACTGGCAGCAACAATTACAAAGAGGTAATAAAGAATAAAAAAGGTCAAGTAGTTTTTTACTTAAAAAAGACGACCAACTCAGCATTTTGCTCTGATCCCAAAGTACGTAGCTTAAAAACTTGTAATATGAAATCAGAAACTAGGAAAGACGAGACAATATAGAAAAAGTCGATTTATACATTGACCTGTCCCGGAATCGATCTCGGAACCATGAAAATCTGTGCGTGCACCACTCGACCATGGAGGTCGTCACAATTTTCACAGTTATATGAACTGACCACAGTTAAATGTTTTCAGTATTAAAACATTCCACTCTAACTATATACTAAAATAGAAACGCATTATTTCGTTTTATGCGCGGACATTTTGCAGAGCGTGAATCGAACAACTGTTAAAAGCAGTAGCCGGTAGCCGTTGCTTCCGGATCTTCAGCACCTGCGATGCCTCGTAAACTTTGTAATGGTACGTCTTAAGGTGATTTTACATGGTCGTTGACCTTTAAAACACGAAAAAATCGCTTACTGAGGTAGACGCGCCTTTCACTTTTTTGGAATTACGTGACAAGCGGGCGGAGCGACGGGCTCACCACCTGTCACGTTGTCCCGAAAATATCCTCGGTGGAAGGTGGGTCAAAGGAACTTAACTGTCTACACTAGACCTCTGTCTATCCCAGTATTGGAAATTGCGTGAAGATATTGATTTGATTGATAATTGATTGACGTGATAAGTGATGAGTCTATCGCCGTTTTACTGAGAAAGCCAACAGTACAATATACATAGATATGGACAACATTACATACATTGTTCCGATCCCACACTAAGTAGCTTAAATTCTTGGGTTATGGAATCAGAAACAACGAAGGTACCATATACACCTAGACCCGATAAAATGTTTAAGTGTTTTCTATATGGATCCGACTGGTAATCAAATCCTCAGAGCTATCGACGACGTGAAAACCGTTGTGTAAGCCAGTCGTTCACGGAGTTCGACATATAATACGAATACATATATTTAGAGTTTTAGTCACATAGATAAATATTCACTTGCACTCTGAACCAAAAGTAAGTAACTGAAGCACTTTAATGGCTATTGGAAACGGTCCTTAACATATCTTAGCAATAAAATAGTCGTGAATATGACTAGAAGTGCAAAGTGGGTGCACCCGCACACCTCGACAAAGTTGCGGGGCTCGAATAAAGTAAATTTACTGTCTTCACTTTACGTTTGTGTTAAAACAATTTTTTTATGTCGAAAACTACCTTGTTTTACGCTTTCGTCACTACTATGTCTTTTAATTGAGGATGAGTTTATTTAAATAACTTTTAATTTTAATGGTAAATGTGCAAAGCTTGTCTATTAACAGGTTTAAGAAATTTATTAAAGAAAAACTTTATAGGAAGGGTTATTATAATATAAATGAATATACTAATGACAGTAACCCCTGGGAATGAGATGATCGCTCCCAAGTTATTTCTAGAAAATATCACATCACATTTGTATAATGCATTATATTGTAAAAAATATTGACTCAAAAAGAGGATACCTACGGAGTTTCTTTCACCTGTTTCTTCTCCGTTAAAGGAACCTCATTACCAAACGGTGGCAGATTAAAAATAACTATCGATAAACGAATGCATGTTCATATGTCGATGAATAAATGATTTGATTTGAATAATATTATTAAAGATACAATGGTCAAGTGGTTAGGTGATTGACATTCGAGTCAAGAGACCCGAGTTCGATTCTCAAGGTGGCAGACTCTTGCCGATGGGTTTCTTCAAAAACTTATGTGGGACTTATATCGTTTGCTTCGACATAAAGACGGCGACAAGCTCACCATCTTTCACGTTGCCCCAAACAGGTTTTCGGTGAAAGACTCTCTATACTTATTCGTCTAGACTTTGGTCTATCCCAGTATTGTGCCTGATGTGAAGATATTTTTTTTATAAATAAATAAATAATAAATATCTTCACGCAATTCCCTATACAGGGGTAGACAGAGGTCAAGTCTAGACAATTAAGTTCCTTTGACCCACCTTCCACCGAAGATATTTTCGGGACAACGTGACAGGTGGTGAGGCCGTCGCCGCCTTTATGTCCAAGCCAACGATGAAATTCGTACATAAGTTTTTTGACCCACCTGGGGATCAAACTCGGGTCTCTTGACTCGAAATTCCGACCACCCAACAACTCGGCTATCGTGACTTTATTTTTTTTAATTTTAATAAATTCATCTCGTTCATAATTTTGATGTCCTAGTCTAGATGGTAGTGACAATCCATTCAAAGCTAGAAGTTACTAGTTTTAATCGCGCAAAGGGCAAACATTTTGTGATGAATATGAATGTTTCTAATCGAGTCGTGGATGTTTATATTGTGATAAAACAATATGGATTCGTAGAAATACTCGCTCCCAAACGTGAGGTTACCGGGGCAGGGATCACGTTATCTGTTATTTTGACCCCAAACATTCCTGGTATAATGTATTTATCAATAAACTGACGATTAACGATGCGCTATAAAATTTTGGAATCTGGCGACTCAGCAGCTTTTTTAGCTGACCCGTTGAATAATGATTCATAGGTACAAATCAAACGCGAAGTACCAATAATATATACATGAATGATACACATTTTATACATACAGACATTGTTATCAATACTTAGAATTTTATACACCTATTTTGTGTATTTATATATTATTTATGAATGAATATTATATTTTATAATTTTATTTATATTAGTGTATCATATTATGGTACTATTATATATTGGTTTAGTTTATTTAGATTGCGAGATAGATTTGAAGTCACGATAGCCGAGTGGTTGGGTGGTCGGAATTTCGAGTCAAGAGACCCGATTTCGATTCTCAAGGTGGCAGACTCTTGCCGATGGGTTTCTTCAAAAACTTATGTGGGACTTATATCGTTGGCTTGGACACAAAGACGGCGACGGCTTCACCACCTGTCGCGTTAAATATCTTCTAAATATCTTAAACGCAAATATCTTCGGTGGAAGGTGGGTCGAAGGGACTTAATTGTCTAGACTAGGCCTCTGTCTACCCCTGTATTTGGAATTGCATGAAGTTTATTTAGATGTTAAATTGTCAGTTTATTATATTCACCACTTCGCACTTTCTTATACCACTGTAAATGTTCCTTAGCCCTTAGGTTATCTGGGAGAGATGGCTCTTAAGCGATATGATCGCCTCGTTGCACTTACTCTCTAAGTAGTTCTTACTTATTACTAAATTTTTAGTTCAAGAGGTTAAACACCTAACCTTCTTCTATTTAGGTTGTTTAAAGATGTCTAAGTGTATTGGCACTCGCTTGAATACCAGTTGAAATAATAAACCGTGTCTCAAAATACTTCATTGAAAAAGAAATATGCCAAATCATAAAGATAAGCAAATCAGAATACCTAAAATCAGGAAATGATTCAGCAGAAATCTAGATAAAAAAAAACATCTAAAACTTACAAATCAACCTTTGTATTTAAGATTTGATTCGGACTTAGAAATGACTCCAACACTTGATAGAATTCCTGGCACCTCTCGCATTTCCTGACTAAAAAATTATAATAGTTCTATAGTTACATTAGTCACGGCTAAATCCAGTCGTAGGGAATTGATTTAGAAAATAGAAGCAATGCCTGTAACATTTCATCCATATTACTTTTTTTTGTCCGTGATTTACTCATTTAATTTACCGAGCTAGAAACCTTATCTTTCTCCGTAATCCAGAAACTGGATGTAATTTGGTGCACAGGTGATTTAAATAAATAAATAAATAATAATAATAATAATAATAATAATAATAATAATAATAATAATAATAATAATAATAATAATAATAATAATAATAATAATAATAATAATAATAATAATAATAATAATAATAATAATAATAATAATAATAATAATAATAATAATAATAATAATAATAATAATAATAATAATAATAATAATAATAATAATAATAATAATAATAATAATAATAATAATAATAATAATAATAATAATAATAATAATAATAATAATAATAATAATAATAATAATAATAATAATAATAATAATAATAATAATAATAATAATAATAATAATAATAATAATAATAATAATAATAATAATAATAATAATAATAATAATAATAATAATAATAATAATAATAATAATAATAATAATAATAATAATAATAATAATAATAATAATAATAATAATAATAATAATAATAATAATAATAATAATAATAATAATAATAATAATAATAATAATAATAATAATAATAATAATAATAATAATAATAATAATAATAATAATAATAATAATAATAATAATAATAATAATAATAATAATAATAATAATAATAATAATAATAATAATAATAATAATAATAATAATAATAATAATAATAATAATAATAATAATAATAATAATAATAATAATAATAATAATAATAATAATAATAATAATAATAATAATAATAATAATAATAATAATAATAATAATAATAATAATAATAATAATAATAATAATAATAATAATAATAATAATAATAATAATAATAATAATAATAATAATAATAATAATAATAATAATAATAATAATAATAATAATAATAATAATAATAATAATAATAATAATAATAATAATAATAATAATAATAATAATAATAATAATAATAATAATAATAATAATAATAATAATAATAATAATAATAATAATAATAATAATAATAATAATAATAATAATAATAATAATAATAATAATAATAATAATAATAATAATAATAATAATAATAATAATAATAATAATAATAATAATAATAATAATAATAATAATAATAATAATAATAATAATAATAATAATAATAATAATAATAATAATAATAATAATAATAATAATAATAATAATAATAATAATAATAATAATAATAATAATAATAATAATAATAATAATAATAATAATAATAATAATAATAATAATAATAATAATAATAATAATAATAATAATAATAATAATAATAATAATAATAATAATAATAATAATAATAATAATAATAATAATAATAATAATAATAATAATAATAATAATAATAATAATAATAATAATAATAATAATAATAATAATAATAATAATAATAATAATAATAATAATAATAATAATAATAATAATAATAATAATAATAATAATAATAATAATAATAATAATAATAATAATAATAATAATAATAATAATAATAATAATAATAATAATAATAATAATAATAATAATAATAATAATAATAATAATAATAATAATAATAATAATAATAATAATAATAATAATAATAATAATAATAATAATAATAATAATAATAATAATAATAATAATAATAATAATAATAATAATAATAATAATAATAATAATAATAATAATAATAATAATAATAATAATAATAATAATAATAATAATAATAATAATAATAATAATAATAATAATAATAATAATAATAATAATAATAATAATAATAATAATAATAATAATAATAATAATAATAATAATAATAATAATAATAATAATAATAATAATAATAATAATAATAATAATAATAATAATAATAATAATAATAATAATAATAATAATAATAATAATAATAATAATAATAATAATAATAATAATAATAATAATAATAATAATAATAATAATAATAATAATAATAATAATAATAATAATAATAATAATAATAATAATAATAATAATAATAATAATAATAATAATAATAATAATAATAATAATAATAATAATAATAATAATAATAATAATAATAATAATAATAATAATAATAATAATAATAATAATAATAATAATAATAATAATAATAATAATAATAATAATAATAATAATAATAATAATAATAATAATAATAATAATAATAATAATAATAATAATAATAATAATAATAATAATAATAATAATAATAATAATAATAATAATAATAATAATAATAATAATAATAATAATAATAATAATAATAATAATAATAATAATAATAATAATAATAATAATAATAATAATAATAATAATAATAATAATAATAATAATAATAATAATAATAATAATAATAATAATAATAATAATAATAATAATAATAATAATAATAATAATAATAATAATAATAATAATAATAATAATAATAATAATAATAATAATAATAATAATAATAATAATAATAATAATAATAATAATAATAATAATAATAATAATAATAATAATAATAATAATAATAATAATAATAATAATAATAATAATAATAATAATAATAATAATAATAATAATAATAATAATAATAATAATAATAATAATAATAATAATAATAATAATAATAATAATAATAATAATAATAATAATAATAATAATAATAATAATAATAATAATAATAATAATAATAATAATAATAATAATAATAATAATAATAATAATAATAATAATAATAATAATAATAATAATAATAATAATAATAATAATAATAATAATAATAATAATAATAATAATAATAATAATAATAATAATAATAATAATAATAATAATAATAATAATAATAATAATAATAATAATAATAATAATAATAATAATAATAATAATAATAATAATAATAATAATAATAATAATAATAATAATAATAATAATAATAATAATAATAATAATAATAATAATAATAATAATAATAATAATAATAATAATAATAATAATAATAATAATAATAATAATAATAATAATAATAAATAAAATAACTCACATTATCATCCCTCCATCACCATCACCACTCTCATGACTTTATTCCAAGTTTCTGAATAGTGTACTCGTAGTTCTAGACAAACAAATTGATAATCTTGTAAGGAACAAACTTAAAATGGTACCATTATATATTGGTTTAGTTTATTTAGATGTTAAATTGTCAGTTTATTATATTCACCACTTCGCACTTTCTTATACCACTGTAAATGTTCCTTAGCCCTTAAGTTATCTGGGAGAGATGGTTTTAAGCGATATGATCGCCTCGTTGCACTTACTCTAAGTAGTTCTTACTTATTACTAAATTTTTAGTTCAAGAGGTTAAACACGTAACCTTCTTCTATTTAGGTTGTTTAAAAATGTCTAAGTGTATTGGCACTCGCTTGAATACCAGTTGAAATAATAAACCGTGTCTCAAAATACTTCATTGAAAAAGAAATATGCCAAATCATAAAGATAAGCAAATCAGAATACCTAAAATCAGGAAATGATTCAGCAGAAATCTAGATAAAAAAAAACATCTAAAACTTACAAATCAACCTTTGTATTTAAGATTTGATTCGGATTTAGAAATGACTCCAACACTTGATAGAATTCCTGGCACCTCTCGCATTTCCTGACTAAAAAATTATAATAGTTCTATAGTTACATTAGTCACGGCTAAATCCAGTCGTAGGCAATTGATTTAGAAAATAGAATCAATGCCTATAACATTTCATCCATATTACTTTTTTTTTGTCCGTGATTTAAAAAAATTAAATACTTCACGCTATTCTCAATACTGGGGTAGACAGTGACATGGACAATTAAGTCCACATGACCTAAGTTTCACCAAAGAAATTTTTGGGACAACGTGACAGGCAGTGAGCCCGTCGTCGTCTCTACGTCCAAGCAAACGTAGAAATGTAAAGCGTACATAAGTTGCATGTTTGTTACTGAACCCATTGTTACGACACTTAGGAGCGAACTCGGATCTATTGACGCGAATTCCGATCAACCAACCACACGGCTATCGTGACTTTATTTTTTAATTTTAATAAATTCATCTCGTTCATAATTTTGATGTCCTAGTCTAGATGGTAGTGACAATCCATTCAAAGCTAGAAGTTACTAGTTTTAATCGCGCAAAGGGCAAACATTTTGTGATGAATATGAATGTTTCTAATCGAGTCGTGGATGTTTATATTGTGATAAAACAATATGGATTCGTAGAAATACTGCTCCAAACGTGAGGTTACTGGGGCAAGGATCACGTTATCTGTTATTTTGACCCCAAACATTCCTGGTATAATGTATTTATCAATAAACTGACGATTAACGATGCGCTATAAAATTTTGGAATCTGGCGACTCAGCAGCTTTTTTAGCTGACCCGTTGAATAATGATTCATAGGTACAAATCAAACGCGAAGTACCAATAATATATACATGAATGATACACATTTTATACATACAGACATTGTTATCAATACTCAGATTTTTATACACCTATTTTGTGTATTTATATATTATTTATGAATGAATATTATATTTTATAATTTTATTTATATTAATGTATCATATTATGGTACTATTATATATTGGTTTAGTTTATTTAGATTGCGAGATAGATTTGAAGTCACGATAGCCGAGTGGTTGGGTGGTCGGAATTTCGAGTCAAGAGACCCGATTTCGATCCCCAGGTGGCGGTCTCATTCCAATGGGTTTTTCTAAAAACCTATGTACGAATTACATCGTTGGCTTGGACACAAAGACGGCGACGGGCTCACCACTTAAATGTTTAGACTTAAATGTCTAGACTAGACCTCTGTATACCCCTGTATTGGGAATTGCAAGAAGATATTTATTTATTTATTATTTACACCAATACAGGCGTAGACATAGGTCTAGACAATAAAGTCCTTTCGACCCACCTTCTACCGATGACATTTTTGGGACAACGTGACAGGCAGTGAGCCCGTCGTCGTCTCTACGTCCAAGCAAACGTAGAAATGTGAAGCGTACATAAGTTGCATGTTTGTTACTGAACCCATTGTTACGACACTTAGGAGCGAACTCGGATCTATTGACTCGAATACCGATCACCCAACCACTCGGCTATCGTGACAGTGACAATTTAGATTTTGAAAATTTCGTGAAAAGTTAGGTAATACTATACTAGATTTGAATAGTACAGCTCTTGACAAACAAATTAAAAATCATGAAAGAAACAAATTTAAAATGAACTTAATAAATACATACATAGATCAACAAGATAACATGCATTGCTCTGATCCCAAAATAAATCGCTGAAACACTAGTGTTATGGAAGCGGAAACAACGAAGGTACCATAAACACTCAGATCCGAGACAAAAAAAAGCTGTTGCAAAAAAACATTGACCCGGCCGGAAATCAAACCCGGGACTTCAGGCCTGATGACACCAGGCAATACTGGTGAAAACGCCACTTAATGAGGTCGAAAATTATTACAGTGCTAAATTCAACAGCTTTTGTGAATCGCCCCATTGAACCCAGATCTCAGTCATCATTCTATATGTGGAAGCTTGTCATTGGCATGTAGATGTTTTTTTAGTAATTCTATATTGTAAAAATAGCTGTAAGCTCCCCAAATAAAATAAAATAAACAAATAAAATAAATGTCTTCACGTTATAAGTCACGATTACCGCGCGGTTGGGTGGTCGGAATTTCGAGTCGAGAGACCCGAGTTCGATCCCCAGGTAGCAGGCTCGTTCCAATGTGTTTTTCTAAAATTTATTTACGAATTACATCGTTGGCTTGGTCATAAAGACGGCGACGGGCTCACCACTTAAATGTTTAGACTTAAATGTCTAGACTAGACCTCTGTATACCCCTGTATTGGGAATTGCAAGAAGATATTTATTTATTTATTATTTACACCAATACAGGCGTAGACATAGGTCTAGACAATAAAATCCTTTCGACCCACCTTCTACCGATGACATTTTTGGGACAACGTGACAGGCAGTGAGCCCGTCGTCGTCTCTACGTCCAAGCAAACGTAGAAATGTGAAGCGTACATAAGTTGCATGTTTGTTACTGAACCCATTGTTACGACTCTTAGGAGCGAACTCGGATCTATTGACTCGAATACCGATCACCCAACCACTCGGCTATCGTGACAGTGACAATTTAGATTTTGAAAATTTCGTGAAAAGTTAGGTAATACTATACTAGATTTGAATAGTACAGCTCTTGACAAACAAATTAAAAATCATGAAAGAAACAAATTTAAAATGAACTTAATAAATACATACATAGATCAACAAGATAACATGCATTGCTCTGATCCCAAAATAAATCGCTGAAACACTAGTGTTATGGAAGCGGAAACAACGAAGGTACCATAAACACTCAGATCCGAGACAAAAAAAAGCTGTTGCAAAAAAACATTGACCCGGCCGGAAATCAAACCCGGGACTTCAGGCCTGATGACACCAGGCAATACTGGTGAAAACGCCACTTAATGAGGTCGAAAATTATTACAGTGCTAAATTCAACAGCTTTTGTGAATCGCCCCATTGAACCCAGATCTCAGTCATCATTCTATATGTGGAAGCTTGTCATTGGCATGTAGATGTTTTTTTAGTAATTCTATATTGTAAAAATAGCTGTAAGCTCCCCAAATAAAATAAAATAAATAAATAAAATAACTCGCATTATGATCCCTCAACCACTCTCATGACTTTATTCCAAGTTTCTGAATAGTGTACACGTAGTTCTAGACAAACAAATTGATAATCTTGTAAGGAACAAACTTAAAATGGACTTAATGAATCAATATGACATTTCACAGGACCACATAAATCTGCGACGTCACCTCGCGTGCTGACATATTTAAAATGCGCGGGCGCATTACATTTAGTGGCTCCACTAGTGACAGATTAAGCGTGGGACGCTCTCCCAGCGTCTGGGCGTCACGTGGAGAGCCCTAAATATTTATTACGTGAAGGATATGTTCCAAATTCACGTGCAAAGTATATGGAACAGTGTATTCCGATAATAACGAGATTTAACTTATTTTACTGATACGTACTAATTATTTTTCTCATTTGAAATTGTCAGTAGCCGAGATACCGACAGACAGCCGAGTGGTTGGGTGATCGGAATTTCGAGTCAGGAGACCCGAGTCCGATCCCCAGGTGGCCGGCTCGTACCAATGGGTTTTTTTAAAAACTTATGTACGAATATATCGTAGGCGACGACCTCACCACTTGTCACGTTGTCCCGAAAATATCTTCGGTGGAAGGTGGGTCGAAGGGACTTAATTGTCTAGACTAAACTATTGTCTACCCCAGTATTGGGAATGGCGTGAAGATATTTATTTATTTACTTATTTTATTTGAAAATGAAGTCGTACTGCCGCCATACTTTGATGACCTCTATGGGCGAGTAGCACGAACACCGGTTTTCATGGTGGCACCATTTCAGTTCTGAGGTTCGGAGAAAACCCATTTTCTACATTTTCTCCGATCTGGGTGTTTGTGGTACCTTCGGTACCTTGGTTATTCTTAAGTAAAATCCGTTGAATTGTTCAAATATACAACTCAAAAAATACCAGACAAAAATAAATCCGACAGATGACAGGCAGCATCTTCTGAGGTGCAGTGTTTGATGTTTGTGCTACTGAGGAGATTAAAAAAATTAAATAAAACGATAATATCCATAATTTTTCCATTCTTTCATTTTCAATTTTTTTTATTAACTTTCCTTTTAAATGGTCTAATCTGATTGAATCTAATAATAATCTAATTGAAATGTATCACGTGTTATAATCCTAATAACAGTTTCTTTGAATCCTTAGAATGCTTAGGTCTGAGCACTAAGATCATATTGAAAATTTTAATAAATTAGATGAGACAAACTGTAGGTTGTTGGAGGTTGCATGTCCGATAAATCTTAAAAGCGTGAAAGCCCGGACAGTGCAAGCCGGGAGATTTGTCACAGGTTTGCGGCCGGGAGATATATGCGGGTCGAACTCGGAGTAATGCCGCCATTTTGACTTTGACACTTAAGTTATGGCGGGAATTATGTATGCGGGTTGTAGCGCTCGCGGTTATTTACGTTACTTTTTTTTCTACATTAATCAATCATTATTTATGACCGGGAAGTGATGTAGATGTTTCATAAATTTTAAAAAAGTTTTCACCCAGCCCTACATAGTACTGTTCTCACATAATATTTATTTTCATTAATCAATAAAATACTGTCGGTATTTTAGTTAATAATGATAAAGTATTTTGTTTTAAGCCAAAACGACTAAACAAATTTCATTGAAATGTGGCATGTTTAATAATTTGAAAGCTGGATTAACATAATGTTTGATTGTGTAGGGGTACTAGAAATGGGTCTGAACTACTTATTACTCCTGCTACTTACTACTCCTTCTTACTGCTCCCGAAATTTGTAACAGAAAGTCCCGAAAAAAATTATCAAATAAAAATGTCTTTAAAAATGCGAATATTCCTTCGTAAACTTTCCCAACGCTCAGCCGTATTCAAACCCGACACTTAGCGACCCTTACCCGCTCCATTACCGACGACGAGTTTTTATTTTTACGGAATAAATATAAATAAACATTATAGAGGAGGTTTTGCACCTACACAGGGCTTAACTGCACTGAATTCATTAAAGCGGCGCAATGAATAGAAACTCTATCTGCGGTTCAATTTTCTCAACTTCATAAAGTTATCACTTTACCGAGAGTTGTTTATTTCATTCCTGGCTCGAAGAGTTCATTTCTCTTTTAAAAGAAATAAATAGATATGGACAACATTACTTATATTGCTCTGATAGAAAAGTATCTCTCTACTCCAATGCTTTTCTCCGATACTTTTGTATCAGATATTTATGTATATATATTACATATTTTGTATCATCTATTATGAATTCGGAAACAAGGAATATACCGCAAACATCCAAACCTGAAGCAATAGAGAAGAAATGATCTTCTACATTAAGTCGTCTGGAAATCGAACCCGGAATCTAGGAGTTGGCGACGCCGTGAAGACCATTTTGTACGCCCCTCAAGTCGCCACTCATTAAGGTCATCAGCGAATTATTACTTAACGTACTGTAAAAATCTACCGCAGGACGATAACCTCTCCATGAAGATTTACCATTAACACGAAAGTTGAACGCTAAAGTGTGCCTTATTGTCGTGGTGTTGATGGTAAATCTTCATGTTAACACATCATAACGTGTTATCACCTTAGACCTAGCCCAAAGATCCCAAAAGACTCCCAGTCGGTACATTTCGACGAATGTGTAAAGCCAGTATGTACAACATACAAAAATATCTTTACACTATTCAAAACTGGAGGTCTGGACAATTAAGTTTTTTCGACCCTTATTTCACCGAAGACATTTTGGGACGACGTAACAGGTGGTCGTCTTTTTTTCCAAATCAACCACATAAATCGAAAATCAAACCACATATAACTTACACTCTTGACTCGAATTCCAATCATCCAACCTCACGGCTATCGTCACTGGCTACTTTTAATTCTATTTTTTATTATATGTATTCTTTAATATATTACCTTATTTTTATTACCGTTAGCTAGGACACTAAGATGGGAATAGGTTTAGGGAAAGTTGTCTGAAATAAACTTAGACAATAAATGGGTCGAAACGACTTCATTGTCTAGATCTCTGCCTACTATAGTAGTATGTTTAGGAAATGGCAACATTTAGAAAACGCGGTGGAGTCGTAAAAAAATTCATAAATTCTTTAAATATTCATATTTATGCTATATCTTCTAGATATGCGTATAAAAATACCTCATCATTTATATAAAAAGCTGGAAGTGACAAACATTCGATAAGAAACAGCTATAAATTAAGCTCATAAATAATGCATGTAGCCCTGCGAGCTATAATGTGGCAACATTAAGCATGGCGCCGGGGCACGAATGCTAGCGTGGGCTGTTGTGTCGCTAATTTGTTTCCTAATATGGCAACTCGTTGCTTAATCGATTACCAACCGATAGATAATGCTTAATTGATTTATTTACTTTTTTATACTTTACTATGTGAATAGCGAAAGCCGTGTGGTAACGGTGTAAGAATGTTGCCTAGAATATCTTAATGGCAACAGCTAGATGGCGGGATAATCATTTCTAAAAAAGTAAGACCAAAATAATAAGACCGAAGATGAGCAGCTACGTCTGAGGTACGAATGGTCTGGTACTGCGATCGCCAATCAGCCTGACAAGCGTGGCGATTATGGCAAATCCTCCCCTTGGGAGAGGCCTATATCCTGCAGTGAGCTTTAACAGGCCGTTCAGAATATATGTATGTATGGAATCACTATATTCAATAGTCGAAAAATTTAAAGTCACGATAGCCGAATGATCGCAATCAGAATTCGAGGGAAGAGACCCCAGTCCGATTATCTTTTTAAATATATATTTCTATAAGTATTGTTGTACAGTTCGCTTATAACGGCAATGGACCAGATATGTTGTACCAAATAAGTTTCGGTTAAAAATGGGATGAAAGGACTTAGAACCTTCCATCGAAGATATTTTTGAGACAACGTGACAGGTGGTGAGCTCGTCGCCGTCTTTATAGCCAACGATATAAATCATACATAAGTTTTGAGAAAAAACCCATTGATACGAGTCTTGTTGATCGAACTCGGGTCTAGTCGAATTCTGATCACCCAACCACTCGGCTATCGTGACTACACATGAAAATATTAAATGAAGTATTTTACAACGTTTTAACCTAATCTGAATACCCCATACTTTTTTATTCTATCGTCGTGAACCCTGTTGTCTCGGCTGAGTCACATTTACATGAAAATAAAGCCCTTACGTGGTTTTATTGAATCATTTCGGGCCGGAACCCTCAAATATATTCCACGGTGCTTCGTGTCTGTACTTTATGTGTGATGTCTGATAGATATATAGGCCTGTTTGGCACAGTTCCGATTTGTGTGCCCGCTTCTTTATTTATTTTTGTAGTCTACAGACTTAAACAAGGTTTTTGTTATATACTTTGTTATATTTTCGACTATTCTAAAGATAAATACTCTTCTCTAAAACACTTCTCTAAAAAATATCTTCACGCCATTCCCTATACTGGAGTAGACAGAGGTCTGGACAACAACAAGCGTCAATAGCCTATTGGTTTAGGGTACGGACTGCGAAAAATAACGTCGCAGGTTGGGGCCCGCCAATCAACTATTGTCATGAGCCACTTCAGCTTTGCAGCTTAGCTGGAATGGTTAACAGGAATATTAGTATTGTTATTTGACGTTGTTAGTGTACTACAAAAAATGAGGTCCTTTAGACCCAACTTCCACCGAAGAGATCAAGACATCTTCTAGGATAATGTGATTTTTTTTAATTTGTCTTTATGTCCTTGTCTTGAACTATATAAATTGAACATAAGTTTTGAGAAAACCAAATGGTACGAGCCAACCACTCAACTACGGAACATATATACATTTATGTGCCTATTCCCCTTTTTTCACGATAGCCGAGTGGTGGGATTTTCGAGTCAAGAGACCCGAGTTCGATCCCCAAGTGGCAGGCTCGTACCAATGGGTTTTTCAAAAACTTATGTAAGAATTATATCGTTGGCTTGGACATGAAGACGGCGACAGGCTCACCACCTGTCACGTTGTCCCGAAAATATATTTGGTGGAAGGTGGGTCAAAGGGAGTTAATTATCTAGACTTGACCTCATTTTACGCTTAATTTTTTTTCACATTACGCTTTCAGTTTCTTACGTTTTTTGCGTTTTTTCTTTTAAATTTACAGTTTCCTGAAAAAAGGCTGATTAAATCAGTTATGTTATCGTTTTACATCGAACCTGAAATTTACCCTCACCGTTATGAGGATGTTAAGCTGTATCGAGAAATGTTCCAAAGCTTAACATAACTTAAAAAAAATATTGTAAGTTCCACGAAATCAAATCTCTTTATCGCCGCTTAAAGTGTCAAATATTTTGATGTTTTTAACCGATTTCATCGTCCTTATATTCGATCACAATAGGATTAGCTCCTTTGTTTGCTTGTCAGTCCCAAGAGATGATAATCTGCGACACAGACTCTTTTATCTCATAATACCGGGTGACATCTCGGGACGCCCTATCGACGCAGATGTGTCTACCTGCCAAAAGAATAGTATGTACTTGTTAAATGATCAACTAAAAAAAAGTACTTTTTCTACGTTACCTTAAAAAAGCGTTCGACATACGTTATACATACATTCTTAACGACTTGTCAAAATGAACTTTAGAATAGAGGCCTCTCCCATAAGGGAAAGTTTTTTTAAAGAAAGAAAGAAAAGTTTTACTTGTCACACACATAAGTACCAACAACTGTTGTAAATAACATAAATAAAAAGAGTAGTAATTTAAAATGTCTTTACGGAATTCCCAATACAGAGGTAGACATAGTCTAGACAATCTAGTCTAGACAATTAAGTCCTTTCGGCCCACCTACCACCGAAGATATTTTCGGGACAACGGGACAGAGATCTAGCTCTGTCTACCCCAGTATTGGGAATAGCGTGAAAATATGTATTAATTATTAAAAAAACCTTAATGAATTTTACTCAAGAATGACTCCGTCCTATAGTGAAAACCGTATGAAAATCCGTTATAGTTCTTGAACATATCGCATTCAGACAGACAGACGCGTCGAGCTAACTTTGATTTATAATATTTGGTAAAAGCGCAGCAACAGTCAAAACTTACCGTAATTAATAATTCACTGCAAGAAATGTATCTGTTCTGTAAGCTGTATCACTGCGTTTCCCGGCAATGGGCATTGGATTTTCACTACAACACCGTCCCCGTCAAGGATGATACGTGAAATTATAATAATATACATTACTTTTCAGGTAACTTCGAGACTTTTCAAGATTCAAGTAAGTTGATGATATTCTTTTTTTTTATGGAAAAGGGAGGCAAACGAGCAGGTGGCTCACGTGATGGTAAGTGTTTACCGCCGCCTGCCGAACACCCGCTATACCAGAGGCATAGCAGATGCGTTGCCGACCTTAGAGTACCTCCCCCCCCCCCATCAGAATTGTGGGAGGGGTGGGGGGGGGGCTCCGGTTACCTGCACTCACCAGACGAAATGCAGAAGTTTGTTACACTTCTACTTCACGCCGGTATTCTGTGAGGTCGTGGTACTTCCCCGGTCGAACCGGCCCATTCATGCAACAACAAAAGCCGATGCGTGGCTCTACCACTGCACAAACTATTCAGTTTATTTTTGAAAACTATTGAGTGTAAACACATATAATATTTTTTTTGCATTTAGAATACAAGTAACGCCAAATCATGTAACTAGTATTCTAATCACATAACTAGTTGATTAGCGGGCCCGAACCAAAACTTTGTATTTTGCAGCCCGCATCCTGACTACGCTATTGACGGCTACTTTTAATATATAAAACTAATGAAAAGAGTTAAGCCTTGATCCCGAGAAGGCAGGCTCCTACGAGACATTTCGAAACTTCTGTAGCATAATGATCATATCCCTTGTCGAACGGCGTGAACACTGGTTTTCGTGGTGTCGTCAGCTCTAAGGTCCTGGGTTCTATTCAAGGACGGGATAATGTAGAAAACTACATTTTGTAAACTCACTTTAAGATCAGATCCATGTATTTTATGTCGTCCATATCTATTGATGAACCAGATGTTGATCTGCTTATTTATTTTTCTATTTTGAGCCCAATACCTCGTGCTTACTTCCGTGGACGTCTAGTATCTTACGTTAACTTGGACAGTCAAGATTGCGACAAGCACTCCAACCTCCTAGCTTACCTCTTCTTTCAATTCATCTTTTTCTTCATACATCTAGGTATCCGTTTACCCTTGACCCTCGCCGGTTCGAGCTAATAATTATGTAGTATAGTATTAAAAATAATGTCTCATGTTAGTTTTAACAATTGCATGCTATGACCATGAAACCTCCTAATCACTCAAAAAGAAGAAGAAGACAGATGCTATGTCACTTCCGTCACACCCAAGAACTAACATGGAAGGCGTCACGTCCCATGACTACTTGATTACACAAGCTGTGTATAACTTTCAAACAGGTACAGATAGTTGAGACACTGCTTTTTGGCTGCAAAAATAAAAAAAAATAATAAGAATTTTTTTCATCGATAAAAGAATATACATTCTATGTTGGTCGACCCCCCACGAGATGGAGCGACGAGTTGCAAAATGTTCCGGGAAGTCGATGGATGCAGGTGGCTGAGGATCGTTCACTATGGAAAGTTTTAGGAGAGGCCTAGCTTCAGCAGTGGACCCTTGATAGGCTATAAAGAAGAAGAGTTTTTTTTTTTTTGTCTAGAAATGACTGGGGAGCGCTCATCTAATTTCCAGAGGTTAGTGTCAGTAACGAATTAATTTGTATTTTAATAACCCTTCCTATAGTTAAGGTTGCTACTGACCCAGATGACTCCTAAGCAGAGATGGTCTTACCACCTCTAAAATAGATGAACAGATTTTATATTTCAACCTTGTTACAATATCACTCGTAAATAAAATAAGTAAATATCTTCACGCAATTCCCAATACTGGAGTAGACGAAGTTCTAGTCTAGACAATTAAGTCCCTTCGACCCACCTTCCACCGAAGATATTTTCGGGACAACGCGACAGGTGGTGAGCCCGTCGCCGTCTTTATGTCCAAGCCAACGATGTAATTGGTACATAAGTCATTGAAAACCCCTATTGGTACGAGTCTGTCACCTGGGTATCGAACTCAGGTCTCTCGACTCGAAATTCCTACCACTCAACACTCGGCTATCGTGACTACAATAACACTCGTAGTATTTATAACACGACCTAACTAAGCTGGAGTTGGCGAAAGGCGAAGATAAGTCGGAGGCCCGAGATAACTCCGGGAGATAACGCGTCGGGACACGAATCTTTGGTGCCTACTACCTCTGGCAAAGAATATGTGGTGTTAAGACTAGACTTATCTAAATTTATCTAAATTGTTCTTTCATAAATGTTATTAGATTTCACTTAGTAAATACCACAATCATCACGTAAAATAGACTATTAATTTTATTAGCTCTACACTATATCCACACAAGCCACTTTTCCCTTATTCAGTACCTGACTCGAAATAAATTGGATTAATATATAAATTACGTAACTTTTATTCTCAAGCAATAATTTTTTGATACTTTAAACAATAAATAATATATAAATACATAAATATCTTCACGCAATTACCGATACAGGGGTAGACAGAGATCTAGTCTAGACAATAAGTCCTTTTGACCCACCTTCCACCGAAAATATTTGCGTGACAGGCGGTGAGCCCGTCGCCGTCTTTATGTCCCAGCAAACGATATATTTCGAACATAAGTTTTTGGAAAACCCATTGGTACGAGCCAACCACCCGGAGATCGAACTCGTGTCTCTTGACTCTTTATCGTGACTTTAAACAATAACAATTAAAATACAAATGAAACGATAACATTAAAAAAAATGTATGATTTACATAACTTCAATAAGTATGAGAGGTGACTACAGCAGAAAATATCGGCAACACTATTCGATAATAGTTGCCATATGGTTATGGCGTAACATAACCACCCCTTTCTTCCCATGGGTTACGTAAGAAGCGACTAAGGAAAAGCCTTGAAATTTAATTGGCTGCTGATGGATGACGGGATAACCATCTCGATATATACAGCCAGATGAGATCTGCAGACCGGGAACGGGCAGCAGCGTCCAAAGTCAAGGTGTCTGTTACTGCAATTGTAAATCCGCTTGTCAAGCAAGGCGATTATGGCAAACCAGCCCTTCCTTAATGGAGAGGCCTATGTCCTGCAGTTAACTAACTTTGCAAGTGAACCAGGTTCGACCTCGCCACTAAAATTGTTACTTGTATATTTTTGTGTGTGTTTTACGCTCGTTGGTGAAGAAACGTATCGTGAGGAAACTTGCCGCTTTTGAAAAATAATTAAACAGTAGAAACGAAAAGTCACAAAGTTAGTCTAACTTAAATGGTCAAAAACTATGATCAATACAAAGTAAGTAGCTTTAAACGACGCTCGCAATAGTCCAAGTCGCTGTGATCGAAATCGGTCGGGATACTACATAAGTAGCTTTAAAAAAGGAACAAACATTTTATAAGCTCACGCCTATCAAAATAATACTCTTCTCCGTTACCACTTGATCTATGACAGAGCTAAGGCCTCTTATCTCAGCCAGAGCATCAGGTCACAAGTCCTCGGTCGCCGCGCATTAAGATAACTGATAAACGGTCTCCTTTCCACGCTGACCCACACTACGCAACCGACTCGGTTTCAAGTTGCTGCTCCATCATTTATTGCATTGTTTACCACCTTCCACATTCATATATACATACATATACATATCTTCACGCCATTCCTAATAGTAGGCTAGATAGAAGTCTAGACCATTAAGTCCTTTCGACTCACCTTTCACCGAAGACATTTTTTTTGGACTAAGTAGCTGATCTGGAAGATATAAATCGTATATAAGTTTTGAAAACACCCATGGGTACAAGCCTACCTGGGGTTCACACTCGGGTCTCTGGACTCGAATTGCGATCACTCAACCACTCGGTTATCGTGACTTACATACATACAGGACGACCTATAACAGTTAACTCCTGGACTTTCTCGGATGGGTTTGTCATAATTGCCATGTATGGCAAGCGAATTGGGATCGCGATCACATCTCAGACGCTGCTGCCCGTCACCAGTCTGTTTATTTTTTATCGATCCTCATTGTTATTGGCAAGGCTTTTCGCCTTTTACAAACACGGGAATAAAAGGTTTGGCATATTCATAAGCTGATACCAACATGGCATATCTTATAGATTCATTCACTCATATCTTTCACGTATTGCTAGTGAATTCAGGATATTTGATGTCATGATAGCCGAGTGCGGTGTGACCGGTGATGATGGGCTCCTAGCTATGGGTTATTTCAAAAACTTTTGTACAATTTATATAGATACAAAGCACTTGTGTTATGGAATCCGTAACAGCGAAGGTACCACAAAAACACAGACCCGAGAAAATGTACGTGGAACGTCCAGGAATCGGACCCAGGACATCAGGCATGAAACCCGGTGTTTGCGCCACTGGTTCACGGTGGTCGTCAAGTATAAACGTAGATAACCAGTAACTGTGTGGCAACGCTTCGTTTGGTGAGAGATAGATGACCCAATAATATATTTTAATTTAATATTTTATTCTAATAATTAATAAGATAAAACGTATCTACAAAACCATACCAATTCCTTATAGTAAGTAGATAACGAGATGACGATTGTCATTTTTATACAACACCTTATTACCTTAGCTGTTTTAAAGTAATACTACCTGCTGCCCGCAACTTTGTCCGCGTCAGAGGTCGCGGGTTAAGATTTCGCCCGTGTCAGTACTTTTTACAAATTTCTCATCAATTTAATAATACAAAATTCAGTACGAATTACATGTTTAAAATTCAATAAAATTGCTTTGTTAAGCTAATTCAAAATTTTGGACTAATACATATATTGATAGAAACTTTTGTAAAAATTTATGTATTAGCAACTTAATAAAGATAAGGACATATCTATTTACTTCAACTACAAAATTGACGATTTCAGCTCCTTTTAACGAAGTCACGATAGTACGAGTGATTGGATGATCGGAATTAGAAAGGAAGAAGATAGAAAGAATGAAATGCTTATTCGTGGCAACAATAACTCAATATAAACTTATTAAACAAAACGGTACATACATTAATAATTTTACATTATATTGAAATGCAGCAACAAAAGGCAACTGAATTAGCATTTTTCTACAGCAAAATTTCCGCAGCGCTGATATTCTACCGGACCCACACCGAAAATCACCTGCGAACAACTGCTGGAAGAAATTAAGAAAAATATTCTAAAATAACTTGCATAAACACAAATCCACCCGTTTCTTCCCATGGCTGACGTAAGTATGACTCAGAAAAGTTTGAATTTAATTGGCTGTTGATGGATGACGGATAACCATCCGATATATACAGCCAGATGAAATCTGCAGACCGGGAACGGGCAGCAGCGTCCAAAGTCAAGGTGTCTGTTACTGCAATTGAATCCGCTTGTCAAGCAAGGCGATTATGGCAAACCAGCCCTTCCTTAATGGAGAGGTCTATGTCCTGCAGTTAACTAACTTTGCAAGTGAACCAGGTTCGACCTCGCCACTAAAATTGTTACTTGTATATTTTGTGTGTGTTTTACGCTCGTTGGTGAAGAAACGTATCGTGAGGAAACTTGCCGCTTTTGAAAATAATTAAACAGTAGAAACGAAAAGTCACAAAGTTAGTCTAACTTAAATGGTCAAAACTATGATCAATACAAAGTAAGTAGCTTTAAAAAAGGAACAAACATTTTATAAGCTCACGCCTATCAAAATAATACTCTTCTCCGTTACCACTTGATCTATGACAGAGCTAAGGCCTCTTATCTCAGCCAGAGCATCAGGTCACAAGTCCTCGGTCGCCGCGCATTAAGATAACTGATAAACGGTCTCCTTTCCACGCTGACCCACACTACGCAACCGACTCGGTTTCAAGTTGCTGCTCCATCATTTATTGCATTGTTTACCACCTTCCACATTCATATATACATACATATACATATCTTCACGCCATTCCTAATAGTAGGCTAGATAGAAGTCTAGACCATTAAGTCCTTTCGACTCACCTTTCACCGAAGACATTTTTTTTGGACTAAGTAGCTGATCTGGAAGATATAAATCGTATATAAGTTTTGAAAACACCCATGGGTACAAGCCTACCTGGGGTTCACACTCGGGTCTCTGACTCGAATTGCGATCACCAACCACTCGGTTATCGTGACTTATTATATAATAATAAGTCACGATAGCCGAGTTGTTGGGTGGTCGGAATTCGAGTCGAGAGACCCGAGTTCGATCCCCAGGTGGCAGTACCAATGAGTTTTTCAAAAAACTTATGTACGAATTTCATCGTTGGCTTGGACATAAAAGGCGGCGACGGGCTCACCACCTGTCACGTTGTCCCGAAAATATCTTCGGTGGAAGGTGGGTCAAAGGGACTTAATTGTCTAGACTTGACCTCTGTCTACCCCTGTATTGGGAATTGCGTGAAGATATTTATTATTATTTATTTATTCTAATAATTAATAAGATAAAACGTATCTACAAAACCATACCAATTCCTTATAGTAAGTAGATAACGAGATGACGATTGTCATTTTTTATACAACACCTTATTACCTTAGCTGTTTTAAAGTAAAACTACCTGCTGCCCGCAACTTTGTTCGCGTCAGAGGTCGCGGGTTAAGATTTCGCCCGTGTCAGTACTTTTTACAAATTTCTCATCAATTTAATAATACAAAATTCAGTATGACTTACATGTTTAAAATTCAATAAAATTGCTTTGTTAAGCTAATTCAAAATTTTGGACTAATACATATATTGATAGAAACTTTTGTAAAAATTTATGTATTAGCGACTTAATAAAGATAAGGACATATCTATTTACTTCAACTACAAAATTGACGATTTCAGCTCCTTTTAACGAAGTCACGATAGCCGAGTTGTTGGGTGGTCGGAATTCGAGTCGAGAGACCCGAGTTCGATCCCCAGGTGGCAGTACCAATGAGTTTTTCAAAAAACTTATGTACGAATTTCATCGTTGGCTTGGACATAAAAGGCGGCGACGGGCTCACCACCTGTCACGTTGTCCCGAAAATATCTTCGGTGGAAGGTGGGTCAAAGGGACTTAATTGTCTAGACTTGACCTCTGTCTACCCCTGTATTGGGAATTGCGTGAAGATATTTATTATTATTTATTTATTCTAATAATTAATAAGATAAAACGTATCTACAAAACCATACCAATTCCTTATAGTAAGTAGATAACGAGATGACGATTGTCATTTTTTATACAACACCTTATTACCTTAGCTGTTTTAAAGTAAAACTACCTGCTGCCCGCAACTTTGTCCGCGTCAGAGGTCGCGGGTTAAGATTTCGCCCGTGTCAGTACTTTTTACAAATTTCTCATCAATTTAATAATACAAAATTCAGTACGAATTACATGTTTAAAATTCAATAAAAATTGCTTTATTAAGCTAATTCAAAATTTTGGACTAATACATATATTGATAGAAACTTTTTGTAAAAATTTATGTATTAGCAACTTAATAAAGATAAGGACATATCTATTTACTTCAACCACAAAATTGACCATTTCAGCTCCTTTTTAACGAAGTCACGATAGTACGAGTGATTGGATGATCGGAATTAGAAAGGAAGAAGATAGAAAGAATGAAATGCTTATTCGTGGCAACAATAACTCAATATAAACTTATTAAACAAAACGGTACATACATTAATAATTTTACATTATATTGAATTGCAGCAACAAAAAGGCAACCGAATTAGCATTTTTCTACAGCAAAATTTCCGCAGCGCTGATATTCTACCGGACCCACACCGAAAAATCACCTGCGAACAACTGCTAGAAGAAATTATGAAAAATATTCTAAAATAACTTGCATAAACACAAATACAACATCTACTTAAGTGTAATAAAATAATAAAAGTAATAATATTTCTTTTATATTTGAATTACAATTTGATTAAGAGACCAGAGTTCAAGACCCAGGCTCGTTTATGTTTTAGCAAAACTACCTGCTGCCCGCAACTTTGTTCGCGTCAGAGGTCGCGGGTTAAGATTTCGCCCGTGTCAGTACTTTTTACAAATTTCTCATCAATTTAATAATACAAAATTCAGTACGAATTACATGTTTAAAATTCAATAAAAATTGCTTTATTAAGCTAATTCAAAATTTTGGACTAATACATATATTGATAGAAACTTTTTGTAAAAATTTATGTATTAGCAACTTAATAAAGATAAGGACATATCTATTTACTTCAACTACAAAATTGACCATTTCAGCTCCTTTTTAACGAAGTCACGATAGTACGAGTGATTGGATGATCGGAATTAGAAAGGAAGAAGATAGAAAGAATGAAATGCTTATTCGTGGCAAAAATAACTCAATATAAACTTATTAAACAAAACGGTACATACATTAATAATTTTATATTATATTGAATTGCAGCAACAAAAAGGCAACCGAATTAGCATTTTTCTACAGCAAAATTTCCGCAGCGCTGATATTCTACCGGACCCACACCGAAAAATCACCTGCGAACAACTGCTAGAAGAAATTAAGAAAAATATTCTAAAATAACTTGCATAAACACAAATACAACATCTACTTAAGTGTAATAAAATAATAAAAGTAATAATATTTCTTTTATATTTGAATTACAATTTGATTAAGAGACCAGAGTTCAAGACCCAGGCTCGTATGTGTTTTATCAAAACTGATGTCTGATTCATATCGTTGGCATGGACATAAAGACCACTATCTCATCACATGACGCGTTGTCCCAAAAAAGTCTTCGGTGAAAAATCGAATAGAATCGAAAGGACATAGTTATCTAGACATGTGTCTACTAGTGTCTACCAATAGTGGAAATGCCGTGAAGATATTTAATTTCAAATCAGAAGAATTCTCTCTTCAATCGAAGATATCTAGAAAGAGCTTATAAATCGATTTGATCTCGATTCAATAACGATACTGAGCTTCTGATGTAATCACGATACATAATCCGATTGTGGGATATTGTCGCCGATTTAGCGAGCGTCCTCCATCTTTGTCATGGCTCACCAACACTTGATTGGTCTGAAAGGAACTCATAATTCCAACACGAATACGATTCTTTAAAAATGGTCACCAGTTGCAATGTGCTGAGTCAGGTTTTTACCGACGGTTTTTGATTATGCGCTCATACTAAAAAATAACATAGCCCATACTGGCTACATGGCTTGGACATAAAGACGGCGTCGTGCTCACCACCTGTCACGGTGTCCCAATAATGTCTTCGGTGGAGGCGGGACGAAAGGATTTAATTGTCTAAACCTCTGCCTACCTCTGTACTGAATGGCGTGAAGATATTTTTTATACTGATCTTATGAATTTGGTTGAGTCCAAACCTATACCTTATACCTGCAACGTCCTGTTAGCTTCGGCTACTAACTTTTAACTTCAACGTCAACTTTTATTTATTAATTAAGGAAGGCACTCATATGCTCACACAGCCTTGCGTAAATCTGATCCAAAGTTATGATGGTAAATGACGGTAGTATGTTCAAGATCTCAGTCCCTCCATGACCGAGGATACTGAAAAGCACTTGAAATGGCAGGATGTTAAAAAAGTTTAAAAAACTAGATGATAATATCAGATAGCAGATGGAGTAACTGAAATGTAAAATTTGACGAACTCCGTGGACAAGTGGCGTAAACACCGGTTTTGAGGTCCCAGGTTCGATTCCCGGAAGGGTTTGCCATAATTTAAAAAAAGAATATAAAAATCACGTTTTCTACATTTTCTCGGAACTGGGTGTTTGTGGTGCTTTCGTTGTTTCCGTTTCACATACCACAAGTGCTTTAGCATCTTACATTGGAATCGGAGAAAGTATGTGATCTATCCCTATCTATATATGTATTTTATATATTATACTTTTACGTCGCCTACTGCGTAAAGGCATGCAGTAGTAGTTAATGACAGATGGATACCAGATAGTAGATGGAGTAAAAGTAAAATTTGACGAACTCCGTGGACGAGTGGCGTAAACACCGGTTTTCAAGGTATCGCTATCTCGAAGTCCCAGGTTCGATTCCCGGTCGGGTCACTGTAGAAAACAGTTTTTCTACATTTTCTCGGGTCTAGGTGTTTGTGGTGCCTTCACTGTTTGTGATTCCATATGACAAGTGCGTGTGCGTTTACTTTGGGATGAGATCAATGTATATGATGTTCTTATCAATGCATGTGCGTACTATGTATGTATTAATTTATAAAATTCATAGAGAGAACATAACTTTCTTTTCAATGGCAGATAAATAAATAATATAATAAGAATAAATACATATATAGATAGGGACAACATCACATACATTGCTCCGATCCCAAGGTAAGATGCTAAAGCACTTGAGGTATGGAAATCGGAAACAATGAAGAAGGCACCACAAACACCCAGACCCGAGAAAATGTAGAAAAAGTGGTTTTTCTACATTGACCCGACCGGGAATCGAACCCGGAACCTCCAGATGATGAGATCTTGAAAACCAGTGTTTACGCCACTCGTCCACGGAGGTTGTCAAAAATAATGAAAATACCTAAACTTGAAACGTTTACAAAGTGAAAGTTTTTATTTTGTTGTGCGTGTTATATTTGTAGTTCACAAATACTTTAAATTCTAAATTTTGGATGGTCTCCAATGCCTCGCGTGTTATTTGTTATGGTATTTGTTCAGCGATTCCACGTCCTATGTCTTTTTATTGAGTCCTGGAAATGATAGAAACTTACATGGTAAATAGGGATAAATCAAAAAAGTAGCTAAAGCACTTGTGCTATGGAATTGTGCTATGAACTTGTGCTATGAAACAATGAAGGAACCTCACCCGACAAAATCTAAAAAAAGTATATTTCTCCATTGACCCGACCGACCATGGAAACTGGTGGCTACACTACTTGTCCACGGTGGTCAAACCAAATCAAATAAATTCAAATCATTTACTTATCGACTTAAGAATATACATTCGTTTATCGAGAGTCATTTTTAATCTACCACCGTTTCGTAATGAGGGTCCTCTAACTGAGAAGGAACAGGCGAAAGAAACTCCGTAGGTATTCTCTTTTTTTTCGTCTCGAGGTATAAGAAATTTAATTTTTAAGAAGAACATAAACAGATATAAACTCTCGACAACCAATTAAATTAATATCTTCGTGGAACGCCATTAAATTGAGAAGCGATAAGTGGCCAACTCCTAAACTGCAGTTAAAATCTTTGTCTCGTTGCGTCTTATTGGCGTAGTTGGGCCCCGAATTTAAACTGTTACTGTGTACTTTGCGAGTAACTTAAATTGGATACCAGTTACGAACCAGTTCTGAGCTACGAATAATTTACTGGCGGACTCTCTGTTCATAGAATATATAAGTATAAGTTCATAGAATATGTAAGCATCATTTAAATATACTTTTATATGAACTTTATGATTCTTTATGACTCT
The DNA here is from genome assembly GCA_029286605.1 of Sericinus montela. NCBI lineage: Eukaryota > Metazoa > Arthropoda > Insecta > Lepidoptera > Papilionidae > Sericinus > Sericinus montela. The sequence goes on along the minus strand of JAGSMR010000084.1, from coordinate 4,419,493 downwards.
TGACCTATAACATTTATTTATTTAACAAATCTGTAATTATGTAAATTATATCAAATTAAATATCAAAATTCTATATTAACGCAAAATTTTAATCCCTTTAACAAATTTTTAAAGCTACGATATTAATAAAAATATAAGGTACAGAAGGAATCAAAGGAGTCCTAAAATCACTCATTTCGAACGGGCGAAAAGGAGTCCTTAACGAGGCACATTCATCGTTACGGTTCGGGCTGTTTATGAAACGAGGCGGCTAATTACTGGCGCCGAACATTTCGGAAAGGAAGAAAAAGGCAGCACCACTGAAATGTACACTACGGACCTATTAATATGAAAATTTGACCTTCGATTGGCTAACGACCTGTAAAATTCCATTGCAAAACTTAGGCATCTCTTTTAAGGAGGGTTTGCTATTATCGCCACGCTGGGAAAGCGGATCGGCGATCGTAGTATCACACACCTGGCACTGTAGACGCTGCTGCCCGCATAATTTTGGTCTTATTCCACTACAGACCAAATGTGGAAGCTAATTGTCGCTCAGAGGCAATGAAAAGGCTGTCTTACATAATATTGGTCCTTACTTCACTGCACGCCGAATGAAGAAGCTTAAAATTGCAGAAGCATAAAAAGGTCTGTGCTCGGTATTTCTCTGCATGATAGAATCCGTAACAAATAATTCTGCAGCAGAACCAGGGTAATTGATATAACCGTAAGGATCAGCTGTAGTGGCCATGGGCCGGCAATATAGCTCGTTGAAATAACAACCGTTGGCGATGAAAGCTTCTCGAGTCAAATGGGGGGGGTCGCCGGAGAAGCGACGACTTGCCCAATATTGTGAGGAGTAATGAATCCAGGTTGCATAAGACCGTTCTACATCGTACACCACATTTAATCCAGTTTATTAAGTAAGTGTATGTTACCGTTATCCAATTTCTTATTTTATTGTTTTCGTTATTATTATTATTTGATGATCTTCGAGGACGAGTGGCGTAAACACCGGTTTTCTAGGTGTCGCCATCTCGAGGTCCCGGGTTCGATTCCCGGTAGGGTCAATGCAGAAAAAACCTGAAAAATAGGTCTGAGTGTTTGTGGTACCTTCGTAGTTTATGATTCCCATACTACAAATGCTTAGCATCTTAAATTGGGATCGAAACAATGATGGTGATCATATTCTTTTCTATATATGTATTGTCACCATAGCCGAGAGGTTTGGTGATCGGAATTCGAGTAAAGTAGACCCTAGTCCTATCCCCAAGGCTAGCAACAATAGCTAGCTAGCTACAACCTATGTACGATATATATCGTTGGCTTGGACATTAAGACGGCGACGGCCTCATCGCCTGTCACGTTGTACCAAAAAAATGTCGTCGGTGGAGGGTGGGTTGAAATGACTTAATTTTCTAGACCTCGATTTACCCCTGTATTGGAAAATTCGTTATTATTATATATGTTACCTATACAGACACAGACTACCCGCGTGGACGAGTGGCATACATACTAGATTTCATAGTGTTACCAGCTCTGAGATCCCAGTTTCGAGTCCTGGATTTTTCTACCACTTTCTATGGTCTGGGTGTTTGTGGTACTTTCGTTGTTTCCGATTCCATAAAACAAGTTCTTTAACTACTTACTTTGAGATAAAAATAATGTATACCATGTCGCACCCATCCATTATATTATTTATTTATTTATTGTCGGTCTTTATTATATTGTGTAATTTAATAACAAACACCTGAGCATAAAAAATTTCGATTTTAATAATGTTGTTGGTATGATTTCATATGAAATGGTATGAAACCGTAAACAATAAAACTCCCACTTATAACACTTTGTTAGCTAGCTCTGATTGTTCTATTCCGTTTGTCCGTCAGTCGCTTTATTAATATTAATTATATGTTTATTGACATGCACCCATTGCATGTCTGAGTCGGATTTAATGTATGTCACACATAGTGCAAGCGTTAGCGAGTTTACACACTCACTTCTACGACATTGTTAGATTTATTTATATACTTTTGTATGAAGTTATATCTTATTTTATTCAAGCATTTTCATAATAGTGGGATGAAAAAAATTTTGTTTTTTTGGACTGACATTTCACTGGATCTTTGACAATGTTAAAGACATACAATCACTGCGTTTTAGTGTTGAAATCAACGATACAAGTAAGGAGTAAGGATCCATAAAAAAATTTTCTATATAAGAATTGCTCTTCTCTTTTTGAAATAAAACTTCTTCACGAACGCTTAACTTAGACAGTAAAGTGGTGAAGAAAAGTGAAGGGCGATCGGGGGAGACGAACGGAAGTTGAAAGAGAGATATAGGTAAGTGAAGAGAGAGAGTTTCCCGTATAACTATATGCAAGCGAGCATTTTCTTCCTTAACTCCTAGCCAGTTACGTTTCGTATACCTGAGACACAGTGCAAGCCTGTTGTCTGCACCACTATGTACGAGCAAGAGAGAGAGCAGTGCGCGATACATGCATATAGATGGAGCTAAATAATTTTTACTTCAGTCGTGTGGTCTAACCCACAATCGTTTTTTATTTCTACCAGCGGGCCTTTGCTCTCGCAGGTCTTATTCAATAATATTGTAAAGGCTTCAGCGGAGGATGATGAGGTCTTTAAGAGAAAGTAAAAATCACCTGTTTCAATTCGTAAAACATTCCAAATCCGCTTCAGCACTTGCAATAAGAGCGCGGTCTCGCATAAAGTGATATAAATAACGTTTGGACAATACTTGAGTGTCGAGCGGCGATAGCTAATCTAATGTACAAAGCGGCTCCAGACATCTGACCCGCTTTGCACAGACCCCCGATAGACAGTGACTTGCTTTAAACGCAGCCTTAATCTTTGAATAGAGATAAATCGTTTGGCACAGTTCTTGTAGGAGTTGATACTTGTTAGATTGAATGTAATGAGTGGGATGTGTTGTTTACTTTTGTATTTTGTCGACCTCCGTGGACGAGAGGTGTCACCTGCTTTGAGGTTCTGGATTCGATTCTCAGATAGGACAATGCAAATTTTGCTATATTGTTTCGGGTCAGAGTGTTTGTGGTATCTTCGTTGTCTTTGATTTTATAAAACAAGTTCATTGGCTACTTACTTTGGAATCGAAGCGATATAAGTGTTGTTGACTATAATATGTATTTATTTATTATGTATTTACTTAATAATATGTATTTATCATATGTATTTATGTATTTATGTATTATGCAATTACCAATACAGGGGAAAACAGAGATCTAGTCTAAACAGTTAAGTCCTTTTCGATCAACCTTCCACCAAAAATATTTTCGGGACAACGTGACAGGTGGTGAGCCAATTGCCGTCTTTATATTATTTTTACTTATGTATAAACACGAAAAGTTTACTACTTTTTGCTCTTTTGCTACACGATCAGCGAGTAGCGTAGACTAATTTTTTTTTTATATTAGAGAACCCTACTAAAATTACAAGAATGTAACACAAGGTATCAGAAACTTGTCTTTAAAAGTCATTATGTAACCTTTTGGCGAAACGAAGTTAATTATCGACGGTCAGTTCACTATTCAAAGTATTGCATCTCATTCTATATGTTTGAGCATATCATTATTTTATTTTATTTCTATTGATAATCATTATAGCTTTGACAGTTAAAGACATTCATTCAACTCCATTGAAACCGGGACATCATATACATGCTTTGTTCCCAAAGAAAGTGACTATAGCACTAGTGTAATGTAATCGGAAACAACAAAGGCACCACAACACCCAGGCCCGAGAAAAGTGAGGAGAAGTGGTTTTCCTAAATTTTCCTGTCCTAGAATTCAACCTGAGACCTAAGAGCAGACGTGTAGGCGACACTATGAAATCCGGTGTGTACGTCAGTCGACCAAGAAAGGCCGTATAGTTGGATAGGTAACTAAAATTATATAACACGCAAAATAATATGAACTGTACAAACTGGCACCATATCCACTATCCACAACCAAAATTGTTAATTTGATACTTTATGTTTCACATAAAGTATTCTCTATATTATTTTTCTCTTTAATTTAATCACATAAAGCATTCATTCATTCCTAAAACATAAAAAAGTAAACTATAATAGTATTGAAATATTTTATTTCCTTAAATTTCAAGATGGCGGTACCGATAAAAAAACGTTTTAATTTAAGAAACCTGAACCATTGCATGGTTGAATTTAAATTTCCGGTAATTCCCAACGGAAACAATATCCATGGAACAAAACGGCTCATGCGATATCAACATTAGCAGTGGCGTCAATGAGCAAGAATGGCGGAGGAGGGAGCTTAATTCATCAACAGCTCGCGTGTCGCAAGCCTTCCCCCATATACATTGATGGAGAAACTACACATTTATTTTCGTTGTTTATATTTTATTGAAATAGAATGACAAAGAGCTAACAGCTGAAGATATATGCGATACTTATATAAAAATCGAAGTTTAAAATATTTCTCTGCCTGTATGTCTGTTTGTTCCGGCTAATCCCTGAATTTCCTGGAACGATACAACGAGACTTTCCCTGGCAGATAGCTGATGTTATCGAGAGTAACTTAAGCAACTTTTATTTTCGAAATATGATTAATGTTCCGCGTCATGTGTTAAACCGTAGACAAAGACGCAGAGTGCAGCTAGTAGCAAACATAAATGCCATGAAAATGTTCAGAACGGTCCATAGAGTCCACTTTAAAACTAAAGCCTTTCCCTAACGAGAGAGTTTGCCGTAATCGCCTCGCTGGCAAGCGCATAGGCGATCGCAATACCAGTTACCTTGCACCTTAGATGCAGCATTTGTTCTGGTATTTCAATAAAAACAATAAAAAATAACCTCTTAAGGTATCCCACGAGAAAAAGAGTCAAGAGACAACATCTCATACATTGCTGCAATCCCAATAAGATGCTTAAGCACTTGTGGTATGGGAATCGGAAACAACGAAGACGCCACAAGCACCCAGACCCGAGAAAATGTAGGAAAAGTGGTTTTTGTACATTGACCCAACCGAGAATCGAACCAGGGACCTTGAGATGGCGACGCCTTGAAAACCAGTGTTTACGCCATTCGTCAACGGAGGTCATCAAGATAAGATAAGAGTTGATTTGATATCATTATATTAGTTTTTATATTATTATCCTTACCTATATTAGGTTTTTATCAAATGAATTATCTGTTATATAATATTATCTGTTAATAAATATTACTGGGTGACTAATTTAGGGGACCGCTACATAATTATTGAGGCACCGTCACAGCGTGAAATCACAGTTTAGTTTTGATATGTATAAACTACAGGTTTTAGTCGCGATAGCCGAGTGGTAGGGTGATCAAAATTGAAGTAAAGAGCCACGAGTTTGATTCCCGGTTGTAAGCTGGTACAAATTAGTTTTTTCAAATTTTATGTACGATTTATAGAACGACGAGTACGACTTATGTAGAAGTCACGATAGCGGAGAGGTTGGGTGATTGGAATTCGAGTCGAGAGACCCGAGTTCGTTACCTAGGTGGCAGGCTCGTACCAATGGGTTTTTTCAAAACCTATGTCCGATTCATGTAGTTGGACCGGACATAAAGATGGCGACGGGGTCACCACCAGTCACGTTGTCCCAAAATATCCCTGTCTACCCCTGTATTGGCAACGGCTTGAAGATATTTTTTATGTAAGATTTATATCGTTGGCTTGGACATAAAGACGACGACAGGCTGTGGCATATATTAGATATTTTTGTTATTCAAAATCATGTTTCTCTCATAGATACCATGCATTAACTCACAATAAAAATTATTCTCCACGTCAATCCAGGTAATTAATTAGCCAGAGTTCTAGACAATGTATTCCTTTCAAACCACATTTCACCGAAGATCATTTTGGTACGTGACAGGTGGTGGTCCTATCGCTGTCTTAATTTCTAAGCTTAAAGTAGATGCCAAATACATACAAACATCTCGAGTACAAATATTCATATTCATCGTACAAATATTCATATTTGCCCCTAGATGTGTTCGAACCCGTAACCTTTGCTTTGCAACCACAGCTTTGAAGGCAGGGCGTACTATAAACTCGCCTATCGGGTCGTGAATTTATGATGTAAATAAAAGTATGCCTACACTTACAACTATAAGAAAATGTAACAAAATTACTGTCGCAGTCAAATTTAGACGGTATCTCTGAATTTTGGAAGAAGTCCAACTAGCGGCACGCAACTAGTCTTATTTGTGTAACATTCCGCAAGGCCACTTTATAGCTATGACGATTCACAACAATGAGGCAATTGATAACGACATCTATTAAGTGCTTCCGTAAACAAATGTCTGGTAAAAAAGAAGGAGTACACTGGCGAAGGTCGTGAATACGTCTTTCGATTAGCTTCCATTCCAAGCGGAGGTCATTTCGGAAAGAAAGAAAGACATGTTTATTCATGATCTAAACATAATAGATACAATAATAATATAATAAAATAAATACATACACAGATACGGACAAACATCACATACATTTCTCAGAGCCCAAAGTTAGCAGCAAAAACAACGAAGGTACCACAGATCGGAGAAAATGTAGAAAAAGTGAGATTGACCTGACTTGGAATCGAAGCCATGAAAACCGTTGTCGACGCCACTCGTCCACGGAGGTTGTCGAAAATAAATAAGTCAAAACAAACTAACCGTAATAATAATGAAAATACACAGAACCTAAAATAATGAAAAAATGACAAACTTACAAACATAGAAAACATTAATTTTACGTACTTATTTTCACGGACGGTCCCTGAGAGAGCCAGAGAGAACAAGTCGTCAAGTATCACGATCCTTTTTTTTTTCGACGTGGGGAAATACCTAACGTGTACCATCACCCGGTCTTGCCCCCGCGGGGGGTGATCGGGCTCGCACCGACTAAACCCCCACGGTGTTCCGCCTTCGCCGCATGTTAGTGGGGCCACGGGAACGCTTTCGCACACAACCGCTACCCCACTTGCGCTGGCCGTTCAGAGCAGCCCCTCCTCGGGAAAGAAAAAATCTCTCCCATTCCGACTAGGCTAGACGCGCGGGAACACGGACGCGTCTACCTCCTTGACCTCCAAACCCACGCGAACCAACCCCCTCCGAGTCGGCCGTCACCCCGCGGCAGGACTTTGGCACCGCCGCACACCACATTTCGGCCACGGAGGGCAGGGAGAGCGGCGCCTCGTAAAGTGTCACGATCCTTACCTATCTCTTTCGCTTTTTTAAGATTCAAAATGTTCTTCATTCACGCACGTCTAGGTATCCGAGTACTCCTGACCCTGCCATCTTCGAGCAATTTGCTCACGTGGTCTTCGAAAGTTAGTGGTCGGCCTACCACCACAACTTTTAATATTTACTTTCGCGCTATATATTTTCTTCCTCAGTCATTTGCTCAACATGGACATTTAAAAGTTTCAAAACTTACAGAAATAGAAGATCTTAAGTTTGGTAACTAAATTTACGCTCTCACAATTCCAAGTTATGTTACTTGATAAGCGATTAATGTCTTCAACGAAGCCGATAGATAGAATGGCAAAGGTCTTAACTTTTCTAAGATTTAATTCATTTGTACCGATTAGAAGTGATCCGGACTTTCGCTATCAAATAATTTTGAAAGGATGATCTCAACCCTTGTCTGGTCTTTTGATTTGTTTGCTAAACAATCAGATCTCCTTGTACAGTTAAGGGATATTAAAATCCGAGAAATTTTATTTGGTCATCTTCCTCTTCTTTACAAACACAAGAGTCCACTGAGCTGAGCTGAAATGAGCTGAGTCATATATTATCATATATATTCACATAGCCTTCTATATCAACTATTGACTGTCTCAGTTCAATGGACGAAGTGTAAGTTGAAAGAACTAAGCCGTCTAGATCTCTGACCACTACAGTATCGCGTACACGACCCTAAGCTTATTAATTAACCTTAACGTTGTTTAAAACTGAACATTACCTTTCCGATCCGCTCAACCTTTTGAAAGACGATTATTTTAATTAAAATCATGTTCGATCGGCGTATACCAAACACATTGAACAGAAATACATAAATTATAATATGTCCGATGAAAAGATAAACATTAAAGGCGTTGTTTGTATTTCCTATAATCAATTCAATTCGTAAATGTTACAAAAATATAATAAAATTCAAATGACATTTGATCTAAGCCGATATTATGGGCCTTGCGACGCCCATAACACCTGCATTTGGTACGATAAGGTGGCTAAAGGTAATAAATAAAGTGCTTATTAGCAAGAAACCCGACGGGCGTATAATTCGCCGGACGCTTTGTTATCCGCCTCTTCAGCTAATTTGCTTAAAACGTAAAAGGTTGCTGTGACTCGTGCAGATTATTATATTAATACTTAAGTATATTAAAATATTCTATAAATGTATTTTCACGAATTACCTCACGCCTGGTGTACAGAGGTCTAAACAATGAGGTCCTTTCGAACCACTTCACACTTTTTTGGGACAACGTGACAGATGGTGAGCCTATCGCCGTTTTTATGTCCAAGCTGACGATATAAATCGTTCATAACTTCACCAGGGGATCGAACTCGGGTCTTGGGTCGTTTGTAGGAGTACAATTCCGATCACCCAACCACTCGACTATCTACACTGATGGAAATCTAGAGAATTTAGTTGTTTCACCTTATATTTCACAGTAAGCCTGACGCCGACTAAGTGCCTAGGCCAACGATAAAATATACTTACGTAAATACATGTTCACACATAGTCCCTGAGGGGTAGTCGGGGAGATCATATCGCCCAGTCTAACAATTCTTCATCATTTTCTTAAACAGGAAAAAGATTAAAATAAATTTATATATGCACGTTTCTTTTATCAATTGCATAAAATACTAATCAGTTATGAATTATTTTGATAATTACGTTATCTATACAAATAAATAAATTAATTGCAGTGTCTGTTAGTAACGTCAATTTAGCTCATGTTTGAAACAGGTAGTACAATTTTAACGTAATTAAATCTCTCATTGCACACAGAAAGATAATGACACACATAACAAGAATTAGGTCTCCAATTATTTTAAATTCTGTGTTGTTTTTTTATTCAGTTTAAAATTAATCGACCCCTTTCTTGTAGTGACGTCGTATGAGGGGGAAGTCAAAAGCCTTGCAAATAGACTTGGAGAGCTAATCATCTCAAAGTTATGGTTTATTATTTTACCGGTAAACAGCTGCATCTAGGTGCAAGGTGATTATGGCAAATCCTCCTTTACAGGAAAGGCCTAGAACCAGCAGTGGACTTTTACAGACAAGTTGCGTATGTATCTTGAATGTTAAACCGCGGATATAGTCGCAGAGCGCAACTAATTAATATCATACAATAATGCATACATACATACATAATGTCCTTTTTAAAGTCCACTACAGGAAATAGGCCTCTCCCATAAACAGGATTCGCCATAATCGCCACGATTGATTCCACGATTGGAAGGCGCACCGGAACGCCGCAGAACCGCACAGAAACGTCGCACCTCAGACGCTGCTGTCCATCTGCGATCTGAATATTATGGTCTGGTATTTTTAAATATACCGCCATCTGTCGGTTGCCATAATGATACTCAAAGCTTTTGTTAGGTTGCCTTACGACCCCCACGGGAAGAAAGGAAGTGGCAATGTTATAGCAATATATACTGGCCAATATATGTCAATATACGGATGGCCAATGTATACTACACGTCCACAAAAATTTATTTTTACTGTTCATTAATTTTGGACTTAAATTTAACGATGTTAAAAAAGTTACTCCATTATTTTTATAGCTGCGTAAATTTCACGCCAAAATTTACACTTTTATATCAGCACTGTAACTCGATAGAGATTCATAAAATAATCAGTGTTTTACAACTTTATTTGCAGATTTAGGAGCAAAAGTTTCAATTTATGGTGTATTCAGTTGAGTACTGTTTTTGATTATAAAAACTTTAAGATCTCATCGCATTTTATCTCTGCAAAAATTGGATCGATTTTTATGTTTAATACATTAGTTAATAGCAAACAAAATAAGGTATATTTATTATTTTAAATTTAGAAAACGACTAATAGTTGGATATAAAACAGTATGCATTTTGATTCTATGTTTTCTCCCTATTTTTCTTTTAAATTTTGCAACCATAATACAAAATAAACATTACATTAACATGTTACAAGAAGCATATTTAATCACTTATGTCTATGATTAAAGAAGATTTTAATTTACATGAATAGTCTATAATCTTCACACTAGGCGAGCCTGTATCGTGAGGACGAAAACTGCAATAAAGATTTTTTTGTCACTTCATCTTAATTAATATATAAATCTATATATAATACATAAAATAGATATTTAAAAATTTAATAATTATTAAATTATACTGAATATACTAATATAGGATATTTTCCGTATATCTATATTGTTGGGCTCTTTCTTTTGTTGTCAGCCAGAGCCAAGTCAATTATAGGAGTATAGTGGAGTAATAGGACTCATTCGTCGTTCAGTTAGTTCACCTATTTCCGGTTAACATTAATAAGAAAGTAAAGTTTGGCTTTCTCCGCGTAGCTTAAATAACTCATTTAATAATTTTCTATATTCGATTGCTAATTTTGAAGCATTCCGAATTCTTCTATCAATATAATATATGTAATATAATACGTTATCAATAGTTTGTTGTAAAGGCTTTTTATATATTTGTTTTAATTTATAAGTCACGATAACCGAGTGGTTGGGTAATCGGATTTCGAATCAGGAGACCCGAGTTCGATCTCCAGGTGGCCGGCTCCTACCAATGTGTTTAACTTATGTATATCGTTGGCTTAGACATAACGACGGCAACGGGCTCACCACCTGTCACCATGTCCTAAAAATGTCTTCCGTGGAAGGTGGATCGAAGGACTTAATTGTCTATTTTAATTTATTGATAATGATTTTCTAATTGATTGTGAAGAGCAAATGGTATTTTTAAGCTACGCTTTTTCAACGTGATTTGGACGAAACCGGGTTCAATAGTTAGTTATTAAAATATTGAAATCACGGTATGGCAGAAGTCGCGGGTTCTAATACCGCTCGAATCAGTTGAGTTTTTATATTTCTCTTTAATTTAAAAACAAATTTCAGAATGTTTTACATGCTTTAAAATTTAATAAAAATATTGTAACGCACTAGTAAGTTATTTAACAAAATACCATATGTTTAATACATTTGAAAAAGCATTCTACCTGTTAAATTTAAAACAAATACACACATATCGAAAAAAAACGCAGATTTACGTTCAGATAACATTTAAACAAAAAACACCAATACTTCTCGGAAGATTCGATGATTTGGTTGAACGAAATATGATCGCTAACACCGACTAACCAAAAAGTCTGCATTCCATCGCCAGAAATGTCATTGGACGGATATAGATATATTAATAAGCGGGCTAAGAACGATTTAGATGCTATCGGATGATGTATAGACGCGAGGATTGAGTAATGTTCGTAGCAAGGTAGACAGCGCCCCGAAAGCTCGATCGATATGACTTTGAACACATTGTACACAATGTTTACCATTTTGAATATAATAAATAACAAAATATAATAAATAAATAACGTATATACGTAACTGCCTGTAATAGTTCACCGCTGAACATAGGCACCTGTGAGAGAGTTTGCCTTAGACCTTTCTGATAAACTACGCCCAATTTATAATTCGTAGACTATAGCACTCACGATACTTCACTCACTTCACGATAGCTGAGTGTTTAGGTGGCCGGAACTCGAGTCCAGAGACTCGAGTTCGATTCACCGGTGGCAGGCTCCTACCAATGTGTATTTTTCATAAAAGTACGTTATGTACGTCATGTACGAATTACATCTTTAGCTTGGACATTAAGACGGCGACGGGCTCACCACCCGTCACGTTGTCCGAAAAAAATCTTTGGGGTAAAATGAGTCGAAACGACTTAATTGTCTAGACCTCTGTCTAACTCTGTATTGGGAATGGCGTGAAGATATTGAACAGCACTCGGAGATAGTGTAACTTCCTATTGTTGAAGAATTTTCAGAGACGGATCTTTAGTTCGGAAGGTTAACCAACGTACAAACATTTTTTTATTTTCACCATCATCATCAAAAAAAGTCACTACAGCCGAGTGGTGGGGATCGGAATTAACATGCCAAATGCTTAGTTAACTAATTTAGACTTTTCAACTAGAAAGAGGTAAAAATAAACAAGACAAGCTTTAACCAAAAGCTTTAAGAAAAAATAATTTGGGAATACCAATGGGTTTTTAGAAAATCCATTGGTACGGCCATTTGAGGATCGAACACGGGTCTCTTGACTCGAAATTCCGACCACCCAACCACACAGATGTCATGAGTTATTAAAAGTTCAACATCATACATCAGTTTTTATACCAGTAACACAAGTGTTTTGGAATTAGACCAATGTATGTGATATATTGTTACAGATATATAATTAGTATTATATAAATATCCCTCTTTATATATTCATTTATCTATTAATATAAAATTCAAATAAAAACAGAATTTGGTTGCATCTATTTAGGCATGTATATTAATTTAATAGGTGTATGTTAATATATAAAACACCTAAATAATAGCTCTAACAAGTCACATTTACATTTATTATCAAAAACAAATTTCAATTCTCATATTATATAGTTTTAGTAATTTCAATAAACTCTGAGATGGGGCGGAAATGGATGGCAGTAACATGAGAACTTTTTTTGTGGTTAACATAAATGTGTTCCTACATTAATTGTGAACGAGAGTCGCGGAAGCGTAAACCATTTGTATTACAAATGCTCATTTTATTATTCAATGATTGACATATTAACGTATAAAATAAATACATAAACCTTACATCTTTACATCATTTACATTTACATCGTGACACTTGGCTTTGAAATAAATAAATAAATAAGACAAATACATACAGGGATAACATTATAATTACATTGCTCTGCTCGCGAAGTAAGTAGCTAAAGCACTTGTGTTATGGACTCGGAAACAACAAAGGAACCATAGGCACACGCGACAATGTAGTTTTGTAGTAGTTTTTATATTTACCCGTCCGGGTATCGAAACCAAAACCTCAGAGCTGGTAACACCACATTACTATAATATTGGAGCAAAACAATTTCGACCCTTAACAATAAGAAAAATGATGGATTTAATGCTATAAGCATTCTATACCAATAATACCAACCTTTGGGAATACCAGAAATTTTAAAGTTGTTAAATATTAACAAAAGCTGATGCGTGGCTCCACCAGATGTAATGTATTATACAGACTTGTTATGAGTTTACGTCATAATGATGATGATAATAGGATGTACTTGATACATAAGAACATTGAAGGAACATTATCATTTATTTAAACATATATTCCTGTTTTCCTCCACGCATTTCCAAATACAAGGTAGATAACCAGAGATCCTGTATGTATGTAGTCCTTACGACCCACATTTCGCCGGAGATTATTTTAAGACATTGTGGTCGGTGGTGAGCCTGTCGCGGTCTTTATGTCCAAACCAACTATCTTATAAATCGTATACAAGTTCTGAAGAAACTCATTGATGCCAGCTCAGATTCTCGAGACTCGGAACTCGGTTCTCTTGACTCAAATTCCGATCTCCTAGCCAACTATCGTGACTTATGTTTAAACTCAAGTCAGACAAGTTGACAATGCGCTGTACCCGCGCCCGCTTCAGCTTATCACCAAATGCTATCTACACACACGTAACAGGAGACGCGGTATGACACCGCGGCGACCACCGATTCCAAGATAACAACGATAGACCGCTCGTATGCAGTGGTAACAATTTATCTCGCATACTTTGTTTTATCGCTGTATGCGTCATGTTTCACAAGGCAATACGACTGATCTGTCCTGCACCTCTTCACGGGAGACTACACACAGCTTTAGTTGTAAGCTGGTTATCAACAGTCTCGGCTATAGATTACGTAATTCTCCAGTTGAATTTGACTTTATTCACAATTATAGGTTAATAATTAATACAATAATAACTTACTTGACGACCTTTAAGAGTCCACTGTTGGATTTAGACCTATCTGATGAGAAGAATTTGCCATAATCGCCACGCTAAGATGGGGCTTGGCGTTAAATGTACCAGAACCCTCGCACTTTAAATACTGCTGTACGGCGCGGTCTATTCTAATATTCTGATATATTTCGACATAATTATCGTGCAATCTGTCGGGAGTTCTGGCTATCGCCAATAAATAAATAATAATAAATTAAAAAAAAATACGTAGCAAAAAAAATATTTTACGTCTTCCCTGTACTGGGATAGACGATAAAGTCTAGATGTCTAGAAAATTTAGTCCAAGGAAGGGATTGAATTTGGAATTTTTGGGAAAACGTGTGACGTCGCCGTCTTTATGTCCAATTAACGATAGAATTCGATACATATGTTTTGGAAAACCCTTTGGTTCAAGCCTACAACATGGGGAGCGAACTCGAGTTCCTTGATTCGAATTCTGATCACCCAATCACTATCAGCATTTCATAATAAGGTTCCTCTAACGGAGAAGAAACAAACGAAACAAACTCTGTAGGTATTCTCTTTTTTATCAATCTTTTTTTTTATGATGATTCAATATAAAGATATTTTTTTCTTTCTAGAAATAGGTTGGGAGCGATCTCATCATTTAATCGACATTAAATTTATTAAGCTAGAGTGTACTTGGAAAATTTTAAGATGATATAATCGATACGTAGTGATACTTTATGTGCCAATTAAAATAATTATGTATTTATCGTATTAAGTCACGATAGCCGAGTGGTTGGGTGGTCGGAATTTCGAGTCAATAGACCCGAGTTCGATCCCCAGTTGGTAGGCGCGTACCAATGGGTTTATCAAAAAACTTATGTACGAATATCGTTGGCTTGGACATAAAGACGGCTACGGGCTCACCACCTGTCACGTTGTCCCGAAAATATCTTCGGTGGAAGGTGGGTCGAAGGGACTTGATTGTCTAGACTCGACCTCTGTCTACCCCTGTATTGGGAATTGCGTGAAGATATTTTTATATTTTTTATACATTATTTATCGTTAAAAAAGCTTTTAGAGAACCCAAAATTATATTTGAATATGTTGAGTCATGACATATAAAAAGAAGACTTTAATTTCCTGCGTACTCTATGGATGCATGAGTGCTGAGGACTTACTTAAATAATTCACGATTAATTAACTTAAATCCATTCATAAATACCCAAACTGAATCATCGACAAAAGAAGCCATTTAAAAGCAAGCAGCGACGGAAAAAAAATGCAATTCCCCACTGAATTTCTAAAATCTAAGCTTTAAAGAAAATTTCCGACACGCGAGCATATTAGTGGAGGCTCAGGTGGCAGCTCAATTAAGACCGTATTAATGAGCAATGAGGCTCTCGAGACCAGACCTGTAATTACTAAGCCCCACACTCAAGCCTCGTCCGGACCCGTTCCTTTACCTCGTGCGCCTTATACACGTATGTTTACTGAGCTGAGGCGCAACAAGAAATAACCGAACGGTGAATGTAAAAACTGTTTTACGACGACGTTACTTTGATAAGCCGTTCTAAAAACGAAATGTTTTTTAATCTATGTCGAATAATAACATAGATTAAATAACTTGAATATGTAGATTAAGTTGTAAAGTTTAAATTAGTAATTAAATGGAAAATAGCCAGTCACGATAGCCGAGTTGTTGGGTGGTCAGAATTGCGAGTCAAGAGACCCGAGTTCGATTCCCAGGTGGCAGGCTAGTATCAATGGATTTTTCAAAAAACTTATGTGCGAATTATATCGTTGGCTTGGTCATAAATACGGCGACCGGTTCAGCACCTGTCACGTTGTCGCGAAAATATCTTCGGTGGAAGGTGGGTCGAAGGGACTTGATTGTCTAGACTCGACCTCTGTCTACCCCTGTATTGGGAATTGCGTGAAGATATTTTTATATTTTTTATACATTATTTATCGTTAAAAAAGCTTTTAGAGAACCCAAAATTATATTTGAATATGTTGAGTCATGACATATAAAAAGAAGACTTTAATTTCCTGCGTACTCTATGGATGCATGAGTGCTGAGGACTTACTTAAATAATTCACGATTAATTAACTTAAATCCATTCATAAATACCCAAACTGAATCATCGACAAAAGAAGCCATTTAAAAGCAAGCAGCGACGGAAAAAAAATGCAATTCCCCACTGAATTTCTAAAATCTAAGCTTTAAAGAAAATTTCCGACACGCGAGCATATTAGTGGAGGCTCAGGTGGCAGCTCAATTAAGACCGTATTAATGAGCAATGAGGCTCTCGAGACCAGACCTGTAATTACTAAGCCCCACACTCAAGCCTCGTCCGGACCCGTTCCTTTACCTCGTGCGCCTTATACACGTATGTTTACTGAGCTGAGGCGCAACAAGAAATAACCGAACGGTGAATGTAAAAACTGTTTTACGACGACGTTACTTTGATAAGCCGTTCTAAAAACGAAATGTTTTTTAATCTATGTCGAATAATAACATAGATTAAATAACTTGAATATGTAGATTAAGTTGTAAAGTTTAAATTAGTAATTAAATGGAAAATAGCCAGTCACGATAGCCGAGTTGTTGGGTGGTCAGAATTGCGAGTCAAGAGACCCGAGTTCGATTCCCAGGTGGCAGGCTAGTATCAATGGATTTTTCAAAACTTATGTGCGAATTATATCGTTGGCTTGGTCATAAATACGGCGACCGGTTCAGCACCTGTCACGTTGTCGCGAAAATATCTTCGGTGGAAGGTGGGTCGAAAGGAATTACATGTCTAGACTAGACCCCTGTATTGGGAAATGCGTCAAGATATTTTTTTATGTTTTTTTTTTTATTATTTATTTAAATGGAAAATTTTAAACTGATACTTCTAGTCTTTCTAGTCTCTGTTTACTATTCTTTGCATTGACATACGTGTTTAAAAAATATCACTGCAGGACACGTGCATCATCTCTAAAGAAGGGTTTGTAAACAAACAATTGTCACGCTTGGCAAGGGGATCGCCGTTCGCAGTACCAGACACCTTGCATCTTAAACGCTGGTGCCTGTCACCAGCGTGATAAATTTTGGTCAGGTCTTTATCGAGATGGTTATCACGCTGTTTGTCAGTAGCGTATGGCATTTAGGGTATTTCTTTAGTCGTCTATTACGATCCCTACGGGAAGAATGGGTTGCATATTCTTACACCGATACCAGACGGCAGAGAAAAATAAGATTAACTTTTTACGTTAGGCTCGCCACCTGCCAAATTGTCCCAAATAAACTTCGATGGGAAGTGGGTCAAAAGGTCTTCTTTCAGTCAACTCTCTGCTTACTCCAATATGAAAATTTCGAAAAGATATAATAATAACTTTGACTTTACTCCAGTCGAAGGAGTCCTCAGTTATTATTTTGGTTTTACATTGGATAATATTTCAGATATCATTTTGGTATTTAGTTTTACACACCTTTATTAGCTTGGTATGTATGTATCTACGTAACGCAATCTTTGAATGTAATTTCTAACCACTTTGAAACGTCGGTTTCAATTTAAACTTCGCACATTTATCGAGGGTCGATGACAATACAACAATTTAATAAAGTCTTTTTCTATCTCTTTCTTTAATAATAAATACATACGTAGATAGGGACAACATCACATACATTGCTCTTATCCCAAAGTAAATAGCTAAACTACTTGTCATGCTACAGACATGTGTTACGCAATCAGGAAGAACCACACCACAAACACTCAGAAATTAGATAAAATGGACTCCACCGGGAATCGAACCCGGGATCTCAGAGCTGGCGACACCATGAAAACCGGTGTGGACGCCGCTGGTCGACGAAGGTTGTTAATAAAATATTTCTTTAATACTGATTTTTTACTAAAGTTAGGCCTATTTACATAACCCTGTTTCTTTTCTAATTATTTATATATTAATATCTACACGCATAACTTCAACCAACACTTAGATGTGACACAACCATTTATTCTGTCTGTCTGTCTAAGGGATTGTCTCTCTATTGAGAGAGCATTAATTATGCGGCGTAAATTAAATAAATAAATACATATATAGATAGAGACAACATCACATACATTGCTCCGATCCCAATGTACGAGTAAGATGCAAAATCACTTGTGGTATGGGAATCGGAAACAACGAAGGCACCACAAACATATGAAATGATGTATGAAAAAAATTAGAAAACTTAAATTTATAGAGAATCGAACCTTGAAAACCGGTGTTTACGCCACTCGTCCTCGGAGGTCGTCAATTTCATCATATTTACACAAATACAATATTTTGATTAATTGAGCCCTCAATCATATCTTACGAGGTTCCCACTCAATTATTAATAAATAACATTATTGGACATACATTTTTTTTATAGAAAAGGGAGGCAAACGAGCAGGTGGCTCATGTGATGGTAAGTGATTAACGCCATCTACACCCGCAATTCCAGAGGCATACCAGATGCGTTGCCAGCCTCAGAGTGCCCTCCCCCCCCCCCCTCAGAATTGAGAGAGAGGGGTGTGTGGGCCTCCGGTTACCTGCACTCACCAGACGAAACGCAGAAGTTTGTTAGACTTCTACTTCACGCCGGTATTCTGTCAGGTCGTGGTACTTCCCAGTCCAGCCGGCCCATTCATGCAACAATAAAAGCTGATGCGTGGCTCTACCACTGTGTGTTTACACTACCCATCTCCAATAAAAGCTTACATAACACAATAATTAAAATATCTCGTTTCGCACAACCTTCGTCGCGGTATGTACATATTAATTAAAATGTATACAATCTTGCATTTCTCGTGTCACGTATTTATATCAAACGAGTGGGTACTTAGCGCCGATATCAAGTCTAGATTTCTACGTACCATTAACATAATTATACGAAAATTATATTATTTCATTCTCTCGCGAATTAACGCTTTATTATGGAGATCATAGAATACATAATTGCTCATTATTTGATATTTTATTTCGTATCTCACAGATTCTATTTAATATTCAAAGTATGTAGTTTGAATTTCAATCCATTTTAATGATATAATTATTATACTTTTAAATAGAGTAACACCTAAAGGTTTATTGCGAAATATTTTTAAATGAAACGACGAAAGGATAAAATTAATAAATAATATTAATTTTATCTAGTTTTTATTTAATTTTTTAAACTTTTTTATCTTAAATGTTGTGTTCGCGTAAATATAAGAACAGATAATGCTTTTTATGTTATATTTTCATTGTTGTGTTTTGTAATTTTTTTAAGATTTTCCGTCATTCAATGTTTTACAGCCCTTGTGGTCACAGTGAGAGATCTTCAAAGTCTCATTGTCACAGTTACTTCCGGCTACACATATATTCATTGACGACCTCTGTGGACGAGTGGCGAAGAAAAAGGTTTTCATCGTATCACCAACTTTACGGCGTGTACAGCGTTCGATACCCGATTGGGTCAATGTAGAAAACACTTTCTATACGTTTTCTCGGGTCTGGGTCGTAATTTGGTTGTTTCTGATTCCATCATACAAGTGCTAATGCTACTTACTTTGAGATCAGAGTAATGTAAGTGATGTTGACCCTATCTAAGTATTTATTTATTCGCGACTTCTGCCATACCGTGGCAACGCTCTCATCTTTGAGACACCGTGTCCTACGCGCATCACTTGGAATTTTAAATCTCTTTAACATGTAAAGAAAACTGCTTAAGTTTATGTGTTAACATAAAACATTGGCCTAAGTTTGATACAAAATAAAACGTTGATTTAAGTTATACTCTTTACAAGATAAACAACACAAATTAACAGCATAATACGCATGTAGGCGGTTACAATATCTTTGCAATGTTTAGGGTTCTATAATCTTTGATCTGCGTTCGGCTGTTGATCTGGGTATACCAATTCACTACAAATGCGTGTATTATTTTTGCACCTTACGATCTTAATGTGGGTATAATGCAACATAGTAGACTCTTCTAGCTACAGCAAGGATTATATACTAAATAATATGTTTTTATTATCACGCACATTTCCCATACTGGGGTAGACATGGGTCGAGACAATTAAGACCTTTCGACCTACCTTTCTCCAAAACCTATTTGGAACAACGTGACATATGGTGAGCCTATCACCGTTTGTGTCCAAAAGATCGGTACAATATACTTACTTAGATATACCTAGTCAGGTCATAAATTCTGTCACATGTTTAATATAAAATAATTGAAACAAGTTAATTCATTATGTAACCATTTATATACCAAAATGAACTTAACAAAACATAGATTCTTATAACACTAAAGTTTAGTCAAAATTACCTCCGTGATTTTAAATAAAGGCCTTCAATCTGTGCGGCCAGTCGTCTATCGCAGCACGAACGAGGTCCATGTCAGTATCGGCGGCTGCCTTAATCGCGGATGTCTTGAGTGACTCCATATTGGGATTTGAGCACGCTTTTTCGTCCAAGTGTTGCCATATCTTGTAATCTAACGGATTCAAATCTGGACTGGAAGAGGGCCATTCTTTCTGCCAAATGAAGTCGATTTCACGCGCCGGCAGCCAGTCTTGAGAGCTCTTCGCTCTATGAGCTGGCGCCGAATCTTGTTGGAATACCCAGTGCCTGTTATTGAACATGGTATGAGAAACAAGTTCCATAAGGTTCGTCAGGACTGTATTTACACACATATTATGTATGTAGATACACATCTGCATTCGTTTTTACTCCTTTCTCACAAAAATGTACCTCTGTTAAGCCCCAATAAGAAACTTCCAACCAAACCATGAGCGAGGATGGAAAATGACCTCTTTGGACACGCGGAATACTGTTGCACGCTTCTTCACTACTGTGTGCTGTACCTTATCATTTTTTTTGTTACAGCTCTCTTCTACGGTAAAAATTTTTTCATCCGTAATAATTTCCCGATTTTTTTTCCCGCGTACCGCATCAATAAAGCGCGGCATCTCTTCAGTCTCAGGTCCATTTGACGAGCATTCAAACGATGTCCTGCTTTTCTTTGATATGCCCGAAGCCCTAAGTCTTCATTTAACACCCTTTTCACCGAGTTTCTGCTTAACCCCATCTGAAGGGCCAACAGTTTCTGCTTACGTTTGGGATTTCTTTGAATTGGCGCCTTCACAGCTTTTATCATTGCTGGAGTCCTAACAGACTGAGGGCGACCACTTCTTGACCTGTCATCTACACTAGAGTCTTCATTGTTTCGAATTGAAATTCGAATTCAATAAACTTTTTTGTGGCCAGCATTCTAAAAGAAAAGTTGTTGCTGTGTGACAATACTTATGAACTGACTGTGTATATTTATATTGATAAATATTCATAAATACTTATAAATAATCTATGATTCGAGTACACCCATTCTTATACCTCATATAAATATTCCCCTTACGGAATTCGAACATGCAACCACTGGCTGCGAAGGCAGGGTCAGTACCATCTCGGCTATCAGGTGTTCAATATTATACACCAAATCTACATATATTCATGTCTGATCTTTTTCGATTTAATTCTGCTTTTTCCCACCAAGCCTTTGTCCGTGTTAAGCGCGAACTCTCCTAAACCAAGGATGTGCAAACTACTAAACAAAATAATTGATTAGATAAACATGCATGCTATCAATCACTATAAAAAAAATTAAATCCTTTCGACCCACCTTCCTCCGAAGAGGATTTCAGCCGAGTAGTTGTGTGGTCGGAATTTCGAGTCAAGAGATCCGAGTTCGATACCCAGATGGCAGGCTCGTATCAATGGATTTTTCAAAAAAGTTATGTACGAATTATATCGTTGGCTTGGGCATAAAGACGGCGAGGGGCTCACCGCCAGTCACATTGTCCTGAAAATATCTTCGATGGATGGTGGGTCCAAGGCACTTAATGTCTAGACTAGAACTCTGTCTACCCCTGTATTGGGAATTGCGTGAAGATATTTATTTATATTTTATTACAATCACTACAATTAATTACTTTTATCTTAGTCTCATATTAAACGCGTTCACCTTTAAATGGTTGTCACATATTTGAATGTATATTTTATTTTTTATGTAAGTATATGGAATATTAATGGACAAGCGTTGGTGAACCTAATAAATAAAAATCTAATAAATTCGTGAGCTTATTTCAAAAATATATTATTAACAGAAATATCTAATATTAAAATTTGTTTCTGGGAAATCCAATTATCTACTTCATTCTAAGAAATCTCACTATATTTGAATGTGAATGTCAAGTATTTATCGTCAAAGAACCTTTATTTCTTTTTAATTGATTTCTTCTTTAGAAAATGAACTGCCTGTCTGCCTGAAAGGTCAATAAAACTTCTTATTTCGTTCAATATTGGTACAGCAGCTTCTAGTTTGCGATGTTATCTCTGAACGTATTATAGCCTGATCTTCGATGAACCAGGAGCTACTTCTGATTAAGATGTCAATGTCGCGGCGCCGTCTGACCTCAGATAGCTACAGGCGTTCGTCAATTTTGCACAAACACGATAGCACAGGTTACGACTTGAGAGTTTGGAATATCAGCTCTATCTTTATTGACGTCGTAGTTGTTGACAGATAAGAAAATGGTAATTTAAAACGAAAGAAAAGAGCTGGATTAATTTTAGAATACTCTGTTTCATTTTCCTTGATACATGAGAGAGAATTCCAGATTACTTCGAGTCAATGCCAGAGTCGAAACAAGTGAGTATTGAGAAGATGTAATAGTGAGATATTGGTTTTACCTCTAACACAAAATGATTCTTCACTAATATGAAAAAGTCATGATAGCCGAGTGGTTGGGTGGTCGGAATTTCGAGTCAATAGACCCGCGTTCGATCTCCAGTTGGTAGGCTCGTACCAATGGGTTTTTAAAAAACTTATGTACAAATATCGTTGGCTTGGATACAAAGACGGCGACGGGCTCACCACCTGTCACGTTGTCCCGAAAATATCTTCGGTGGAAGGAGGGTCGCAGAGACTTAATTGTCTAGACTCGACCTCTGTCTACCCCTGTATTGGGAATTGCGTGAAGATATTTTATTTTATTTATTTTATTTTACTAAAATGAAGTGAAATCTCTTGATTGACAAATGGAAACGAAGTAAAAACTACAGCAAGTTGTCGTGAGCAATCCAATTAGCTATCACGGTAAGCATTAAAAATTACAGTGGCTACCGAAAAATGACGGAAGGGCAGTCTTGAAAAATACCAAAAATACGTGCAAAATCTGGATATTACGGAAACCAGCCAATCCAAATTAAACTATTGTACCAGACAAGCATTTAGGACAGGTGACGGACAGCAGGAACTGAGTAGAAGCGGTTGATATTGTGGTAGCAGATACAAAGCCGATGCTTTTTTTGTAGTGGCACATTGGGAAAGGTAAGAAGTAAAATGATAACAAGATTATTTACTTAATTAATGGCGTTAACGTAGTTATATCTTCATAACTGTAAAATTATGGGCATTAAGACATACGACGGGATAATTTCTGGCAGATGTAGCCATCGCCCCGAAGAGCAATTACGATATTGCAAATACTATCATGGTCAAAGGTTCGAATACCGCCCGCGTCAGTTGATTTTTAAATTTCTAATTAATTTAATAAGCCTGTAAAAGTCCACTACAGAACAAAAAAAAATCTAACAAGAACCTAGTCCAAAAAGGAGTATTTGCCTTAAACGCCAATCCACTTGCCAAGCTTGGTTTATACTTGGCAAGTGGATAGGAGATCGCAGTACGTTTTGCAGCCGACGCTTAATGGCCATTGCTTCTTTTACTACTCTATTATTCATTATAAGACAAGTTAATTCTAAACCCTCTTTGATGTAGGTATTTTTTAAGTTAAAAACATCTTAAAGTCAAAACAATATTTGCTCCGAGAAGCAATTCTAACGTCGAAATACGAAACGATCATTTGTGTCATTACTTTCCACTTAACGATTGCCTATTCAAACTTTACCAGTTTAACAGTTCAACTTTAACTATTAAGCTATTAATCTAGAATTTCGCCGAAACGTCGGTCAGGGGCGACCATTACGTGTTTCCGCGCCATTTTGAACGTAACAAGCTGGCGGCGACGGCGGCGCACGTGCGCCGTTAAATCGAGAGTTTCCTGAAGCGAATGTTTACAAATAATTTGCCGAGCTTTGAATCGGTATAAAGCAATGCAAACAGAATTAAGTTAACGCATTCTGCGGTTACCGGACTCCCTTTGAAAGTACGCTTGCATGTTTTGAAATCTGCTGGTAGAGGCAGCGTTTACATCGTCTTTAAAGTCGATTAGATATGATCATTTGCATATAATAGCATCGAACAAACTACAAACATTGTCAAATAACAGATTTCATTATAGATTATAAACAACTTCCTTCACCGAAGCCGTTGCGAGAGAATATTTATCAAATAATTTTATCGATATGCCTAATTTAACACATGTCTAAACTTAATATTATAGCATCGACCAATTTAAGATTCGTATTTATAAGGGTTATGTAAGTATTAACTGCACTGAATAAACATTTAATTAACCTTAAAACCTTAAATTTTTAAATAAGTTTATCTGTGGGACAGCAGGACTGATTTTGATTTAATAGTGTCTTCATAGTGAAACTATTACCAATTTAAATGATGATAAGCCTACCTCCTATATTCAAATAATGAAACTAATTAGTACGAGCCTTCTACGCGTTGATCGATCGAGTACCCTGATTCGAATGCCGATCACTAAATCAAGCGGCTACTATGTCTATTCTCCTGTATTGTAATATTTAGATATTTATAAAAACTGATTGGAGACAGCCGAGTGTATGACATGCTCACTGAGCCATCGTGTGGTTACAGCGTAAAAGCATTGAATATTTGAGGCGCCACTAGCCTGAGGGTTTAGGGTGTCGACTTCTAATCGTAAGTCACAGGTTCAAGACAACCATTCTACTACTATCGTACACCACTCTGGATATATTTAATTTTTACTTTTAATTAGTTTATAGAATCGGGCGATATTTTACGGAAATTCATTATTACAAACATAATTACAACTTTATAGTTTGAGTAGTCAACAGAAATATTAGGGTTGTTATTGGATAATTATGCTTAAGTTTTAAAAAAGTTTACCACCCATTTGAATTAAGACAATAAAACATAAACATTTCGTAATTCGTATATATACTACACGCGCTATATGAGAAATCCATTAAATTTTAAATTTTGTTGTTAGTTTCGAGGAAATGTTTAGAACATTCAAAAATATTGCATCGATTCGCAACAAACAATGCTTCGTGTGACTTTCCAAATATTTCTGTATTTTAGTATAATTTATATCATTTTGTCGTGTGGTATAGGCGTAAGAATAATACCACTTCCCTTACTAACACAACACCTTCTCGTGGGTGTCGTAAGAGATGATTAAGCTACTGGCATGTCTTTGGAAATTGGCAACCGCCAAATGGCGTGATAATTATTTCAAAAATAACATACTAAAATGGAGCAGTGGTGGGCAGCGGCGTCTAAGGTGCAACCCAGTAAGGTATCTGGCAAAGCAAAGCGATTAAAGCAAACCTTCATTAACGAGAGAGATCTTTATCCAGAAGTGAACTTTTAGAAGCCTCCTGCATTAATGATTATAATATTTCAGAAATTTTACCTATAGGACGTCTCAATAAGAACCTACAGCAAGTATCTTACACCACAATGTTCTGTGCAACAACGGGTTGGTTCTTTAAAATACACATTCGACACCTCAGCGGGTATTTTTCTTTACAATTCTCTTTATTAGTATAAGTAAAATAAAAAAATATCTTCACGAAATTCCCAATACAAGGGTAGACAGAGGTCTAGTCTAGACAATTAAGGCCCTTCGACTCACCTTCCACTGAAGATATTTTCAGGACAACGAGACAGGTGGTGAGCCCGTCGCTGTCTTTATGTCCAAGCCAACGATATAATTATATGTTTTTGAAAAACCCATTGGCACGAGCCTGCCACCTGGGGAAATCGACTAAGAAGTCATGAGCTGTCAAAAAAAAAAATAACATTTTTTCTCTTTAATTTAATAAGTATAGGTGAGTTTGGTACAATATTCCCACGAACCCCTCCCCGTTTCCATGAGGATTTCCATGAGCATCTGGATTCTCATAAAATAATATCTTTAACAGAAAAATTTAACTAAGTAAATATTAAAAAAGGTAAATGGTAAACGAAATCTCAAATCTCACCTCATTCTCAATTTGCAAAATACTCTTGGTGCAACAAGAAAGGAAGTGGCCCCAACGCGCTCCCCTCGGAAGGAC
Source organism: Sericinus montela (assembly GCA_029286605.1). NCBI lineage: Eukaryota > Metazoa > Arthropoda > Insecta > Lepidoptera > Papilionidae > Sericinus > Sericinus montela. The sequence goes on along the minus strand of JAGSMR010000084.1, from coordinate 4,393,177 downwards.
AGCCGGAGTGGGCCCAAATAAATACAAATGCGTTTTGTTGGATTGTAAGAATTGATATTTATGGTCGAAAAAACGGTCTCCCGTTGCGGGACAGCTGCTCCACGAAAATATATTAAGTACTTTTTTTATTTTGAAGCAAAAAAGAAACCACCGACTCGGATAAGTGAAATTGAATAACTAACAAAAAGTGTATGATTCATATCTCACTAGCACTGTAACTGTGCAGATGTAATATCAATCTTAATCCATTAAAAGTAAAACAAAATGTCAAAACATTACAGACTCTTGATCAAATGTATAAATTTTTCTTAATTGTATTAATAAAATAAAGTTATGTCGGTATATATATATATATATATATATATATATATATATATATATATATATATATATATATATATATAAGTAAAGTAAAAATAATAAATATATATATATATATATATATATATATATATATATATATATATATATATATATATATATATATATATATATATATATATATATATATATAAAGTAAAAATAATAAATCTGAGAGGGTTTATACATTAGGGTTTATCGTTAAAAATGAGATTGAGATGCCAATTTTCTTAGAATTCATTTATTTCTTTGGAATTTTTATTTAAATATTCTGTACATTCTCAGAATTACTAGAATACTAAGGTTAATCATATTTTTATGAGAGTAGAATAAAAAAACATGCTTAAATTAAATGTCATGGCAATATGCTGATTAACCCCAAGTTTTAAAGCAAAAATTTAAAATATACCAACTTATATTTTTTTAATTTAATTTAATAGTATAAATTTTAAATTAAATATAAGTATTTGTCTTTAATTAACATTAAAAGATTTTTTTAATGTTATTTGTCCGTTGTTTTTTCCTCCTTTGTATTGTTTGTATGTTTCACATACTTCTTTGGGTCTAAACTGTTCTTTCTTTCTTACTCACTTTGCTATCGTTACTTGTTGTAACTAGAAAACACTTCCTAAATTTTTTCGAGTCTGGGAATTCAATGTAGAAAAACCACTTTTTCTACATTTGCTCGGGTCTGGGTGTTTGTGGTGCGTTCGTTGTTTTCGATTCACATACCTCAAGTGCTTTAACATCTTACATTGGTATCGGAGCAATGTATGTGACGTTGTCCCTATCTATATGTGTATTAATATTTATTTATTTAAAAAATCTAGTTAATAATAATACTTTTTAATAATATCTATGCAACTTAATTATCTATATTTCTTCGTTTGCAGGTCCATACGCTCTTCATAGGTCGTCGCATTACAATGTGTGTAAGTAGAAATAATAATTTTTCGTTCGTGTATTCTATTTAAATTATGTAATTTAAAAACATCACGATAGCCGGGTGGTCGGAATTTCGAGCACTCGGCAGTATTAATTAAATCTAGATTATATAAGTTTGTTATTGTACTAGATTATAGGCCGGGAATCAGATCAGACGACACCATGAAAGCCAGTGTGTGTGCCACGATTATGATCTCATTACAATACTCGTATACGAGTATACTAACATTACTAGTATTGCAATTATGTTATATATATCTTCACGCCATTCCCAATACAGGGGTAGATAGAGGTCTAGACAATTAAGTCCTTTCGACCCACCTTCCACCGAAGATTTTTTTGGGACCACGCGACATGTGGTGAGCCCGTCTCCGTATACAATTATATTGAATTTATTAAAGTAATTGTATTAAATTTAAATATATTGAATTTATAAAATTAAACTATTAAAATAATTGAAGTATAGAGAAATAAAAAAAATCATACCGCTCGCGTCAGTTAAATGTTTAAATATCTCTTTCATTTAATAGAAATAAAAAAGAAATACCTAATTACACAAACTATGTTTTGTGGGATTCGAGTGTGGGATCGGTGTGCGACTGCACGACCAATCAGATACCTAGTTAGTAGAGGTTTGAGTCACGAGCCACAGTTCCCAGAAACAGATCGGTGCACAAACTAACGCCAGCCTCTCGTTACTACTTGGAATACTTTAATTTGCATACAGATTAATCTCCGCAAAACTAATAGAGGAAACCCCCTACGTGCAGTTCTCGAATTTATTGGATAACACGCCTAGCACTGTTTATGAAAGATACATATTGGCTATCATTTTAAACCCCCGATGCAATAAGAAAGGTGTTACGTGTGTGTCTCTGTTTGCATGTGTAAGTCACGTCCTGTCATGTAACTTCGAAACGAATGGATCAATTCTAGAATGGTTTTCTCTATATAAAAGCTTAAAAAGCTATCAAAATAATTCTTAGCTAAAATTTATGAAGATATGTCGAGGCGTTTGAAAATTATAGAGGTTTTTATATTATAAATTTTATACTATACATAACATGTGAAAGCGTGTAACATAACAGCCAGAGAAAGTCCACTGCAAGATAGGCATCTCCCGTAAGAAACGCTTGGCTATAATCGCCACCTTGGTAAGCGGATCAGTGATCGGCATTATTTAATTTTACCCACGTTATTATCTTACAAAAGATATTTAGAATAAATAAATAGATAAAATTATAAATATCACACAATATGGCATGTATTACATATAAAAAATACATGCATAGATTGGGACAACATCACATACATTGCTCCGATCCTTACTTTGGGACTAGTAAAGTGTAGGTTTCGGTAGTGAAGTGTTTAAGGTCCTTACAAAGTAAGCACCTTAAACAATTGTATTATGGAATTAAAAACAACGAAGGTGCCAGAAACACCTACAAAATTCAAGAAGCATATTTTTAAGAATATTTAAGCATTAATTGCTTTATTAGCAAAATTGTATAAATGACATTTAATGTTAATTAATCGAGAGCCATTAGTAGCGTGCTTATTTGATAACTTCCCCTCCGCGTCCTCAGACCTGAGAAGCAATTAAGTTTCTATAAGGTGAAGCCTTCAAACGAACCGAAATTTATGACAGCCTCCTGCTTAACAGGATTTAATAGAACTGCTTATAAATAATGCATTAAATTTATTACACAGTATTATATTTTAAGAATTCACGATAGCCGAGTGGTTGTATGGTCGGAATCACGAGTCAAGGGACTCGAGTTCGATCCCCAGGTTCGTAGGGTTTTTCAAGAACTTGTGTACGAATTATATCGTTGGCTTGGACATAAAGACGGCGACTGGCTCACCACGTTGTCCCGAAAATATATACGGTGGAAGGTGGGTCAAGGACTTAATTGTCTAGACTAGACCTCTGTCTACCCCTGTATTGGAAATTGCGTGAAGATATTTTTTTATTTATGTTTAGCACAGTATGAATTAAACTTCGTGTATCATATCACCTTTTCGCAATAGAGTCACGATAGCCGAGTGGTTGCGTGATTGGAATTCGAGTCAACAGACCCGAGTTCGATCCCCAGTTGATTGGCTTGTGTATATACAAAACTAAATGGTATATTTTAACGGTGACCAAAGTAAAGTAGAGGACCACCCTCCCTGGGTGGTACTCTGCTTTACTCCGTGAGCACATCGTCGTCTTAATGTCCAAGCTTAAGGCGCAATGTAACTAACTAAAAAAACTATTTTAAAAATACATTATTGTATTTTAAATATAGTTTTTAATTAAATTCGATTACATAAAATTTTTCGTCCATTATTATGATTTTTTATATTTAGATATCAAAGTATTTTCTCGTCTAACAAAACGTATACTAAATGTGTACCACAGATTATAAGGTTACAAGAATGAGTGCATAGTGGAAGGGCGTTCTTTCCATTGATCTTCTGAGCGTTAGGGCTCACGGTCCCACACCTCCGCATGGCTCTATGATTTCCCATGACATTGGAAACCGCCGTTGTAGATCCCCCTAAATAAAATAAAACGACTTCTCGCCGCAGACATCTTTCTTTCAGTATGAAATCCATTTGTAATTAAAATGTGGATATGTAAATACAAAACAGTCTAAAAAATCCATTGCAGGAATTAGGCCACAAAATTAAACAGCATTTGCAATTGCTTGACAAATGGCGATCGTTTTCGATTCATACATACATACATAGATACATACATACGTACAAACATACATACATAGATAAGAACAACATCACATACATTGCTTTGATCCCAAAGTCCAATACCTCTGACTCCAATACCTCAAGCGCTTAAGCACTTGAGGTATTGGAGTCAGAAACAACAAAGGTACCACAAACACCCAAACCCGAGAAAATGTAGAAAACGTATTTTCTACATTGACACCATAAAACTGGTGCTTACGCCACTCGTCCACCGGGGTCGTCAAAATTTTATCGTGAAATTGCTATCCCGCCACCTGTCGGCATCCACTGCCATTTTCAAGGATTTTTCAAATTTATATTTTCGCAAGAGGATTGCAGTGGACTTTTACAAATCGTTTAGTATACTTTTTAATTCTTCACGCAATTTCCCATTCTCATTCATTAGGGTAGACAGATACATATATTTATATTCCTTATAGTAACAATAGCCTATACACCAACCAAACCGAAAAACCCCAAACAATAAAAGACAAATTATTCCAGTCGTAAGTAAATATGTCACTCAAAGAGGGCGCCTGTCACTCCTGACCGTGACGAATGCATTCTTTGACAAGGAAAATAAACATGTGCGGTCACGATTTTTTGTCTCTGCTCACCCCACGAAGGATGCGGGCTCAAGAACAGTAAAATAACATTTAAAACAGTCGCCTAAATACGTAACATTATATTTTGCTTGACGGTATTTATTCTGGCTCTAGCTTTCGCTCCTAACTTTGTACGCATGACAAACAAACTATTTGTTAAATAAAAAAGGAAGGCCATGGAACCAATTCTGGGATCGTCAGAGATCTAGACAGTTTAATATGCCGACCTCCGTGAAGGAGAGGCGTAAACAACGGTTTTCAAGGTGTCGCCATCTCGAGATCCCGCGTTCGATTCCCGGTCGGGTCAATGTAGAAAAAACACTTTTTCTACATACGGGTCTCAGTTTTTGGGGTACCGTCGTTGTTTCCGATTCCTAAACCTCAAGTGCTTTAGCATCTTACATTGGGATCGGAGCAATATACGTGATGTTGTCCCCATCTATATATGTATTAATCCTTTAAATCCTCACTTGAACACAGTCTATTTAGGTTTAAGTTTAAAGAATTTATTACTGATATAGAACATAGGTTCACAGTAACATTATATAACTTTACAACATGTCCCGCTCTAGCTTATTTCTCAAAGACGTTTTTTACCTTTACATATTCACATACATATACAACGGTATTTACACATCACATACATTGCTCTGACCCCAAGCAGTATAACATATAAGCAGCTAAAACACTTTTGTTTTGGAATATTCTGAATCGGATATATTATAAATAATCGGTATATGTTGGAAATAAACAAATATCTCTTGCTCATTAATACATAATATACAAATATAATATATACGAATACTAACAACTATATAGGTGTAAATATGTATTCAAATATGTATTTATACATATCAGATACTTAAAATGTAAATGCCTGAAAACTATAGTTTTTACTTTTCACATACTTACTTACTTATCACTGACATTACTCATGCACAGTCTCTGACTACACTCCTCAGGACATATCATGTCCCTCGACGCTTTTCTTCAACAGAAAAATAGTTTTCCAGTAACGAACATGTAGTGGAAGAGACTTCCAAAAGTTGACTGCATGGCCAGAGAAGGAATATGAATAACAGACACTCTTTTGAGGAGGGAATTTAAAAAGTAAGAGGTATTCTTTCATCATAAGAAACATAGCTTCACATTCCAACATTATTTGAATTGTACACAGAGAACACAACATTCACAAAAGAAGACTTTCAATACACAGCCTGTATTAGAAAGCTCAATTGACTGATCGTAACTGAAGAGTAATGAAGGGCTTTTAAGAAAATTACAAACTAATAAATATCAGCCGCGTTTCTATTATAGAAAAGCTTTTTTTATCTCAAACAATAACTAGAAGCTTTGAAAAATGGAAAGAAGACTTTTACATTGTAATATTTTGTGCGAAAGAAAAGAAACAGATAAACAAAACAATGTTTATAGAAATTATTCATTTTTAGTATTGACATGATTTCTTTACTGGTTTCTCTGTATTTTAGTGGAGTTGTTTACGTCACATTTACTTTTTTTAATTGTCATGGTTTGTATTCGGCGTTAATTATTTCACAAATAACATAGTTCCTTATAAAAACATTGAATGTAAATAAAGAAAATAAAAAAAATATCTTTGTCCGTCGCTGCTGCCCATCTTCGGTGGATTATTTAGGTCTGATATTTTTAGAGATTGTTATCCCGCCATCTATCGGTAGCTATAACGATATTAAAGGCTGTTTCCCTTAGTCGCCTCTTACGACATCCAGGGGAAAAAAGGGAGTAGCAATATTCTTACAACGTTACCACGCGGACTTATATATAAAATAAATAAATAAATAAACAAATATCTTTACGCAATTCCCAATACATAGGTAGACAGAGGTCCAGTCTAGACAATTAAGTACCTTCGACCCACCTTCCACCGAAGATATTTTCGGGACAACGTGACAGGTTCATTAACGTTCATTAACTTTTATAGGCCGTTCAATAATTAAGTAAGTAAATATATTCTATCATCGCACATTATTTATTTACCGAACGTTCATGTTAAAGTTATTCAATCTTTAAAACACAAACATAGTTCATCAATAAATATTTCGAATCAAGGTTTTAATGCCGGTTTGCGATACGAATGCTAATTTTAATGTTTGTTTCTACTTTTCTTTTAAATTAACATCCATTTTATGATCGAACAAGACAAGGTGGTGGCCACAAATCTACTGCGAACAAGACATTTTAATGATTCGCGATAACTATTCATATATCGTAATTAATCTCCCGCGGAATCTGCATTTGTAATAAAACATCATAAGTAGGGCTGTCACAAATCATTTTCTTGATTTTTTTTTTCATTTTTAGCTCTTTTCGCATCGTAAGACTTGTATGATGGATTTGTTAGAAGGGTCACGTGCAAAGTCATGGAAGCAATGCTACAATGTTAATCAAAAGTATATTAATGGACTTCCAATTTTGTTGACATAATTTTAAGTCTGGTTTTAATACCACCTCTTTAACCCGTCATAATTCTAATATATGATTATATCGACGTATGACACAAAGTCTAATAATTTAATAACTAATAATATTTATTTCGTCCATTATACTGATACCAAAAATCCTCATTAAATAAACGCAAAGCAATTTATACCTGTTAAGTAAATTTTTAAATTTTAATCAATCACATCCCTAACTATAATAAGTTGAGGTGAGACGCAAGGCTGCGCCTGCGCACCCGCTAACCCACGCGCTGCCATTGTCCCAACCTACGACACTCCACTGCCATAACTAACTTTGAAAAACCCACCAAATTTGAACCTTATGATCTAAACGATATAGCAACGATATACGCATAAAAATGTTTTCAAGTATACAAACTACAAATTTATCTTTGCGTTCAGATGTTAGCATTTTCAATCATATGTCTTTACGTTAAGGCTCTTTAAGTTGATGAGAATCTTGCTAGTTAATGTAAACCAAACAGACAGCATTCACGTCCTGTCGGAGTGGAGTCCGACATAAACATCACGTTAAATAAATCATGGGAGGCATGTTGTGTGACTGCGTTTTCTTTTTATTCAACTTTTTAAATGCACCGAACACCGTGGTTTTATTTTTAAAGGTGTAATAATCGAAAGTGTAACACGAATTGTTTGGTCACCAGTAACAATAATGGAAACCTTACATATCACCATTAAATATTAATTATAAAGATAACAGCATAGATAAATTTGTAACTCATTTAAAAGAATACAAGAAATTAGGTCTGTAGAGTAAACCTTAAACACAATGTTAATAATAGAGTGCTTTACAAAACGTGTTAATATTTATTACTAATACTGTTTGATGTTTCTGTTTAAATAATATAATTTGTGGAAAACGGCATAGATTGTACATATTCTATTACTGTATAGATAAGACTTATTATGTATTTGTTGTAACCTTCATGTACAATTGTTTGTTTTTTTTTTGATAAAGAAAAAAATAGTAACCCTTCCCTGTTTCTTTTCCGTTAGAGAAGCCTCATTACGAAACGGTGACAGATTAAAGGTTAAAGTGAAAGCCAAAATTCTCTATTCGACGATCCATTAACGGGATTGGAACCCTCAAACCTAAGTTTCGAAGGCAGAATCACCCCCAATTCCACTATCTGGTTAAACAGACTATAAACTATAAATTATCGCTATTTCTTACCAAATGATCCCCTAACAGCAATAACTTAAACGTGTCATAAGCGTCGCCTCGTAGGAAACTAACCGCAAATCATATATATAACTATTGTAATTACTTCCGTCCGTCACAGTTATAAATAACTCGCGCCCACGTTGCAGTAAACGAGCCTAAACAAACCCGCCGTGCGACTTCAGACATACGGCGCGTACTTTTTTTACACACCCTCGGAGATATTTTTTTTGTGTGGTCTCTCGCTGAGATACTGTGTTTTTGCCACGGCTCGATTGTAATTCAATGCCACCCATCCCGTCTCGATCAAGTTTACCTACTTAAGCAACTATTTTGGGCAATTAACAAATCGCTTGATCGATTTAACACTACACAAACGATATAATTAAAAGAGTATAAATATAAATAAATAAATTCATGAATAGGGACAATAATCATATACTTTGCTCTGATCCCAACGTAAATAGAACAACGAAACCCCATATACCAGGAACCGTGACAATGTAGAAAAAGTATCTTTTACTTTTATCCGTCCGAGAATCAAACTTGGAGTTCGAGTCAATGCTGGAGACACCAAGAAAAGCGTGTCCACGAAGGCCGTATATATAAAAACCTAAAACTAAAACCTGACCTAAATTTTCAATTTAAAATACAAGAACTGCTAGTTTTAACCAACAAAAAGTAGCAGATTTTGTTTTAGTTTGTCTTTATTTTTTACGCATGTTATCCAACAACTTTGGCAATTGAGAACAGATTTATCTTACAAATATAATTTTTTGTTTGATATAACAGTAATGAATATTTATATTTTTAACATATTGTTTTTTGGCGTTTTTTAACATGGCGTCACTTTGCAGAATAAACCTTTCTTTCTTTCTTTCTTCTTTTTTTATGTCGGTATTATTTTTTTTAACTATTCATTTATATATCTTCGTCAAAGCTAACGACACAATGACGACGCTAAAACTATTTTATCGTTTTTAACAAAAGAACGTCTTTTGGCGCGCTTTTCGATAGCGGCGCAAAATGGCCGCTGTTAGATGGAGACGGCCGATAGTGGATGCAAAACCGGATTGATAGTGCTGCGTAGTGCGTCGTTGGTGACATTTATTGCCATCCGGGGGCAAGAGTTATGGCAGGCGTACACTCTCGAAAAGTTGTCCTTACAACTTATTTCGCTGGCACTTCTCCAGCGCTGTAAAGGAAGCGACGTTCTTTGGCGTGATATTAATTCATTCGATTCAGCCGAAAAACATCATAATTTTTCCCGATAACGCCATATTACGTCGCTTGCTGCGAGTGCTTCAAGTCTGCATACGCAAATGTGAAATTTTCCCAACTGGCACATTTATCTGTCTCGTGCTGTCTCGTTAAAGTAGTGTTTTTAATTAAATATGATAATTATTAACTATAACATGGCTTTCATTTCGGTTTAAAATTGGGCTATTTATCATTTCCCATTTATTTAATAAAAATAGCTATGTTAAAAATATTTACGTGCTTTCCAGTTCATAATTGTTAGGAATTTTGAAAACGGTAATTTTATTTTAAAGTTATAATGTTGTTTTGAAAAATGATCAGATTTCACGCAGGCCTATACTCTCGTGAGTCTACAAATAATCTATAAACACCAATTCGCAGAATTTCATTAGAAAACTTATCTTTCAACGAAAATAATGTTTACGTTAACAAAATTGACACACAATACTATATTCGATCACCATTAGAAAACAATAAAAATATTTGAAAAAGACAACATTTTTAAATCTTAGAAACAAATGCATTAAATTTAAATAATGAAACGGAAGAAAAAATCTTTAGTCATGCCATTTAAAAGAAAATTACATAAAAACAACAGCATTGTCAAATCGTCTGTTGTGTAAACATCGAGTGACTCGGAACGCGTTCGTGGGATGCCATATTGACGTTTTTTCTACCGTTTTGCCGGGAAGATTTATGGCCAGTGACAAAGTCAATTTCATGGGACGAGAGATACGGCACGCCCGACGCCCCGTCGAATGCCTTTATGATGGAATTTGGCATGGGCTTTTAACTCAAATTGTTCTTGAGTAAACATTTTACCTGACAATTGTGATGAATCGCTTCCGCTAATATTGTGAAAGCCTTGTCCACTTTGACAATTTAATTTCTCGGTAAAGCCTATTATTATCACAGCTTTTTTTCTGAGTTCTTGTATTTGAGGACTCAATAATGGTACAGTTTTTCTTATCGTGATGTGTATTACAATGAAATGAAAGATCTCTTAAAATACGATAAATATGTTTTAATTTTTTATTCCTAATCCGCTTACTGAGCGTGACGATTATGACAATCACATCTTACGGGTGAGTGTACAGTACAGTGGATTTTATCATGTATATGAATGTATATAATTTATTATTAAAATTATATATTCACGCCATTCCCTATACAGGGGTAGACAGAGGTCTAGACAGTTAAGCCATTTTTGCCATAATCGCCACACTTGGCAAGCGGATTATCGATCGCAGCACCAGACTAGTCGTACCTCAGACGCTGCTGCCCATCTGCGGTATGATTATTTTCGTCTAATATTTTTAGAGATCGTTATACCGCTATCTATCAGTTGCCCTAATGATTTTCAAGTCTGTTTCCCTTAGACGCCGCTTTCTTACCGTGGGTGTTGTACTCTCGGTAAGAAAGAATGTGGCAATATTCTTACGCCGTTACCACATGACCAAAAGGAATATAAAGCACATATAGTAGCGCAAACGTTATACTTATTGTACAGATTTACTATTGACCATGTCCTTGGAGTTTTAACCTCTAAAATCGTCCAACGCTGCAAAAGAAATTATCTCTTCCAAAAATTCAACTGTCTGCTTGTTTTCCAGCTCAATAAGAAACAATTTTAATATGTGGACTTCACATTAACCATTTACGCGTAAATTTATCAATGTAAAAACATTGATAACTCGCAGACTATAAATGATGTTTGTGCACAGAATATAAAATAAAACTCTTGTATTCGTAATGAATGGTGTTGTCAAGTTTATATTTCATTGGTGAAACGCGTACTCGAATGCTAAAATGCAACCGAAGTTAATATTTATATTCCAAACACGAATGGTAACACCTTTAGCGGATCGCGTAGTACTCACTAATATATTTTTTCGTAAATTATTATACCGAACATATCTGACGTGACATTGTTTCTGAAAGAAATAAATACTACGGCCCTATCTATATATTATTATTATTATTTATCTTCACGCACAATCCCTGACGGGGTAGCCAGAGAGAACAGATCGGCAAGTGTCACGATCCCTACATACTTCTTTCGCTTCTTTCAGATTCATCATCTTCTTCATACATGCACGTCTAGGTATCCGAGTACTCTTGACCCTCCTCTCTTCGAGCAATTTGCTCACATGGTCTTCGAAAGTTAACCTCGGTCTACTTCGACACCTTTTAATATTAACTTTCGCGCTATATATTTTCTTCACCATTCGGTCTTCACTCATTCGCTCAACGTGCCCAAACCATCGAAGCACGCCCTTATCCATTTTTGAGACAAGGTCATCTTTCAAACCTGCTATATTGCGAATCTCTTCGTTTCGCTTTCGGTCGGCCATGGTAAGGCCGCACATTTTACGAAGAGATCGCATCTCCACTGCATTCAACCTGCTTTTACCCAGGTTTCGCTGCCATATAACAAAGTCGGTACCAACACTGCGTTATGTATTGCAAGGCGTGCACTTTTCACAACGCCATGCCTTTTGATTAACGCAGTCAGGGCACCATTGACTTTGTTCCCGGCAGCGACACGCCTGTCCACATCTAAATCACATCTTCCATCCCGGCTAAACGCACTTCCCAAGTATACTATTTCATTCACCTGTTCTAGACATTCCTGATTTACCCAAATTTCGCACTTCGTTCTTTCTTCGTCCCTTTCAAATACCAGAACCTTAGTTTTATTAGCATTCAAACGGAGACCATTAATTTCACATTCTTCTTTCATACACGTGACTAATGCCTGCAGTTCTGCCTCTGATGGTGCTATAAGCACTGCATCATCAGCATAAAGCAGACAATTTACTTTTATGTCACCCAATTTCACACCCAAACAGCTATCTTTCAGCTTCTGTAAACAGCTGTCGAGATTCAGTATGAATAGCCAGGAAGACATGACACAACCCTGTTTTACGCCCGTTTGGACGCTAAACATGGGTGACAGGTCATGCCCTACCCGCACACAGGCTTTACAGTCACAGTAAAGTGACTGCACAGCCCTTAGCAATCGACCATCCACAACATACCCCGGCAACAGTTCCCACATTTTCTTCCTTACAACCTTATCAAATGCTTTCTCAAGATCCACAAAAGCACAGAAAATCTTCTGGTTAGCAACCAGAAGCTTCTCCGTGATCATGCGGAGAGAAAACATTTGATCCGTGCATCCTCTTCCAGGTCTAAATCCGCATTGTGCCTCCCATAGAAATCTTTCCGATTTATCTTGCATCCTACGTGTCAAAACCTTCGAGTAAACTTTACTTGCTAAACTGGTCAAGCTGATCGCCCGATAGCACCCGCATTCATAATGTGAACCTTTACCTTTATATAAAGGCACAATGACCGCGGATCGCCAATCATCCGGAACAGCTCCCGTTCGCCAGCACAAATTGCACAGCAGATGAAAGCTGTCCCAGACGCGTGGCCCACCATACTTGACCATTTCAGCAGTAACTCTGTCTAGTCCCGCAGCCTTACCACATTTCAAACTTCTAATCGCACATTCAATCTCTTTCATACTGATGACCTCAGTGTCATCGTGGTCCGAGTCTGGCGTACCAGTCACGGCGTCACCCCCGGATCCCTCACTAAGATCATCAGACGCATACATCTCTCTATAAAATTCGCTCCATCACTGCATGACGTCCGATTTTTCTGAGAGGACATCATTGATTCCCGAAATCACTTTATTCATTCTTAAGGCTGTCGCACCACTCCGGGTCCTTCCAACCTCTTTCCAGAAGAGTTTGCAGTTCTCCTTGAAGTTGTGCGACAACCTTTCGTCCGCTTCCATTCTACTCCTTTCACGCACTTCCTCAATCAATGCTTTCGTGTGAACTTTCTGGAGCTTATATCTTTCTTTCCTCTTCTCTCTCATATCCTATCCATATTACTAGAGGCCAAGTAGTCTAACCATGCTTTCTTCTTCTTATTTACAGCTTCTTTCACTTCGTCATTCCACCATGCATCACCCTTTTTACTACTACCTCTTTTCACAGTTCCACACACGTCTTCCGCTGCACTAATCATTCCATCTCTAAGGCTCTGCCATATTTCTTTTACACATTCTTTCCTAACACCAATGCTGTCCAGCTTTTCGGCTACCCTTGCTTAATATTTATTCCTAGTGTCCGCTTCCTGAAGCTTCCAGCTACGGATGCTACCGACCGACTGTGGTTCTGGTATCGCCGTCCGGTGGCGCCAACCCGCGAACAGACCCCTAAATCTAGTAATTACTAGGTAGTGATCCGTTCCCAGGTCAGCACCTCGGAACACTCGCGTATCCATCACCTGTTTTCGCAGTCGGTCATCCACCAGGAATAAATCGATCATACTTCTCTCATTCTCTCTTGTTCTAGTATACATATGGATTTTCTTGTGACTAAACATAGTGTTTGTCACAAGAAGACCCTTTTCCTTGCATACAGCCAGTATGAGCTTGCCAGCATCGTTAACCCTTCTATCGCCAAACATTCCAAGCACCGACTCGTACCCTGGCCGAGCGGTACCAACCCATCCATTCAAATCACCACATACAACAATTCTTTCGTTTCCTCTAACCAAGTCTAGAACTTCTCTTACATTCTCCCAAAACTCCTCCAGCTCAGCTCTGACGACGAAGCCACCGGCGCATAAACAGCCAAAAGGAATAACTTCGTCAGTCCCAATTTAAAGCGAACCCAGAGAAGTCTCGAGTTCACAACCTTATATTCAGTCATAACATCGACCAACCGAGACGACAGCAGCACCCCACTCCCTGGCAGGCGCTCTCGCTCTCCGGGACTCCGGACCATAGAGCTAACGCCCCGCCAGGGAGCTCTTCAGTACCACTGCCCTTCCGCTTGGTCTCCGACAAACACACGACATCTAATTCTCTTTCTTTCATTATTTCAATCAACTCATTCGTCTTATCTCTCATGCCTCCTCTAACATTCCACGTGCCAACTCTGCACTCCGTCCTCCACCTTCCGCCGTGTCGGGCTGTGCGTGACGGGTGGCGGTCCCCATCGCCGCTTTGCGCGCTGCATTTCACACCAACGGGGACGAACTGGTGTGCGTCGCCTTGGGGGGACGCCCTAACCCTCGTTGGCATGGGTGCACAGCTGTGTAGAATTGCAGCCCTGAAAAGGGCTGGCAGGGGTCGCGACGAGCACGCTTCTACAATGACCCCCAATCTATATATGGATTTAGAAATAGCATGGAAAAAATATTGTATAGGCAACTTAATATTTTTTAACTTATCTAAAAAGATAAAACATAGATTTACTACTCTATTCATTTTACCATAGTAAATTGACATTTGTAATTTAAAATTTCATGTTCATTGTTCACGTGGAATTCTTGTAACAATAAAAAAATAAACAGTACCGTAACGTCTTCAACTATATTTTGTTTTAGATTTTATTTACCGTTGCAAATTTATTTAGATGGGCGTAATTTCTGAGACATTTCGTTAATATGCGAAAAAAAAATCAATTAATTTTATTTAGAATATATGTACATTCTACCAATTTCGATCACAAGGCACAACTGGAACGTCGCAAGTATTTTTCTGTTTATCCCATCAGGCAAAAGCAGCTGTATGGTTCAGCCAGGTGGAAAATGCGACAACTCCATCATATTAATTAATATGTCAGCAGCAAGGATCGCTCCTAGAAAAGCGACGGTTCAAGGAAACGCGGGCAACAGAACTAATATTATCATTACAAATATCTCACGTGCACGACACCGGTTCGTCGAAACTTTGTTTTTTTTTTTTAGGTTTTTTGTATCCGAACACTGGCATTTTATACATTGTAACATTTGTCGTTTATCAATTTTACGATACTTCACGATAGCCAAATGGTTGTGTGATCGGAATTCTCGTCAAGAGATCCAAGTTCGATACCCAGCAGGCTCGTACCAACGAGTTTTTTTTTTCTAAAATTAATGTACGATTTATATCGTTGGCTTGGACGTCAAGACGGCGATGAGCTCACCACCTGTCACGTTGTCCCAAAAATGTCGTTGGTGGTAAGTGGGCCGAAAGGACATAATTTTCTAGATCTCTGTCTAGTTTTAGGGGTGGCGTGAAAATATTTATTTTAACAATTTCACGTATAATGTACTGTTACAAGTATTGATGTGTAGTTACGAAATAAGAATACACCACCCGCCTTTCTTCCCTTGGCTCTTGAAAGATGGCTAAGGGAAACGCTGTGATTATTCGTTATGATTATTTTAATAGATAACGGGATAATCATCTCAAAAAATATCGGGCCGATATTAAAAAAAATCTTTCACGCACCTCCTAACACTGGGTCTAAACAATTACGTCATTTTGACCATAAGTTTTTAATCGTACATAAGTTTTGAAAAAAAAAACCTACGTTCAATTATTGTACGATATTAATTTGATATTACGATAACAATTATTGTACGATATTAATTTATTGTACGATATTATTTTCTTTTAATCATCGGTATATCAGGTAGAAATCGCTTACAGCTATGTGACGAACGTTTGCGTTCCGTAATTTTAAATCTTATAAATTCGATGCAATATATTATCTATTTTAGCTATCTACACATGATATATAAAGATTGTTAAATAATTTATATCGACATTGCACCTCACACATCTTTTCATCCACACATATTTTCGTCGCCTAAAGTTGATTGGCAGAGAATGCCACATGGTAAGTCCGCCTTTTGTAAATCATATTTTACAATAAAATATTAACAAATTCATAGAGACAGCATGAAATATAATGCCCAAACATCTTTACGTACAATTTTCTCAACAAATATACGAAGAGTACTAACATAAAGGTGTTCTTAAAATTATAATTTGAAATATTTCTCTCGTGTCTTCATTCAATATTAAAGAGTGTATGCTGCAGACATAACATAACATTTTGTCATAAAACAAATACAATATTCCTGGTCTAAGGCACACGGTGCTCGCCATCAATCGGCACTTAATGAGGAGATGGTATGATAGTGACAGGTCCTGGCGGGAGAGCGTGGCGCCGTGCCCCAGGAGTGGCGCCTTAATGAGCCATGTCTTCCACAAAAAATCATTTACGTCTTATCGACTGCAAAGAGCTACAGTTTTCATCCACGTTTAACGTTCTAGTGACTTTTAATAAGATTTATTTCTATGTTAACTTTATTTATAGAAAATATTCAAATGTTTGTTAAATACGCGAATACTACACATTTTAAATAAAACGATTTTTGGATTTTATAGCGTCCTTAATTAGTTTTTACAATCTATTTTTCCTTGCCGATGACCACTGATGCATTACAGCATCCGTGGTCACGGGGGGACTGAGGTCTTGAAGACGAGTCTAGAGTCACGATTGTTGAGTTTTTAGGTGATCGGAATGCAAGTCAAGAGACTCGAATTGGATCCTCAAGTGGCAAGCTCGTGCAGTACTGTAATGGGTATTTCTTAACCACGGACTTTAGATATAAATATAGTAAGTTTTTTACCAAAAAAAATTAAATATAGTAAAGACGGCGACAGACTCACCACCAGTCACGTCGTGCCAAAAATGTCTTCGGTGGAAGGTGGGTCGAAAAGACTTAATTCTCTAGAATTTGTCTGCCCCGTATTGGGAATGGCGTAAATATATATTTTAATACAATTTAATACAAATGTTGGAATTTACAAAACATCATGCGTAAAGTCGGGCAAAAAACAAGGTTATTGGTATCCCTTCGACGTTCGTTCCAATTACAAGCGCTGGATCACGAAGGGTCGCAATCGATGGTATCTGTCACGAGCTACCAGGGCAGCAGACATCTAAACGACTCCAATTGACTTAATTAAAGTGCTCGCTTTTGTTGCTTTTTTAAAAACAACTTGCTTTAAGCAACCAAACATAAGCTTAGAGTATATTTAGTACAAAAAATATATTTTTTAATATTTTTTTTTTGTTATCCTATTAAACTGTTTATTTGATTAACTATAGCAGAGTGGTTGGGTGATCGGGATTGGAGTTCGATCTCCAGGTGGCAGACTCCAACTACTCAAACTACCAATGGGTTTTATCAAAAACTTAAGTACGAATTATATCGTTGACTTGGACATAAAGATGGCGACGGAAACGGGCTCACCACCTGTCACGTTGTCCCAAAAAGTGTTATCGGTGGGAGGTGGGTCGAAGGGGCTCCATTGTCTAGACCTCTGTTTCCTCTAATATTGAGAATTACAATAAGACAAAAAAGCAATAAAATTAATTTCACAAAAATTAAAAGACAATAAGTAAATATTATAATATTATGATAAAAATAATAATAAATAATATCTTCACGCAATTCCCAATACAGGGGTAGACAGAGGTCAAGTCTAGACAATTAAGTTCCTTTAACCCACCTTCCACCGAAGATATTTTCGGGACAACGTGACAGGTGGTGAGCCCATCGCCGCCTTTATGTCCAAGCCAACGATGAAATTCGTACATAAGTTTTTGAAAAACTCATTGGTACTGCCACCTGGGGATCGAACTCGGGTCTCTCGACTCGAAATTCCGACCACCCAACAACTCGGCTATCGTGACTTTTTGAAAGCTAATATATAAAGAAGAGTTACTCAGTTTTTTTTTGTCTGTTGCGTAGTCACAGCAATTTGGCTGAATGGATCTGGATTAAGATACTAAAGATTGTGGATAACGAAAAACATCTAAAATAAACCCTTATTTAAAATAATATTTTATTCTATGTTGATAAATTTAAATAATATAAAATATTTTAATACTGTCACATTCAAATATTTTATCCGAATCAAAAACTACCGCGAAAAGGAACCGTTTTCCCGCCATTTCGTGTTTAAAAAATTGTTTGCAATTTCTACATTTGTTTTTTTTATAATCTGTGCACCCGCATATTCAGCCACACCCGCTTTATTATTTGAGTGTCACAGCTTACGTAGGTGGTCGCACGCCCAGTCACTTCCAAAGTCAACATGCTATCTTTGTTGTCCACCTTTGTTGCGCTCGAACTCGGACCTCCGGCGAGACATCCATGAGGTTTTCACACAATACGACTACATCCCACAGAGAGCGACAACGATCTATGAAATGGGGACTTACGTTTTTCCTTTTTATGACAAGTTAATAGAAACATTTGTAGAATGACTGTTACCGCGCCATTTTTCGCTTGATATATCGATTTGTTTTTAGAATTGCATGATAAAAAAAACTTCTTCGCTAGAGAACAGAGACATATATCCCATGTGTGTCTAACGACCTCACATACTACATACATGCCGGTTTTCATATTGTTAATTTTTTTTAAATTGTTGAAATTATTTTACATGCTACATAATAGTAGTAGTACTAATTTATTTGTATATAAATAAATATCTATATGCGTAAATCGCGATAGCCGAGTGATTGAGTGGTTGGAATTTTGAGTCAAGAGACCCCCGTTCGAACCCCAGGCTCGTACCAATAGGTTTGTCAAAAACTTATGTACGAATTATATCGTTGGATTGGACGTAAAGATGGCGACGGGCTCTCCACCTGTCACGTTGTCCCGAAAATATCTTCGGTGGAAGGTGGGTCGAAGTGACTTAATTGTCTAGACTAGACCTCTGTATACCCCTGTATTTATTTGGATTCAAATATTTGCCACGCATTAACGGATTTATATATTTTTCTGCGTGAAGTGTGAGTTAACAGACCACTGATGGTACATCCCTTATGGAGCCCTTAACACCTGCAAATTAACTTTAAATATTTTGCATAATTTTAGTTAGGCAATGCAGTTTTAAAAGTTTATTTTTTTCCTTTACTCTCCTATAACCTTTAGTTCACTACACGACCACCCAGTTACTTTTAAAATGAGTTAAAGAGAACCTATAAATATACGGAAATTTAAATCTGCAAGCGATACTCAGTAAATATATTTTTAACATTTTTCATCATTCATTATTTATCATATATTATCGTTAATATGAATTGACATTCACCTAGTTTCCCTCACTTCTGACACTTCATCAGGGCTTGTAAACGTCCACAGCAGAATAACCTATACCTTAGGAAGGTTTGCCAGAAACACCACGCTCTGCAAGAGGATTGGCGATTGCACTACCCATCACACACTCTAGACGCTGCTACCGCTGCTGCCCATTAGGAGTCTCCTTAATTTTCGAAGTTTCTATCCCGCCATCTCTCGGTGATCATTGCGAAATTCTTTACACTTAGTCTCCTCTTACGATACCCCATGGAAGTCATATATATTATTCTAACGCCTATACGTGGCACAATTGTCCTAAAAGTAGGAAGCTTTATGCGTACGGCGCTCGCGGTGTGCGATCCTTGCGTGAGTTGCGCTGACGAGGTGCGCCAAGTTATTGCGGTAATTGCGCGCTTGCAGCGCGTGAGCACCTCTCGAGCTGTGCGCGGGCGGAGCATTCGCATACCTAACGGTCTGTTAAAGTCCACTGCAGAACATAGGCCTCTTCCATTAAGAGGATTTCCCATAATCGCCACCCTTGGCAAACGGATTGGCGATCGCAGTAGCAGACCTCTTCCACCTCAGACGCTGCCGCTCATCTGCGGTGTATTATTTTGGTGTGATATTTTTAGAGATGATTACCCCGCCATCGGTTACCATAACGATGCTCTGGGCTGTTTCTCTTTGTCGTATCTTACGACACCCACGAATATATTCTTATACCGTTACCACACAACTACTTTAAAAATGAACTCGTTAACAGGATTCATGACACAACATTTCAAATTAACAATAACTATGCATACTCTATGGTTATGACACATTTATGGATATTTTATGACACTACGTGAAAAACAATCCGCATGTTATTGTTGTGGCTGTTTGAGTTTTCATTTTCTTTGCGACTCGGTCATAATTTAATTTAAAAACACTCGTAAATCTCGCCTGCGGTTTTCCTTTTGCTTGGATTAATAAACAATTTTTATTGACGAGGTCTTATTTTTTTATCTAAATTCTATTATTTTGTTCATGACAACTCCATAAAAAAACAAAAATTGGTTTATTACAGATAATAAAAAAGAGCATTCAATCCAGCTGATCATAAATGGCCAATGCGGTTCATATTACCTGCAAACCAGTTCAAAAGATGCTTAAAGATGCCTAGTCACCCTAAAGGACTAAGATACCTAAATGTCGCTGTCCGTAATTACGCTATTTTTATACCCTTGTAAAAACTTGTGTTTAACAAGTTTTTACAATACTATTTGGCGACAGTAACAGATAAGAGTGCGGCATAGACTCAGACGACTCCTAGGCAAAGAAGCCAACCTCCTACATGAGTTGTTTTTATATATATATATATATGTTTTTATATATTTAACTGAGGAGGTCTCTTTGGGCTGTGCGTTACTGTCTGTATGTGATATCGTGGAGGTTAATAAATTTAGGAGGTTTATTAACCTCCACGGCATGACGCTTTTAGCCTAGATGCCTTTATAGCTTCATCAACTAAATCACACATCTACATCACTGGGCCTGAGGGGTAGCTAAAGAGGATAGATCGCGTACTGTCACGATCAGTACATACCTCTTTCGCTTCCTTCAAATTCATAATTCTTCCGAGTACTCTTGGCCCTCTCCTCTCTGAGCAATTTGCTCACATGGTCTTCGAAATGAAATCGAATATTTTAAAATAAGTACAACTTCGTAGTGACGTTCGTGCCCGCCATTATGTACACCAGGCATAGTTAGTATTCTTTCAAATAATATTCTGTGCCTTTTTACTAACAAAGTACAGCATCTGTAAGTTGCTGAAATGCTAGTTGCATTAGTGATCGCAGAAGTCTTAAAATAAAATTTTTATTTCTGTATATATTTGTTGAGGTTGGTCCACACTAGTTATAAGCTGTTTATCATAATCACCAATACAACGGCCTAAAAAATAACGGGGGTATTTGTCACCCTAGGCAAACGGATTTACATCTCAGTAGCAGACATCTAGAACCTTAGACGCTACTGCCCGTCACCAGTCTGCTGAATTTTGAAATTGAATTTTTCGTAATAGTTATTTCGCCATCTGTTAATAGCCAGTAGTATTTTCAAGGCTTCCCCTTAGTCGCCTCTTAAGACAACCACGAAAAGAAATAGCATATACTTAAGCCGATACAACACAACAATATTTTTTCCCTCTTCGCAAGCACGCCTTGCACAGCAAGCTATTACTCCATGTTTATTAATTTTACACATTTAGTCCATAAGTACTTCGTATTCGCACTGCCATAATAAAACTAATAACAGGATCTTCTTATCTCAGTATTTTAAATGGAGTCTAAAACGAGTACCAACGTCAGCCGGTCAAAACGCTAACGCATATACAAGTATTAAAAAAATATTATTTGCATTATGGCCGCCTTCGCGCCAAATTCGAATTTATATGCTTCATTTTGAAATTGAAAATGGCCGACTCCGTGTCGCCGCCTCCGTTGACGTTTTATCGGTCTATAAAAATTTTACGTTTAATATGTTTTGAGAGAACTCTAATGCTGTTGTGATTTTTTTATAGTGGGATTATGTTAAATGTTGTAACACTCTTAAGAAATATAATACCGAAGTATTACAATATAAATATACAGTTACTCAAACGAAATGTAGTTTTAGCAATTATAGTTATCTCGTATACAAATCCCAAAATTTAATATCTAAGCTATTAAAACTTCGTAATTACGATAATTACAGGTGTATATATATATTTTATGACACTACGTGAAAAACAATCCGCATGTTATTGTTGTGGCTGTTTGAGTTTTCACTTTCTTTGCGACTCGGTCATAATTTAATTTAAAAACACTGTAAATCTCGCCTGCGGTTTTCCTTTTGCTTAGATTAATAAACAGTTTTTATTGACGAGGTCTTATTTTTTATCTAAATTCTATTATTTTGTTCATGACAACTCCATAAAACAAAATTGGTTTATTACAGATAATAAAAAAGAGCATTCAATCCAGCTGATCATAAATGGCCAATGCGGTTCATATTACCTGCAAACCAGTTCAAAAGATGCTTAAAGATGCCTAGTCACCCTAAAGGACTAAGATACCTAAATGTCGCTGTCCGTAATTACGCTATTTTTATACCCTTGTAAAAACTTGTGTTTAACAAGTTTTTACAATACTATTTGGCGACAGTAATAGATAAGAGTGCGGCATAGACTCAGACGACTCCTAGGCAAAGAAGCCAACCTCCTACATGAGTTGTTTTTATATATATATATGTTTTTATATATTTAACTGAGGAGGTCTCTTTGGGCTGTGCGTTACTGTCTGTATGTGATATCGTGGAGGTTAATAAATTTAGGAGGTTTATTAACCTCCACGGCATGACGCTTTTAGCCTAGAGGCCTTTATAGCTTCATCAACTAAATCACACATCTACATCACTGGGCCTGAGGGGTAGCTAAAGAGGATAGATCGCGTACTGTCACGATCAGTACATACCTCTTTCGCTTCCTTCAAATTCATAATTCTTCCGAGTACTCTTGGCCCTCTCCTCTCTGAGCAATTTGCTCACATGGTCTTCGAAATGAAATCGAATATTTTAAAATAAGTACAACCTCGTAGTGACGTTCGTGCCCGCCATTATGTACACCAGGCATAGTTAGTATTCTTTCAAATAATATTCTGTGCCTTTTTACTAACAAAGTACAGCATCTGTAAGTTGCTGAAATGCTAGTTGCATTAGTGATCGCAGAAGTCTTAAAATAAAAATTTTATTTCTGTATATATTTGTTGAGGTTGGTCCACACTAGTTATAAGCTGTTTATCATAATCACCAATACAACGGCCTAAAAAATAACGGGGGTATTTGTCACCCTAGGCAAACGGATTTAAATCTCAGTAGCAGACATCTAGAACCTTAGACGCTACTGCCCGTCACCAGTCTGCTGAATTTTGAAATTGAAAATGACCGACTCCGTGTCGCCGCCTCCGTTGACGTTTTATCGGTCTATAAAAATTTTACGTTTAATATGTTTTGAGAGAACTCTAATGCTGTTGTGATTTTTTTATAGTGGGATTATGTTAAATGTTGTAACACTCTTAAGAAATATAATACCGAAGTATTACAATTAAAAATATACAGTTACTCAAACGAAATGTAGTTTTAGCAATTATAGTTATCTCGTATACAAATCCCAAAATTTCATATCTAAGCTATTAAAACTTCGTAATTACGATAATTACAGGTGTATATATATATTTTATAGACGCATGTCCTCGAAATATATTTAAATAACCCATTCGGATTGAGTGTTGAGCTCGCGTCACGTCCATGCGTACGTTATTGAATTCCGATGGTTCCATCGAGCCTCGGAAAGGAACTTAAGTATTGCCATGAATCCAAAACCGTCACAATCACTATTCGGGTTAACTGTTATTGATACAGGTTGTTTACACGTGGAATTCGTTTTCGCTGTACTACAAGATGTATAAAGATGGTGTGTCACGATAGCCCAATGGTTCGGTGACCGAAATTCGAGTAAAGAGATCCGAGTTCGATTCGCACGTTATTCGCAAGTAGGCTCGTAGTAATGGGTTTTTCAAAACTTATGTACTTATATCGTTAGCTTGGACATAAAGACGGCGACGGGCTCACCATCTGTCACGTTGTCCCGAAAATATCTTCACGCAATTCCCAATACAGGGTTAGACAGAGGTCTAGTCAAGACAATTAAGTCCCTTTGACCCACCTTCCACCGAAGATATTTTCGGGACATCGTAACGGGTGGTGAGCCTGTCGCCGTCTTTATGTCCAAACCAACGATATAATTCGTACATAAGTTTTTAAAACCCATTGGTACGAGCCTACCACTTGGTGATCGAACTCGGTTCTCTCGATATTCCGACCACCAAACCACTCGGTTATCGTGACTCAATCGCGATTAACATAGAAAAAAAAATATCTTCACGCAATTCCCAATACAGGGGTAGACAGAGGTCTAGTCAAGACAATTAAGTCCCTTTGACCCACCTTCCACCGAAGATATTTTCGGGTCATCGTGACGGGTGGTGAGCCCGTCGCCGTCTTTATGTCCAAACCAACGATATAATTCGTACATAAGTTTTTTAAAACCCATTGGTACGAGCCTACCACTTGGGGATCGAACTCGGTTCTCTCGATATTCCGACCACCCAACCACTCGGTTATCGTGACTCAATCGCGATTAACATAGAAAAAGAAAATATCTTCACGCAATTCCCAATACAGGGGTAGACAGAGGTCTAGTCAAGACAATTAAGTCCCTTTGACCCACCTTCCACCGAAGATATTTTCGGGACATCGTGACGGGTGGTGAGCCCGTCGCCGTCTTTATGTCCAAACCAACGATATAATTCGTACATAAGTTTTTTAAAACCCATTGGTACGAGCCTACCACTTGGGGATCGAACTCGGTTCTCTCGATATTCCGACCACCCAACCGTGACTCAATCGCGATTAACATAGGATATTTTAAATCCCTACTAAAATTACAATAATATTACCCAAGTTATCCAAAAACTTTGCCTATAAAATACATTACTTAACGAGCGTTGTCATTTTTATTTATTAGAAAATTAATGTTACAATGGAGATCCCTTTAACACTTAATATTCAACTATATAAGTGTAAAAAATAGTTAGGTTAGTAAACTATCCAATAAAGTATCAGCTGTTTCTATTTGTATGAGGAAATAAATAATGATATTGTGATTTTATTTACTTTCTAATGATAATTTTCATTACTTTGACTGTTATTTAAGGACATCAAAACCAAACCCGCTGGTAAAACCAAGTACTAAAGGGTCAAAGAGACTTAATCGACTAGACTAGACCTCTGTCTACAATACTAGAATTTTTTTTTACAATACAGATCTATTACAATTAGACTGTAGGATCTTACTTCTTACACCAATTATATATACATACATAAATAGAAACAACGTCACACACATTGATGTGATCCCAAAGTAAGTATCTAAAGATCTTGCGTTATTGAATCTCCAAGGAGGTACCACAAACATCCAGACAAGAGATAATATAGAAAAAGTGGTAACGGAACCTTAGTGCTGCATGAAAGTGCACTGGTGCACTATGAAATCCGAAGCGCACCCCTCTCGTTCATGCGGATCGCCATGATATAAGTATGAATGGACGAATTTTGTTACTTTATCACATCAGAAGGGCTGAACGGATCTCGATGCAGGAATTCAGAAAAAAAAAACAAACTCCTCCTCCGAATACAACAAATAAAAATCTTTTAAGATTATGAAAATTATTGTGTACAAGACAAAAAAAACTGCTTTATGTTAATATGTTTTTTTTTTACAGAAAAGGGAGACAAACGAGCAGGTGGCTCACGTGATGGAATTTTAATACACGAAATTCAGAAGTTTGTTAGACTTCTACTTCACGCCGGTATTCTGTGAGGTCGAGGTGGTACTTCCCCAGTCGAGCCGGCCCATTCATGCAACAGCAAAAGCTGATGCGTGGCTCTACCACAAAATTTTTATGTAATTAACTATTCATGAATAATTTGTATCTTCTTCATCTTTACAACCTATCAAAAGTCCACTGCTGTACATAGGCCTCCTCCAAAGATTTCCACAAACAAAGATCCCGAGCACCTGCATCCATCGATTTCTCGCAATGTTGTGCAGGTTGTCACTCCATCTTGTAGGGGGACGTCTTACACTACATTTGCCAGAACGAGGCTGCCACTCGAAAATTTTTCTTCTCCAACGGTTGTAATGTCTATAATATTTCATAATTACAATCCTTGTCAAGGAGTCTTATACAACGCTACCAAACGAGCGTTTCCTGGTCATTATCAAATTATAAAAACGTTAATACGAAAATACTGTTTGTTCACCATTTTAAATTTACAAAATAGTTGTTAATACACTATAAAAAAGCAGTAAAGGACACGTGTCCCGCATATTTCCTAAGTGTCGCTCGTTAATTTGTGCAACACACACTGTTTTTTAAGCACAATAACATCGTAAAAATATAATTTTATAGTTTTTAATGGCCCTTTCACACCACCTCCAATTTCTGTTTCCAAACTCAAATTATTGTAGAGATAATATTCAAATATTGCACACCAACTAGGATCCAGGAATACGTAAAGATATTTTTGTTGGTGGTTCTTCAACTTTCTAATAACTTTGTAAAACAATTCGATTTTTAACTTTTTCTAATTTCACGCATTTTTCAATACTAGAGTATTATTTATTAAATAGTAAGCATTCGATAATGAAGACTTAGATCCAATAATGAAAGAAACTTATTTGTTACCTCTTTTTAAGGTTAATTTAAATAAAATTCAAATGTCTTCACGCAATTCGCAATACAGAGATGGGACAGAGGTCTAGTCTAGACAATTAAGTCCCTTCGACCCACCTTTCACCGAAGATTTTCGGGATAATGTGACAAGTGGTGAGCCCGTCGCCGTCTTTATGTCCAAACCAACGATATAATTCGTACATAAGTTTTGAAAAACTAATAAGGTTAATTAGAACGTGACTATTAAGGTTAATTAGAACTTAAATATTGCCGTGAATATATCTGAATACATAATCAGTTGTTAAGTTCATTTACACTTTGCAGTTAGAATAGCCAAGTGGTTGGGTGATGGGAACTCGAGTCAAGAGACCAGAGTTCAATCCCCTGGTGGTAGGCTCGTAACAATGTTATTTATGTCGTTGGTTGGTAAAGACACGACAGGCTCACTTCACTGTCACGTTATGTCAAAAAAAAGTATTCGGTGAAAGATGGGTTGAAATGGCTTAATTGTCTGGGCCGCTGTCTACCCCAATATTGAGAATAAGCCTGAAGATAAAAATTTATACATTACACTATGCACAAAAGCTTTAAAGATCCACGGGGAGAGGGATTCCGAGGTCAGTTCAATGAAGAAAACATTGTTTCTAAATTTTTCAAATTTGGGTGTCTGTGGCACCTTTCTTGTTTATAATTTCAATACACAAATGCTTTAGCTACTTACTTTAGGATCAGAGCAATGTATGTGATGTCCCTATCTATAAAAAAATTAATAAAAGATGTCTTATAATATTTATTTTCGCCGCCTATACTCCAAGATCCGGTGTAGTCGTAAATAATTCATGTATAATATAATTTAAATCTGTAAGTATTTGTCGATTGTAAATTAGGCGATATTTATGGCTTTTAAATCGGATATTAAGTGTAAAGGGATTTTTAGGCGCTTAAGTAGCGGCCGAGGGTTGTCAAAAGTGTTTCAATATCAAAATCTGAATTGATGTCTCAATAAATAGACGCATTCTTTAACACCTTTTCATCGTTTACTTGATCGTAGGAATGGAAGCGAGATTTGATGCAATAGCAAAAGCTGATGCGTGGCTCTACCACAAAATTTTTAAGTAATTAACTATTCATGAATAATTTGTATCCTCTTCATCTTAACAACCTATCAAAATTCCACTGCTGTACATAGGCCTCCCTCAAAGATTTCCACAAAGAAACAGCACCTGCATCCATCGATTTCCCGCAATATTGTGCAGGTCGTCACTCCATCTTGTAGGGGGACGTCCTACACTACTTTTGCCAGAACGAGGCTGCCACTCGAAAATTTTTCTTCTCCAACGGTTGTAATGTCTATAATATTTCATAATTACAATCCTTGTCAAGGAGTCTTATACAATGCTACCAAACGAGCGTTTCCTGTTCATTATCAAATTATAAAACCGTTAATACGAAAATATTGTTTGTTCACCATTTTAAATTTACAAAATAGTTGTTAATACCCTATAAAAAAGCAGTAAAGGACACGTGTCCCGCATATTTCCTAAGTGTCGCTCGTTAATTTGTGCAACACACACTGTTTTTTAAGCACAATAACATCGTAAAAATATAATTTTATAGTTTTTAATGGCCCTTTCACACCACCTCCAATTTCTGTTTCCAAACTCAAATTACTGTAGAGATAATATTCAAATATTGCACACCACCGAAGACCGAGGAATACGTAAAGATATTTTTGTTGGTGGTTCTTCAACCTTCTAATAACTTTGTAAAACAAGTCGATTTTTAACTTTTTCTAATTTCCCGCATTTTTCAAAACTGGAGTATTATTTATTAAATAGAAAGCTTTCGATAATTAAGACTTAGATCCAATGATGAATCGCATTGTTAGCCTTCCTTTGATTTTATACAACAACATATATGTCTGTGCCAACGATAAAACTTGTGCATAAATTTTGAAAAGACCCATACTAGCCTCTCCTGAGGACCGAAATCGGGTCTGTTGAATCGAATTCGATTACCCAACCACTAAGCTATAGTAACTTTCAGTGACTCGAGTACACTCATTAATATTCATCACCCAAATATGTGATGCTAGCGGCATTCGAACCCACAACCCGTTCTTCCAAGGCGGTGTGACAGCTGGACCACAATGAAATGTTTCTCACATAATTTAATTAGTAGTATTATGAGTCACGATAGCCAAGAGGTTGGGTGGTCGGAATTTTGAGTCAAAAGATCCGAGTTCAATCCCCTGGTGGTAGGCTCGTAACAATGTTATTTATATCGTTGGTTGGTAAAGACACGACAGGCTCACTTCACTGTCACGTTATGTCAAAAAAGTATTCGGTGAAAGATGGGTTGAAATGGCTTAATTGTCTGGACCGCTGTCTACTCCAATATTGAGAATAAGCCTGAAGATAAAAATTAATAAAAGATGTCATATAATATTTATTTTCGCCGCCTATACCCAAGATCCGGTGTAGTCGTAAATAATTCATGTATAATATAATTTAAATCTGTAAGTATTTGTCGATTGTAAATTAGGCGATATTTATGGCTTTTAAATCGGATATTATGTAAGGGATTTTAGGCGCTTGAGTAGCGACCGAGGGTTGTCAAAAGTGTTTCAATATCAAAATCTGAATTGATGTCTCAATAAATAGACGCATTCTTTAACACCTTTTCATCGTTTACTTGATCGTAGGAATGGAAGCGAGATTTGATGAAAAATAAATAAACACTCGCAATGATGAATCGCATTGTTAGCCTTCCTTTGATTTTATACAACAACATATATGTCTGAGCCAACGATAAAACTTGTGCATAAATTTTGAAAAGACCCATACTAGCCTCTCCTGAGGACCGAAATCGGGTCTGTTGAATCGAATTCGATTACCCAACCACTAAGCTATAGTAACTTTCAGTGACTCGAGTACACTCATTAATATTCATCACCCAAATATGTGATGCTAGCGGCATTCGAACCCACAACCCGTTCTTCCAAGGCGGTGTGACAGCTGGACCACAATGAAATGTTTCTCACATAATTTAATTAGTAGTATTATGAGTCACGATAGCCAAGAGGTTGGGTGGTCGGAATTTTGAGTCAAAAGATCCGAGTTCAATCCCCTGGTGGTAGGCTCGTAACAATGTTATTTATATCGTTGGTTGGTAAAGACACGACAGGCTCACTTCACTGTCACGTTATGTCAAAAAAAAGTATTCGGTGAAAGATGGGTTGAAATGGCTTAATTGTCTGGACCGCTGTCTACTCCAATATTGAGAATAAGCCTGAAGATAAAAATTTATACATTACACTATGCACAAAAGCTTTAAAGAATCCACGGGTAGAGGGATTCCGAGGTCAGTTCAATGAAGAAAACATTGTTTCTAAATTTTTCAAATTTTCAAATTTGGGTGTCTGTGGCACCTTTCTTGTTTATAATTTCAATACACAAATGCTTTAGCTACTTACTTTAGGATCAGAGCAATGTATGTGATGTCCCTATCTATAAAAAAATTAATAAAAGATGTCATATAATATTTATTTTCGCCGCCTATACTCCAAGATCCGGTGTAGTCGTAAATAATTCATGTATAATATAATTTAAATCTGTAAGTATTTGTCGATTGTAAATTAGGCGATATTTATGGCTTTTAAATCGGATATTAAGTGTAAAGGGATTTTTAGGCGCTTAAGTAGCGACCGAGGGTTGTCAAAAGTGTTTCAATATCAAAATCTGAATTGATGTCTCAATAAATAGACGCATTCTTTAACACCTTTTCATCGTTTACTTGATCGTAGGAATGGAAGCGAGATGTGATGAATAATAAATAAACACTCGCAATGATGAATCGCATTGTTAGTCTTCCTTTGATTTTATACAACAACATATATGTCTGTGCCAACGATAAAAATTGTGCATAAATTTTGAAAAGACCCATACTAGCCTCTCCTGAGGACCGAAATCGGGTCTGTTGAATCGAATTCCGATTACCCAACCACTAAGCTATAGTAACTTTCAGTGACTCGAGTACACTCATTAATATTCATCACCCAAATATGTGATGCTAGCGGCATTCGAACCCACAACCCGTTCTTCCAAGGCGGTGTGACAGCTGGACCACAATGAAATGTTTCTCACAAAATTTAATTAGTAGTATTATGAGTCACGATAGCCAAGAGGTTGGGTGGTCGGAATTTTGAGTCAAAAGATCCGAGTTCAATCCCCAGTTCGCGGCTCGTACCAATGGGTTTTTCAAAACCTGTGTACGATTCATATTGTTGGCTTGGACATAAAGACGGCGACGGGTTCGCCACCTGTAACGTGATCCCGAAATTATCTTCGGTGGAAGGTGGGTCGAAGGGACTATATTGTATAGACTAGACCTCTGTCTCTACCCCTGTATTGGGAATTGCGTGAAAATATTTTATTTTATTTTTTATACAAATTTAGATTTTTTAAAGTAAATATTCCAAACAAAAAAGTGGCAGCCCTGATAAAACCGGGGGCCTATATTTGCTTTACGGCGAGAGCAGGCTATAAAGTTGTGAAAGCAGATACTTATAGCAGTATTACAAGAGAGCTTCGGATATTGGAAATATTTATATGATTTCATTATAAGTCCGACTCGAACGAAATCAATGATTCCTATACAAATTTTATTCCATGTAGCCCAGCTACTAAAATTATTAAAAGTTTACTGCATTACCTGTTAGAGAGACATACTTTACATATAAAGTGTTTCTGGTATGATTTTATTATGCAAAACAAGTAAAAAAGTAGTAATTTCCCAAAGATAATAATTTCTGTCTCTAACGGGGTATAATCCACTGCCTCGCAGAATATCGTTAATAAGAAACATGAAATGGCACTGTTTTTCTTTCGGTAAGTAGGCCAAAGGTCTCGTCTCGCAATACTATAAACTTTAGAGGCTCATCTTCATGGGTGGTTTGATAATTTTCAAGACGATTTTTTAGGGACACCCACGATAAGAAACGGACTGATATTATTCTAACGCCGCGGCCTTATTACTGATTTCTTTGTTTGTAAAAATTAGATAAATTATTAAAACTGTAGAAGTTAAAACTGTTTAAGTTATATATCACCTTGTATGACGAATCAGATTTTTAAGTTTTACTTTGTTACTATACTAGGCCGTGACAAAATTTCGAAGACAACGTGAGCAAAATGCTCGAAAAGTAGACGTGCGCTTATGAAGAATCTGAAAGAAGCGAAAGAGATATGAGAGGATCGAGAGACTTGCTCTGTCTCCTTGCCGACCCCGTCAGGGATTATAGATTATAAAATTAAAAAAAAACCTGTGTACTCTTAGTTTAGCCAACACAATTTTTGTTAATGTCACGCTATCGAAAATTGTTTCTATAAATGTAACATTGTCACCTACAAGTGGAGTTATGCGGTGTACAAACTTGTCTGTTTGTCCGTCCGTGCCACCTCGACGGTGTTTGCGATGCACGCACTGCAAGCAACTGATTAAACAAATACTTCCCGTCTTATTGAGGCCAAAGAGTGGACACTTGCAAGTTTTTCTAATGTTTTTCTTAGCATTGTGATAGATCTGAGGCAGAAAAAGTTATAGGGGAAATATTTATTTGTTATTTACGCGGCTTGGCTTACGGTTTAAAACGAAACTCAACCGTTGTTACATCCAAATTACATTGAATTTGAGCTGCAGCTTTAGTTTTCTTAAGTATCATCTGTTACAGTGGTAGAGCCTCGCATCAGCTTTTGTTGATGCATGAACGGGCCGGCCCGACCGGGGAAGTACCACGACCTCACAGAATACCGGCGTGAAGTCTAACAAACTTTGCGTTTCGTCTGGTGAGTGCAGGTAAACTGTGGCCCACACATCCCCTTCCCCAAATTCTGGGGGAGGGGGGCACTCTAAGGGAGGCAACGCATCTGCTAAGCCTCTGGTATTGCGGGTGTTCATGGGCGGCGGTAATCACTTACTTAATCACGTGAGCCACCTGCCAAAAAAAATCATCTGACAGAAAAAAATTTATCTAATTTCAGTTAATTGAACCAAATATTCTTTTCCTTCATAACTTATAAGTTGTCCATTGTCTACTGCTGAACATTGGCCTTCCCTGTGCATATTAAGATCAACTTGTTATAGAGACATTATTTGGGAAGACGTAGATGCATCCCAAAACTCTAGTGTTCCAGTTTAAAAAACATAGTCGATTTTAGACGATCACGATTTTAGAGTCGCGATAGCCGAGTGGTTGGGTGGTCGGAATTTCGAGTCAAGAGACCCGAGTTCGATCCCCAGGTGGCAGGCTCGTACCAATGGGTTTTTCAAAAACTTATGTACGAATTACATCGTTGGCTTGGGCATAAAGACGGCGACGGGCTCGCCACCTGTCACGTTGTCCCGAAAATATCTTCGGTGGAAGGTGGGTCAAAGGGACTTAATTGTCTAGACTAGACCTCTGTCTATATAATTCAGGGGGTATTGGGAATTGCGTGAAGATATTTTTTATTATTTATATATTTTAGACGATGAGTGGTGTGTGTACACATTGGTTTCCCAGCTCTGAGATCCCGGATTCGATTACCGGTCGAATGTTTGTGGTTATATCGTTGGCCGTCATTCTTTCTGATGCCAAAACACAACTTCTTACACTATTTATTTTGAAATCAGAAAGAATATGACGTTGTCCCAACCTCCATTTCCAATAGAGGAGTAGACGGTGGTCTAGACATTTAAATCCTTTCGATCCACTTTCCTCTGAAAACATTTTTTTGGAACAACGTGAAAGGTGTTAAACCCGTCGCCATATCTATATCCTACCCAACTATTTAACTCATATAAAACTCATTATCGTGACTATTATATATCATACTTATACCATACATCATACATACCATTGCTCCAATCTGTGTAAATATTTATTATAAAGCTTTAATGGCGCTATAACTTAAAACCGATATACAACAGTTGTCAAACTACTGTCTATATAACGACAGATATAACATAATAGGTATACCCTGACAACTCTTATTGAAAGGAAGGGAGTACTACCTTTATAACTAACAGAAAGAAAGAAAGTATTTATTTACCTAAAGACAACCATTACATCAACATGTTACAAGAAGTATACGCAATCACTATTGTCTATGATTGAAGAAGATTTATTTACTTGACATAATTGTCCATGATCTTCACACAAGGCGAGCTTGTACACACATACCACACATACAATCCTCACATTGCTGCTGTATCTAATTAATGTTCCCTCGTAGAATATCATCCTAGTTCGCATACCACTTATTACCGGTGTACCCTCAAATAATATCCAACATACACATATGAAACTAATCCACTAGCTAATGTGCCCGCACGTTTATAATTAGAAATATTTTGTGTGCATTGTAATTTAACTCCACATTCGAAAAGCGATCGCCCGAATCTAGGGTTGTCAAAAGTCATAATAATCGTCACGGCCTGTAAAATTCCACTTCAGGACAGGCTTCTCCCGTACGGGAGTGTTTACCATAATCGCCACGCTTAGCAATCGGATTGGCGATCGCAGGGCCAACGCCTCTGTCGGTAGCTAATTGCACTTTCAAGGTACCTTATTCGCCTCTCACGATGCCCACGAGAAGAGAGAAGGTCGTGTATTCTTACGCCGTAATAACCTGGTAAAATAGGCGATACTTGATCAAAATAATTATATTCTATGCCTATTGCTTACTTAACGGTTTGAAAACGTTTACTAGAAGATAAAGGCCTGTCCTCTAATTTTCCATAACTTCCATGTTCGACAAACGGATTAATGACCGCAGTTCTAAACACCTTGCACAATGGACGATGCTGCTCGTCACCGGTCTGTTGAACTTTAGTCGGGAATTTTATGTATATTTTAAGTCCGTAGAAAATGACATACTGAAGGTCTTTCCCTGAGTCGCCTCTTACGACACCCACAGAAAGAAGGGGCATATTCTTACGACATAACTGCACGGCTTCCGTGAGTATACGACAAAAATTATGTTTTTTCTTCTTTATCAATAGTCCACTGCTGAACATAGGCCTCCCCTAAAGTTTTCCACAAAGAATCATCTTCAGCCACATCGATTTCCCACAACATTTTGCAAGTCTTCACTCCATCTCGTAGGGATTCGTCCTAAACTAAACACTATGCTTGCCTAAACGAGATTGCCACTAGAATACCTTTTTTGTATCTAACCTTACTTAAAATGTAAATAACCCTGTCTTTCTGACAGCCCTAGCAGTGTACTGTTTGTAATAAACACTGCGAGAATCGATTCCCCGGCAAACGTGCATGATTGCGTGTTAGCTACCGTAACTGCTTGTTATTGTTTGCTTAGCACTAGCTGGCTTTCACCGGCCTCGTTTGAAAATAACGATTCATGAAACGGAATGATATCAAGGGATTAAATCGTACATAAGTTTTTTAAAAAAAACCATTGGTACAATTCCTGGAGATTGGACTCGGGTCTCTTGACTCGAATTTCGATCACCCAACCAATCGGATATCGCGCCTTAAATAATAAATGGAATCAAAATTGCAAATCAAATTTAAAAATCGTCAAAGAAATTCACCAATAATATTCTAAACCCAGGGCCAAACAGTGCCCAAAGAGTCTTTTCGACTCAGTTTTACCGGAGCTTATTTGGCACAACATCACAAGAGGTGAGCCTGTCGCCATTCAAATCATACAGTTTAAAAAAAAAGTCATTGTAATTTAACTTGAGTCTCCTGATTAAAATTCCAATAATCGAACCACGTCACGGAGTAAAAAAAACTCATAAAACTCATCCAATTTCGCAGAACATGAAATTAATTAAATCAATAATCTGCTCTCACAAATCATCTATAACCGGAACTCCGGACGGCTCCCGAAGCACACCAACACGTTAATTGCCCAGGATAATTCACGTCCCGGCTAATTACCTTTGTCCAAAACTCCAATAACTCATAATTAAACAAGCGAGCGTGGGTTATTGTCTGAATCATATACGTACACACATATGTATACATTAAATAACGATGTGATAAAACGCTGAGCTCCCGTATTTTCCATAATCACCACGCTTGGAAAGCGAATTAACCATTCCCAGCACCCCACACACTTTAACATTATGTATAATTCTACTTTAACACTTTTAAAATCGTTCATAGGTATTTTAAAAACCCATGGGCATGGGAGCCCATCTACCACCCGGGGAATGAACTCGTGTCTCTTGACTCGAATTCCGATCACCCAACCACTTGGCTATCGTGAGTAAATATATTTTTTAAAATAAATTTGTTTCGCCATATATTATTAAGGACTTAAACATAATTAGACGACTTTACCTACCATTACGAGAGATGGAATCAGATGGTAAAGGTACGATTTTTGTTAAATTTTATTAAAACATATTCAAGAACTATGATATTAGTAAAAATCCTGTAAATTAGCTGCACCACGCGGTTTTATCCGCGCTTTAATAAACATAAACATTGTAAAAAAGTCCGAGTGGTTGGATGATAGGGATTCGAGTCAAGAGACCCGAGTCGATCCCCAAGTGGCAGGCTCCTGCCAATAGGTTTATATAAAAACTTAGGTATGATTTATATCGTTGGCTTGAGCATGAAGATGGCGACGGGCTAACTATCTGTCACGTAGACCCAAAAAATTTCTTTAGTGGAAGGTGGTTTAGTGAAAGAAATTAATTATCCTAACCTCTGTATACCACTTTATTGGGAATGGCGTGAAGATATATGTTTTACAAAAAGTTATTATATAGTTATATTGCACCATTCCGATCGAACTCGGTTCTCTCGGCTCGTAAAACCTCTTTGTAATAGTGAATTTCCGCAAACTAACGCCGATCTTAAATACAAACATTTATAAATTCTGTTTACCAAACTTTTTAGTACCATGACTGGATGTTTTAGAAGCGGATTTTACAAAAATACTTGTAGTATAGTAGCAGAGGTATGCGAATTGCTAACTAAATTATTGGCTAAAGAATTAACGCAAATTTAAGGAGACACTGTTTTTTATATAAACGTCTCTTCATCCTGGTTAAATATTGCTACAGTTTCTCCAGTCTCTATCACAGGTCAAAAATAAACTGTAATCACTGAGGCCTACGATTTCCATTTTCCCACCATTTTCCCCACTGCCCCACCACCCTTTCCATTACATGGGCCAAGACTCAGGAGCTTTTTCAGAGCAAGTTTGTTTTTAAAGTAAAAGTAAGAGACTGTAACCGCCAACTGGGCAAAGATCTTATCTCAAATGTTCTTTCCGAGAGATAAGAGCCGCTGAAGCACTGAAGTCAGTTTCAGTGTTCCGCGTTAAATCTGCCC
The DNA here is from genome assembly GCA_029286605.1 of Sericinus montela. Classification (NCBI taxonomy): domain Eukaryota; kingdom Metazoa; phylum Arthropoda; class Insecta; order Lepidoptera; family Papilionidae; genus Sericinus; species Sericinus montela. The sequence goes on along the minus strand of JAGSMR010000084.1, from coordinate 4,355,984 downwards.
AGGTTCAATCTCCGAGCCAGCATCAGTAGGTTAATGGCAAGTCCTGAATTTTCCACGTCGACGATTAAGAAAAAGATTGCGAGGAAACCTGCGTGTCTGAGAAATAAGAAAATAAAGCTGGAGCTGCCTGCTGATCGTACCTATGCAATTGTTTGACTGGCAATAATTGTTTTATACCAACTACATTGATTGTCAGGTCACGCCCCATTCCGGAGTTTTACACCCCGTGACTGGAATGGATGGCATATACTGACTATTGACAAAAAGTAGCTCCTACCACTATTGTTGTGTAGTGTAAGGAATAGAGTAACAGTATTAAAGGCTGTTAGGCCATAATTTTTGACCTCCGGTGTACAACACATGTAAGAATTTTCAATTCAAGTAATTTTCAAGTAATTTGTTTAACAGTCGTAATACCGAGTGGTTGAGTCGGTGGAATTCTAGACAAGAGACCAGAGTTCGAGCCCCAAGTTGTAAGCTCGTATCAATAGGTGTTTTCAAAACTAATGAACGATTTAATTCTTTGGCTGGGACATAAAGCCCTTGACAGACCCTGTCACGGCGTCCCAAAAATGTCTACGATGAAAGATGGGTCGAAAGTACTTGTCTAGACCTCTGTCTATCCCAGTATTCAGAATGCCGTGGAGCTTTTATATTATTAAATAGAAATCGAAAACAAAAGTGAGTTCTCCTGGTGGCTGCAATGACGTCATCCATTAACAAATTAATCGGCATATCGCAAACCGGTGCGAATGGCGACGCGGCTCACCTCGTATCCCGATAAAAATGTGCATTAAACACGACGGAGAGCGCTGCGGCGTCTCCGCGATGCAATAACCGGTTTAATTATGGTATAAATTATCACCGGGGCCCATTACCCGGGCTGCCGGGTGTCGCTACAATTTGTTATGTACCGGCGCAGACTAATTACAGGTAGAGAGAGCTGTTATTTATCACAGTTTCGTTCAGGTTTTTCATCTCCTTTAAAGAAAACTATTAAGAAATGCACTTGGTAACTTTCAAATGATTCATCCATTCAAAACAATAGGTTAATTTCCGGCCCGTTAGCCGAGTCGGTAGTGACTCTGCCTTCGAAACTAAGGGTTGCGGGTTCGAATCCCCCTCGGTTGAACATTTGGAAACATTTGTGTGATGAATATCAATATTTGTACTCGATGTTTATATGTGTATATGAATGTTTCGCAATGTAAATATAAATGTATGAATTTATTCATACATTTATATTTATTCACGTTGTCCTAAAAATATCTTCGGTAGATGGTGGTTCGAAAGGATTTATTTCTGTGTACCCCTGTATTGGGAATGGCGTGAAGATATTGATTTATTTATTTTATGTATCGCTACTCACTCCCTGTCACGCTATGCCACATAAGTTTCGGTAAAAAGTGGGTCCTCATTTTTTACCGACCTCTGCCTACCTCTCACTGATCTCGTCATACGCTCCTGCTTCACATTACTTATACAACAATTATTCACAAAACTTTGTGCTTTACCGCACCGCCCGTACTTATTATATATTTTGATTCAAGCTTGGAATTAATTAAATTTTCCAAAAAATCACGATAGCCGAGTGGTTAGGTGGTGAGAATTTCGAGTCGAGACCCGAGTTTGACCCCCAAGTGGCAGGTTCGTACCAATGGGTTTTTCAAAAACTTATGTACGAATTACATCGTTGGCTTGAACATAAACTTTGACAATCGCTAGCTTAACACCTATGTTTTGTAAATCGCTCTAGGATAAATAAATAAATAAATGTTTGTTACTTTTTTGGCAAGTAGTATGTAGAGAAATGAAAGTCAAGAGTCTTTTTAGACTTTAACTAACTGTCAATCTTTGAGGTGATCACATCTTTATGAATCCTTCAATGTCGGAATAAATTACATATATTTGAGACTTACTTACTTATCCTCATGAATCATCCCAAACGGGGTAGCCAATGAAATTGTTTATAATTGTAAAATGAGAATATTGAAGCAGTTAGCCAAGACGGGCTTTTTGTTTTCAAATCTTTGAGTGATGAGAAATTTAAAAACATTTACATTTACTACATATAACGAAATAATGCTTGGCTCTGTAGCAAAGCTACTCTGTTTCGTGAGCCCTCCACCTTACGCGGTGAGAAATATCCAACGTTCCCTTATGAACTAGGGCCATTGAGAAGGAAAATTCAGCAAGTAGTCATCGCACCTCTTCCGGTGATGAAGCCGTTATTGCTGCCACAACCGAGTCCTTAGTCGCTCTGGAAAGAAAGCAGTCGCTAATCTCAGCTGCTGTTGTACGAATATGACTTCATTACTATTCCAACAACAGGGAGAAAGTTTGTCAGCGAAAGAATAAACTGCGGCCCAGTAAGCGAAAACCTTGGAAATATGTAGCAATGACTTCCGTAATGACTGGCCCTGGTATTTATCGTGATTGTTATGCCGTCAATGACAACATGTAACACCATCACTTACATTACTCCGATCCCAAAGTAAGCTAAATGACTTGTGTGATGGAATCAGAACAAGTGTCATGATCCTTACATACTTCGTTCCCTTACATACCTCTTTAATTTCTTTGTTTTCTTCATATGGATACATTGTTCTACTTGAGTGCTCGACTTACATTCTCCTTTATTTATTTTTGTTTTCTTCATCATCCTACCGAACCCGGCCAAGAGCTGGCGATGCGAAGAAAAGTACGGCACTTATCCACGGAGATCGTGAAATTATGATCGTGGTGGTATATTCTTACCACGTAACCACATAGCATCTATACTTGACTTGACTTGACTTCAAATTTCGGTTCTCCAGAGCAAGTAAAATTGAAGTCTTTTATTATCGCACTACGGAATCATCGAGACCGGCTCCCGACAACAATGGACTTGGAAGCGATCGCTCGATTCGCACATCGCCCGACGTTTCGGAACACCGCTCCCACTTCACGCCTATTAACTCCGATCTGGATTAGGCACTGCATTTTACATTCGAACTTATAAAACTAGCTACGCCCAGCGGCCTTGTCCGAGGTTTGACAGTTAACGCGGAAACATTAGTCTGTTCTAAAGTAGCGTAAGTTACTACTTATAACATCAATTCATCATCATTACCGCCTGTTAAAGTCCACTTCAGGACGTAAATAAATTAATACGGCAAATTTTCCTTAGGGAGGATTTGCCGTAATCGCCACCCTTGGCAAGCGGATTGACAATCGCAGTAGCAGACCACTCGTACCTCAGACGCTGCTACCCATCTTCGGTCTGATTACTTTGGACTGATATTTTTTTGAGGTGGTTATCCTGCCATCTATTGGTTGCTATAACGATATTCAAAGCTGTCTCCCTTTGTCGCCTCTGGCGACACCCACGGAAGAAAGGGAGTGGCAATATTCTTACTCCGGTACCACACAGTTTTCTGTTTACACCAGTTATCTGGTAATTATTCCCGTTAAAACCAGCCCAGACGATTCAGAGATTAACACACACAGTCGAACAGAGAGATATATTTTCTATTAGAGGTAGGGTATACACTTTTTTAAGCTTTTATAGACTAACTACATGATGGCGGACTTAATGCCTAAAGGAATTCATTCCCAGTCGACGATAGGAATCAACTGAAATATACCTGTAAAAGTCACTGAGTTAAAAGCTGTTATTTTGAAATTACAAACAGACACATTAACTTAATTTATTTGTATAGATAACGCGCCTTATGTAACTGCCTCATGCTCACTTTAATTAGCCAACTGTGGAGTTGCGAAAATGCGTAGCGCGCCTGAAGAGCAGCGATCGCAAACTTCAAATGTTTTTATACATAAATCGTGTAATAAGTCACGGTAGCCCAGTGGTTTGGTGATAGGGATTCGAGGCAAGACACCCGAGTTCGACAAAGATGGTAGACTGGTACCAATGGAAAAAAAGAAAATAATATATCTTCACGCAATTCCCAATACAGGACTAGACAGTCAAGTCTAGAAATTAAGTCCCTTTGACCCACATTCCACCGAAGATATTTTCACGACAACGTGACAAGTGGTGAGCCCGTCGCCATTTTGTGTCCAAGCCAACGATATAATTCGTACATAAGTTTTTAAAAGAGCCTGCCACTTGGGGATCGAACTCGGGTCTCTTGACACGAAAATCTGACCACCCAACCACTCGGCTATCGTGACTTCTATGTGGTACCAATGGGTTTTTTCAAAACGTACGTAACATTTGCATCATTGACTTTGAAACAAAAACAGCTCACCACCTGTCACGTCGTCCTAACAAATGTCTTCGGTGAAAGGTGGGTCGAAATAACCTATTTGTCTAGATCCTTAAAAAATTTGTTCACGCTATTCCCAATACTTGGGTACACAGAGGCCCAGACAATTAAAGCCTTTCGCCCAAGTTTTACCGACTTTTTTCTGGGATAACGTGATAGGTGGTGAGCCTGTCGCCGTTTTTATGTCCAAGCTAACGATATAAATCGTTATAATTTGAAAACAATTTCTTACCCTACTACCTGGGGATCGAACTCTGGTTCTCGACACGAATTCCGAAGACCCAAACAATGGGCTAACGTGACTATGAAATTTATGTACGGTTTATATAGTTAGCTTGGACATGAAGATGACGGTGACAGGTTCAACACCGGTCACGTCGTCCCAAAATATGCTTCAGAGAAATGTAGGTGGAAAGGACTAAATTGTTTAGACGTCTGTGTTCCTCTAACAAATAACAAAATAAACATCTTAACGCAATTCCCAATACAGGGTTAGACATAGGTCTAGTCTATACAATTAAGTCCCTTTGACCCACCTTCCACCGAAGATATTTTCGGGACAACGTGACAGATGGGTGACAGAGAGCTGTTTTGGAGCTCTCGTAATTTAATTAATGTTTTAAATAAATCTTAACAGTTTTTCAAAATAATTTATTTTGCTATAATAAGTAATAGTATCTGGATATTTTGTTATAATATCACATGTATATAAGAAAGTTATAAGCACTTACATAGTACACCCTCCTCCATAAACTTTCATAGCACTACATTTTGTATATAACATAAAAATGGCAAATATTTCTGATGTGGAAAATATACAGAAAGAACTGGAAGGAAGTTTATTTCTAAAAATGGCGGAATTCGAAAGACGTTTGAATGCAGCATCCACTCCACCAAACACAACACTTGTACAGTTACGTGAAGAGTTCTGCGTTTTCAAGGATCTGGTAACTTCAATGCTTAGTCTTCTACGTCAGCAAATATTAGACTGTTCGAAAAATATTGATGAGATCAACATGAGGCATCGACGGAAAGCACTCCTTTTCATGGAATCCCTGAATCTCCAGAGTTAAATACACAGAATGAGGTACTCCAACTGATTCGTGGTAAGATGGGTCTTCCACATATCGCCGACTCTTCTCTCAAACAGTGCCATAGACTTGGTGCGAGACAGAGCGATAAAGTTAGGCCTGTTCTTGCCTATTTTCATGACCATCACAATAAAGCAGAGGTTTGGAAGGCAAAATCCAAGTTGAAAGGATCCACTGTCTCAATCTGTGAATTTTTGACGAAAACACGACAAGCAGTTCACAAAATGCCCGTAAGTATTTTGGGGTTAAAAATGTTTGGAGTCATGATGGGATTATTCATATTAAGCTTCCTGAAGGTCGAAAGAAGATCTCCTCTGAAGATGAGTTGGAAGCTCTGAAGGTCAAGTTTGCTTCTGCACCGTCGTCTAACAGGGCTGGCAATAGTCCTCGTCATGTAGACAGCGTTTCAGTGAGCAAGAAGGTCTCTCATTCGCAGCAAAGCCCATCTAATTCTACTTGTCAGCAAGAAATAGCGCGAAATAATAATCCTGCTAGAACAAATCAGAAGCAGAGTGATGACATCAAAAGAGCAAGGCGTTTCGCTTCCAAGCGATAGTCTCTTCACTCCTTTAATAATCAAGGTGAAGTAATTAGAACATAATATTGACATTCTTTGTGTTTTAACATATGCACTTTATTTTTTTATTCAGTTTTGTTGTAGACTTTCTCACTTTTGAATACTTGGTCTTATAACTTTATTGATTTGTTTTAGGCCATTACTGTATTTTATTTGTAATATTTATCAAAATCTAATTATAACATCAATGTCAGTTTACTAAAGTAAATGACAGTAACAATGTCAAAATCACAATGTCAATGCCAGGTTATACGTGTATTACTCTATGGTCACAGATAATAACAGTGGCAGATTTTCTTTACTTCATTGAGACGACTATATACACTGCGTAGTACTTAACCTCGTCGTATTAAATTCGCTTTCTATTATTTTGGATATTTTTCAACAGTGTTTCGTTATTATGTTTAGTTAATTGATGCTTCCTGTATATTTTGGACATATATTTGTAGTTCTGTTTCGATATTGTTTTCGTTTTTGTTTTCTTTATTTTTATTATTTTCTACATGTTCATAATTGTGTAGTGTTTATTTTTTTTTCAGTTTGGTTTATTTTAATGTAAACAGTCAACTTGAGGGTTGGTGTATTATGATTGTTTGCTATCCTTCTATATCATTTTGCATGTTTGTAGTTTACTCTTAGTTTTACATATATTCTTTTAAAGTATTTGTATTTTTATTTTACATTAATATTCATATTTTTATTTTTTATTATTATTTTTATTTTTATTTTTATTTTACATAATTACATTAATATATATCTTATTCCATTATGACTGATGATGATTCCTTTTATTCCTATGACTCAGACTTGTCTTTTGTTTCTTGCGATGACCAGTTAAATGACAACGTTTCTTCTTTAAATGGTCTTTTTAAATAATGTGTTGACTTCAGCCAGTAAACTGTTGAATATTTGTCACATAAATGCACAGAGTATACCAAGTCATTATGCAGAACTCGAAACTTCATTTGCTTATACAAACTTACACGCTATTTTAATTTCTGAGAGTTGGTTGAAGCCGTGTTTACAGTCAACCATGTATCCAATACCTGGTTTCGTACTTATAAGAAATGATCGTACAAATAAAGGTGGCGGTGGAGTTGCTATTTATCTTCATAGCTCTTTACCATATAAAATATTATCAACGTCTCCATCTCCATACTCTGCCTCCGATGAACACTTATTTGTGGAACTTGATGTCAAGGGCACAAGGATAGCTCTCGGAGTAGTGTATTGTCCTCCTTCTACTGATTACTTCGCCAATTTGGAAATGGCTCTCGAAAACATAGGTTCTAAGTATACACACTGCATAATCATGGGGATTTCAACACTGATATTCTGAATAATTCTTCTCGTACACAAAACTTCACTCGATCTTAGAGTCCGTCAATCTTGGAATTTTACCTTTAAGGGCTACCCATCATAATTTCGACACTGAAGACTCTCTTTAGATCTCATTATTACTAGTTCTTCTGATCATGTGGTTGCACATGGTCAGCTTCCTGCCCCAGGATTCTCCTGACATGACCTTATTTATGCTTCGTATAAGCTTAGACCCCCTAAACGTGGTACTTCATTTTACACTTCCGTAACTTTACTAAGATAAACTTGGATAATTTGCACAGTGATGCGTCTCAAATTAATTTTGCCTCCTGGCGGCTGCTTCTACGGTCGATAAAAGGTACATGCCCTAAATAGCACGATAATTAGTCTGTATGATGCCCATGCCCCAGTCCATAAGGTCAGAGTTAAACGTTTGCCAGCTCCCTGGATGACTGACGATGTGCGGAGGGCAATGGACAGGCGAAACCGAACTTTCTTGCGATTCAAGAGGTCTCGTTTTGAAGAAAACTGGTTGTCTTTTAAAATGGCTAGGAACAGGTGTAACCAGATGGTACGAACTGCTAAACGCCGATACTTCCTAAACAATATAACTAACTCTTCACCAGCTGATGTGTGGAAATTTCTCAATTCGATGGGTGTAGGTAAATCACCTATCATGGAGTATGGTCCTTCTCTTTCCCACGATGATTTGAATCTATACTTTACTGCTACTACTGCAATGGACCCTACCATCCGGGCACAAACCATAGCATACATTGCTTCAATGCAGTCTCCACACATCCCTGTCTTTAATTTCTCTCCCGTGAATCAGGATGAGGTACGTAAGGCAGTACTGGCAATTAAATCCAGGGCCGTGGGATGCGATGAGGTTAGTAGGGTTATGATAGCCAACATCCTTGAATTTATACTTCCTGCTATCACTCACATTATTAATTTCTCCCTAGACTCTGGACAATATCCCTCTCTTTGGAGAAAGGCTTTCGTGCGACCTCTCCCCAAAGTACCTAATCCTACACTTCCTCATCATTTCCGTCCTATTTCAATATTGCCATTTCTCTCTAAAATTTTGGAAGCCTGTGTACATAAGCAAATTTCCAAATTTGTATATGAACATAACCTACTGAGTAACTTTCAGTCTGGGTTTCGTCCTGGCCACAGCACCACAACTGCACTACTTAAAATCTACTACTTAAAATCACTGATGATATTCGTGAGGGTATGGAGAAGAAGAAAGTTACAGTTATGGTGCTTGTGGACTTTTCGAATGCTTTTAACACAGTCGACCATGATATCCTTCTTGCAATTTTTTCTAACTTTAAATTCGCTTCCACGGTATTGGAGTGGTTATCTTCTTATCTTCGCGGACGTCAGCAATCGGTCTATATGGGACAAAAGACCTCTCAAATGGGGCGGGACTAGGTTGTGGCGTTCCGCAAGGCAGTATACTTTCTCCCATTATCTTCTCAATTTTTATAAATTTTATCACTTCTAATATTAATTGTTCGTACCATCTGTATGCAGACGACCTGCAGATTTATGTACAGTCTGATATTGAAGAACTCCACGATGCAATTAATAAATTAAATGACTGTCTGAAAGCAGTATCAGACTGGTCCTTACGCTTTGGAGTATCTGTGAATGCAACAAAATGCCAATCTTTGCTGTTTGGTAGTACTAAAATGCTAGCTAAAGTCGATGTTGGAAACCTACCCTTTATACGTTATAACGATGCAGTGATTCCATTTTCGGGTTCTGTTAAAATCTTGGGCTACATATCGATAACACCTTGAACTGGGGAAAACACATAACTGAAGTTAGCCGTAAAGTAACGGCCACGCTACGAGTGCTCTATCGCCTCAAAAATCTTCTTCCATGGGAAACTAAGCTTATGCTTGTCCAGACGCTCATTTTACCAATCATTGATTATGCAGATGTGTGCTACTGTGATTTGAACAAAGATCTTCTAAACAAGCTAGAGCGCCTTGTTAATAATTGTATAAGATATATTTTCAACCTTCGTAAGTATGACCATATTTCACAATACCGTTCTCGTCTTAAATGGCTTACTATACAACAAAGGCGAAACTCTAGAATTCTGCTTGTTCTTTTCTCAATCATAAATGATACTACTTACCCTTCGTATCTTAAGGATAAATTTCAGTTTCAATGCTCAATTCATGATCGGTGCCTGCGGTCTTCATCTAATTACAAGATGAGTATCCCGCAACACTTTACCAATTTTGTTGGTCACTCCTTTACCATTCAGGCTACACTGCTCTGGAACTCTTTGCCCGAAGACATCAGAAAAGTTACCAATAAGTCGATATTTAAAAGACTTGTACGTGAACACCTTTTAACTGTCAGTTAGAATTAGTGATTGGTCATTACAGTCATAATAATGTTTTTTTTTTTTAAGTTTTATATATGTATGTATGTATATGTATATATATATATATGTATATATGTGTGTATGTATGTATATGTATATATATATATATATATGTATATATGTGTGTATGTATGTATATGTATATATATTATATTTATTATTTGTATTAGTATTTTATATTGCATCTTTATTTTCGTTAGGTCCTATATTGATTTTCTTTTTCTGTAACCCAGTTTAAAGCACCTTAACAATATTTCTCCACGCCTCGGGTTGACTGGCAGAGAATGCCTAATGGCATTAAGTCCGCCCTTTGTATAACTTTCTTTGTGAGGTTTGCAATAAAGTGTAAATAAATAAATAAATAAATAAAATGGTGAGCCCGTCGCGGTGTTTATGTCCAAGCCAACGATATTCGTACAAATGTTTTTGTAAAATTCATCGGTACGAGCCTGCCACCTGGAGATCGAACTCGGGTCACTCGACTCGAAATTCCGACCACCCAACCACTCGGCTATCGTGACAATTGTGTTCCTCTCTATTGGGCACAAGCGTTAATTTTTACTCTATAATACAGCAATTGGCAAAAATACAAAATTCACATTCCGAATACGTATCGCACCGTTAATAAATTAAACTACAAGGATAAAATGTCTGAAACACCGTGTAAAACTGTTGATGCCACTGTCGCGGACTAATGCAAAACCAATCTACACTTTAAGCCTATCCATCTAAAGTTGATATTCACGGTGGCATATTAAAAAGCAAAGTCAAACATTTCTGAAGGTCCACAGAAACCAATACACGAGTAACGATGTATGAATTATTCATTATAAGCATCATATTGGCCTGCATAATCCGGTCCGTACCCGCCAGCTATGTTTAGACACAGCGTGTTGATTTAAGACATTTTGTTTTTATCGCGATATGCGAAATTACCACGGGAATCTATTAAAGTGATCTATAAATCATTGTGAAACGTATTTCAAAGGCAAACCGGCCGCCAGTGGCACTTTAACGATAATGGAAACCGAACATAATCGAACGGATTTATAGATGCTGTGGAATGTGAAAAGTTTTATATTTATATAAACGCTAACGTGAATATAAACTCATTTGAAACAACTTCTTTTTATCTTTACATATCTCACAATTCTGAGTTAGTCAGAGGCTTATATAATTTAGAACATTCGAACCACATTTCGCCGGTGCATTGTGTTAGGAACAACGTGACAAGTGGTGAGTCTGTTGCCATGAAATTCAATGGTACATATATTTATATAAAAGCACTTTAGGATAGCGGAGTGGTTGGGTGATCGGAAATCGAGTCAAGAGACCTGCATTAAATCCCCAAGACATTTCAATTTCCTTCACTTCAATTAGTACGAGCCTACTCTCGTAGGTACATACGCTCGACATACAGACGGCGACAGGCTCACCACCTTCATGTTGTCCCGAAAAAATGTCTTCGTTGAAAACTGGGACGAAAGGACTTAACTGTCTAGACCTCTGTCAACTCTAGTATTGAGAATGGCGAAAAGAAAAAGGTTTAATGTATATTATTGGACCCGCACTGCTGCGCACATTAGATACAGCATAGGGAGTAAAGTCGAATATAAGCGATGAGATCCATTGGTTAGATCGAGTGGATCTTGACCAGGAATTGAATGGTTCGATTCCCGGTCTGGTCGGTGTAGAAAAACTTTTTCTACATTTTCTGGGATCTGGGTGTTTGTGGTACCTTCGTTGTTTTCATTTCCAGAACACAAGTCCTTAGGCTACTTGATTTGCTATCTAATCAATGTATGCGATGTTGTCCCTACCTGTGTATTATTTCTTAGTCCTCAAGGATAAAAACGCATCTGTAACCTTCTTCTCTAAAGTGGTTTTCTATGGGCTACAGTATCCACTTACCATCAGGTGGAATATGAGCTCGTTTACCCCTGCTCAAGTTAAAAAACTTTACCCTCATCAGTAATCTAATAGGATAGCTAGTTATGACTAAGACGAATCCTGTTCAGAATTATTCGCAAATTACGTGTAACGGATGTCGCAGTGGATGGTATTATGCAAACGACGGCACGCTGCAGCGATGTGATCAACATTCTAAGGCTTTTCAATTAAACGAGACAATTTTATTACTTCCAAGTATACGTTATGGACTTTGATCGATCGACTCGACGAGTGACCTCACCGTATTTGTCGCATCTAAGATTTTCACTTTCCTAATCAAGTTTGCAACATTTTCACCGTTTTCAACATAGTCACGTTAGCCGAGTGATTGGGTGATAGGAATTTGAATCAAGCGACCCGTGTTCGATCTCCAAGCCTCGTGCCAATGGGTTTTTTCAAACTTATGTACGATTTATACCGTTGGCTTGGACATAAATACAGCGATAAGCTTACCAGTAGTCACGTGTCTTCAAGATGGGTCGAAAGGACTTAATTGAACCTAGACCTCTGTCTACCCTTGTATTGAAAATAGCGTGAAGATATTTTTTTCATCGTCATCATCGTAATAGCCTGATAAAGTCCACTGCAGGAATTAGAGCTCGCCTGTACGGGATTGCTTTACATCACCACGTTTGGCAATCGGATTAACGATCGCAGTACCAGACATGATTCACTGTAAATGTTGCTGCCCGTCACCGATCTGCTAGCTAGCCAGGTGGAAGTTATCAGGTCTTTTCCTATAGTTCGCCTCTTACGACACCCACGGGAAGAAAATGGGTAAGTGTTGTTTTTACACCACATAACGGCAATCTACATTTTAGATACGAATTTATTAGATATTCGCCTTGTGGTATAGACGTAAGAATCTGTTATCACTTTTCTTTCCCGTGGGTTTCGTAAGAGACACGCTACGACTAAGGTATAATCCCAAAACATTCAATTGACTAACGACAGATGGCGGGATTACCATCTCAGAAAAATATCAGACCGAAACTGGCCAGAGCAGTGACTGGCGTGTAAATATAATAAAGAAAAAAAAAACAGTAACAAGAGAACAAATTTGTTTATACCTACTACGCCATTATCTATCAATCATCGAACGATCGTGTTTAAATGTTTTGTTTGTTTTTATCGCGAATGTTTAAGTTTTTGCGCTCGGTTTTTGTTCACAAATCGACTTTGCAGCCGCTAACGAGATGTACTGGTCGCAAAAACATTGACATTGAACTTATTCTAATAAAAAGAATAAAGTGTAAAGACGCGATATGACGTTTCACTTCAGATTCTTTTCTTTTTTTTTTTTTGTATTTTGAATTCCGTGTGCTATCGGCAATAAAATATATTTCCCGTAGGTGTCAATATCATATGAACTTTATTATTGTTCTCAAATCAAATCTAATCATTTGTTCACCGACATACGAATGTACATTCGTTTATCGATTATTTTTAATCTACCACTGTTCCATGACGAGGTTTCTCTTATGGAGAAGAAACAGGCGAAGGAAACTCCGTAGGTTTCCTCTTTTCGGTGAATCTTTTTTTTATATTATTATATATTATACAAATATGATGTGATAGATTCTAGAAATAGCTCTAATGCTAAAGTATGTAGCTTGAGCACTTGTGTAATAGAATTTGAAACAACGACGGTACCACAAACGCCCAGACCCGAGATAATGTAGAAAAAATGATTTTATTCTAGTGATCAGAGAGAGAGAGAGAGAGAGAGATTATTATTATTATTATATGATATATATTATTTTATTACCTGAGAGCGGGCGACAATATGAAAACCGGTGTGAACGCCACTCGTTAACAAAGGTCGTCAACTTTTGAACTTTCGAAACATAATAAAACTTTGAACAAAAAATACGCCAAAAATTAACTGAAAAGTAAATAAGAAATTTTCAATCGACGCCAAACACTAGTTTTTGTTTTTTGCAATAAGCTTTAATTTCTGTTCTACTGATATGTTTTGTGACTTACTTAAATAATTATTAATATTATTATTATTATTATTATTATTATTATTATTATTATTATTATTATTATTATTATTATTATTATTATTATTATTATTATTATTATTATATATTATACAAATATGATGTGATAGATTCTAGAAATATAGAAATATATAATAAGAATTTGAAACAACGACGGTACCACAAACGCCCAGACCTGAGATAATGTAGAAAAAATGACTTTATTCTAGTGATCAGAGAGAGAGAGAGAGAGAGAGAGAGAGATTATTATTATTATATATTATACAAATATGATGTGATAGATTCTAGAAATATAGAAATATATAATAAGAATTTGAAACAACGACGGTACCACAAACGCCCAGACCTGAGATAATGTAGAAAAAATGACTTTATTCTAGTGATCAGAGAGAGAGAGAGAGAGAGATTATTATTATTATTATTATTATTATTATTATTATTATTATTATTATTATTATTATTATTATTATATATTATACAAATATGATGTGATAGATTCTAGAAATATAGAAATATATAATAAGAATTTGAAACAACGACGGTACCACAAACGCCCAGACCTGAGATAATGTAGAAAAAATGACTTTATTCTAGTGATCAGAGAGAGAGAGAGAGAGAGAGAGAGAGAGAGAGAGAGAGAGAGATTATTATTATTATTATTATTATTATTATTATTATTATTATTATTATTATTATTATTATTATTATTATTATTATTATTATTATTATTATTATATATTATACAAATATGATGTGATAGATTCTAGAAATATAGAAATATATAATAAGAATTTGAAACAACGACGGTACCACAAACGCCCAGACCTGAGATAATGTAGAAAAAATGACTTTATTCTAGTGATCAGAGAGAGAGAGAGAGAGAGAGAGAGAGAGAGATTATTATTATTATTATTATTATTATTATTATTATTATTATTATTATTATTATTATTATTATTATTATTATTATTATTATTATTATTATTATTATTATTATTATTATTATTATTATTATATATTATACAAATATGATGTGATAGATTCTAGAAATATAGAAATATATAATAAGAATTTGAAACAACGACGGTACCACAAACGCCCAGACCTGAGATAATGTAGAAAAAATGACTTTATTCTAGTGATCAGAGAGAGAGAGAGAGAGAGAGAGAGAGAGAGAGAGAGAGAGAGAGAGAGAGAGAGAGAGAGAGAGAGATTATTATTATTATTATATATTATATAAATGTGATGTGATAGATTCTAGAAATATAGAAATATATAATAAGAATTTGAAACAACGACGGTACCACAAACGCCCAGACCTGAGATAATGTAGAAAAATGATTTTATTCTAGTGATCAGAGAGAGAGAGAGAGAGAGAGAGAGAGAGAGAGAGAGAGAGAGAGAGAGATTATTATTATTATATATTATACAAATATGATGTGATAGATTCTAGAAATATAGAAATATATAATAAGAATTTGAAACAACGACGGTACCACAAACGCCCAGACCTGAGATAATGTAGAAAAAATGACTTTATTCTAGTGATCAGAGAGAGAGAGAGAGAGAGAGAGAGAGAGAGAGAGAGAGAGAGAGAGAGAGAGAGAGAGAGAGAGAGATTATTATTATTATTATATATTATACAAATATGATGTGATAGATTCTAGAAATATAGAAATATATAATAAGAATTTGAAACAACGACGGTACCACAAACGCCCAGACCTGAGATAATGTAGAAAAAATGACTTTATTCTAGTGATCAGAGAGAGAGAGAGAGAGAGAGAGAGAGAGAGAGATTATTATTATTATTATTATTATTATTATTATTATTATTATTATTATTATTATTATTATTATTATTATTATTATTATTATTATTATTATTATTATTATTATTATATATTATACAAATATGATGTGATAGATTCTAGAAATATAGAAATATATAATAAGAATTTGAAACAACGACGGTACCACAAACGCCCAGACCTGAGATAATGTAGAAAAAATGACTTTATTCTAGTGATCAGAGAGAGAGAGAGAGAGAGATTATTATTATTATATATTATACAAATATGATGTGATAGATTCTAGAAATATAGAAATATATAATAAGAATTTGAAACAACGACGGTACCACAAACGCCCAGACCTGAGATAATGTAGAAAAAATGACTTTATTCTAGTGATCAGAGAGAGAGAGAGAGAGAGAGAGAGAGAGAGAGAGAGAGAGAGAGAGAGAGAGAGAGAGATTATTATTATTATTATTATTATTATTATTATTATTATTATTATTATTATTATATATATAAATATATCTTCACGCAATTCCCAATACAGGGGTAGCAGAGGTCAAGTCTAGACAATTAAGTCCCTTTGACTCACCTTCCACAGAAGATATTTTCGGGACAACGTGACAGGTGGTGAGCCCGTCGCCGCCTTTATGTCCAAGCCAACGATGAAATTCGTACATAAGTTTTTGTAAACTCATTGGTACTGCCACCTGGGAATCGAACTCGGGTCTCTCGACTCGAAATCTGACCACCCAACAACTCGGCTATCGTGACTTCTTTATTATATGAGATATATTATTTTATTACCTGAGAGCGGGCGACAATATGAAAACCGGTGTGAACGCCACTCGTTAACAAAGGTCGTCAACTTTTGAACTTTCGAAACATAATAAAACTTTGAACAAAAAATACGCCAAAAATTAACTGAAAAGTAAATAAGAAATTTTCAATCGACGCCAAACACTTGTTTTTGTTTTTTGCAATAAGCTTTAATTTGTGTTCTACTGATATGTTTTGTGACTTACATAAATAATTATTAATATTATATTAAATGTTTGGGGCCGCCTCAAAATTTTTAACTGTTATTATTTTTAAAAAGAGTTTTTTGTGCATAATAATTTTTTGTCTTTACGCAAACAGCATAAATTTAAAATAAAATGATTATTTAGGGGATTTATCGCGGTTTATTTAGTTTTTTTAAATTCCAGGCGTTTCGTGTGCAGATTGTTTACAGAGGAGACTGAATTCTTATTGTCATTGAGTGTTTTTTATGGTTAAAATTTACAACTGTTTCCATCAGCAGATCCTCGATGGTAGTCACAACATGTTCATTAATCAAAAGTTAGGAATAAAGGTTCTATTAATTAAATAAGCTAGGATAAAATGTAACCATTGAGGAGTTACCTCGACTGTCTTTCGTCTCCAATATCAGATCAAATACATGGTATATAAGATTTAATACCGTATAAGATCTCCGTCATGTTAATTATTATAAGAACTACATATGTGTGCCTAGTTTCAACAGAATCTGGGCACAGATGAAAACTCAGTGGGCGGAAGAATGAATCATTCCAAATTCTCATACCCTTAGGGCGAATATTCCATTAAAATTTATATGTTACCAACTTCTATTTATAACCTATCCAACAAAATTGTCTAAATTTGTTTACACATTAAAAAGTTATACATGGTCATATAAATATACACATTGACTTGAAAATCTCTTCGGAGTTTTTAGTCGATAATAAACATTAAAAATAGAAATAGAGAGACTTTCAAAGTCTTTGCAATGGTTACTAATAGATGGCTGATAACTATTTCGAAAAATTTGTTAAGGTGTAAGCAATGTCCATCACTACGCCAACCCACTTATCGAGCATGAAGATTGCGGCAAATCCTCATTGTAATTCAGGTTACATGGCAAAATATTACACCTAGTTTTAGTGTCATCCATAGATTAGTGTCATTCTTCGTCACTGCCGGCACAGCACGCGCCCCCTGTCGAGCCGCGCGCTTTGGCGAGCAATGCGAGGCGGGACGCGAGCACGAACTCATTCCACTCACCCTGGTAAAGGACCCCCGATAGGTCCGAAATTAGTCGGTACCTACACCGTTATGGTATTTGGTCATCCATACAGTTTAATATCGACGACCCAATAGCTCAGTTGGTAGTAACCCTGCCTTCGAAGCAAAGTATAGCGGGTTCGAGTCACGCTGAGGGAAACATTTAGGACGGGAATATAAATCTTTGTACTTGAGTCACGGATTTTAATAGGATAAGGAGTATGAATGTTTTCATAAATATTTATCTATCAAAATAAGTGTCTATGTAAGTATACTGTGCTTTTGGGTTGGACACTAAGATGATCGCCATATTACATCAGCATATAGCAGCACATAGCATCATAGGTGCTGAGCACCTATCACGAATCCAAATAGTCTACGATGTAGATCGTAACTTAACTATTTAGACCTCTATCTAACCCAGTATTGGGAGCGTGCGTGAAGACATTTAAGTTTTATACCTACCGATTCGTTTCCAAAAGTCGTAAAGGGTAGGCGCAGCTATTCCTGCTTTCATCCGATGTTTTCTGAACCGGTTGTTAATGCGGCACTAATTGGTCTCATTTGCGTCACAAAGAGAATTGGTGATTAAACCTTGGTGCAGGCTCGCAGCGAGGAACATTTCTCCATCAAGGGGATCATTAGTCTAGGAGTCTATGAGTAACTGACAAATTTACTATACTAGCACAGATGGCCGCGTGGTAAGATGAATAAAATTCAGTAAATTCATTTTAACCGACTTTAAAAAAAAGTATGTTATAGATTCAACTGTATTTTCACTAGTACAAAGAAATACCCGGGATCTGCTGACGAAATTATGAAAACGGATATGTACGCCACTCGTCCACGGAGGTCCACAGAGCCCATGAGTAATGTTTTTTAAGTGTATCAAACATTATATGAGTAAATAAATAAATAAGTATCTTCACGCAATTCCCAATACCCGCTGTATTCTTGACATTCTCCGCTTATTGTAGACAGAGCTGTAGTCTAGACAATTAAGTCCCTTCGACCCACCCTTCACCGAAGATATTTTCGGGACAACGTGGTCGTGACCGTCGCCGTCTTTATGTCCACGCCAACGATATAATTCGTACATAAGTTTTTGAAAAACCCATTGGTACGAGCCTGCCAACTAGGGATCGAGCTCAGGTCTCTTGTCTCGAAATTCCGATCATCCAACCATTCGACTATCGTGACTTTTACCGAGTGGTTGTATGATGGGAATTCGATTCATCCCCTGGAGAAATATTTTTTTCAAAACTTAGGGACTATAAGTATCGTTGGCTTGGACACTAAGACGGCACAGGCTCACCGTATTTCACGTTGTCCCAGAAAAGCTCCGGTAAAACGAGGGCCGAAAGAACTAAATGTTATAGACTTGATGGATGAGATATAGTGCGCTTGAGCCATATTTCGCTGGAGCTTATCCGAAACGACTTAAAATGTGATTGGCCTGTCACCTGAAGAAATATATAAGTCACGATAGCCGAGTGGTTGGGTGGTCGGAATTTCGAGTCAAGAGACCCGAGTTCGATCGCCAGGTGGCAGGCTCGTACCAATGAGTTTTTAAAAAAACTTATGTATCGATTATATCGTTGGCTTGAACATAAAGACGGCAACGGGCTCACCATCTGTCACGTTGTTCCGAAAATATCTTCCGTTGTTCCGATAATATATTTATTTTACCTGAAGACATGGCAGTGGTACTAATCTTACGCCGAAACCACACTTCAAGTTTTTATCTTACTCACATAAAAAAGCATCCATTTTGATGTTGTAATGGTGTCCGATTAATAGTGCTAAACGAATCTAAGTTGTGAACGCACGTGGAAAGTTTCATGGCTCGTACTAGTCTGTGTGTGATAAACGTGTTAATATGTTCGCTAATTTCTGGCTTGGCTTAGCTACGTTAAATAAAATAAATAAATAAATAAATAAATAAATATCCTCACGCAATTCCCAATACTGGGGTAGACAGAGATCTAGTTTAGACAATTAAGTCCCTACGACCCACCTTCCACTGAGGACATTTCCGGGACAACGTGAGCCCGTCGCCATCTTTATGTCCAAGCCAACGATATAATTCGTACATAAGTTTTGAAAACCCATTGGTACGAGCCTGCCAACTAGGGATCGAGCTCAGGTCTCTTGTCTCGAAATTCCGATCATCCAACCATTCGACTATCGTGACTTTTACCGAGTGGTTGTATGATATGAATTCGATTCATCCCCTGGAGAAATATTTTTTTCAAAACTTAGGGACTATAAGTATCGTTGGCTTGGACACTAAGACGGCACAGGCTCACCGTATTTCACGTTGTCCCAGAAAAGCTCCGGTAAAACGAGGGCCGAAAGAACTAAATGTTATAGACTTGATGGATGAGATATAGTGCGCTTGAGCCATATTTCGCTGGAGCTTATCCGAAACGACTTAAAATGTGATTGGCCTGTCACCTGAAGAAATATATAAGTCACGATAGCCGAGTGGTTGGGTGGTCGGAATTTCGAGTCAAGAGACCCGAGTTCGATCGCCAGGTGGCAGGCTCGTACCAATCAGTTTTTAAAAACTTATGTATCGATTATATCGTTGGCTTGACACTAAGACGGCACAGGCTCACCGTATTTCACGTTGTCCCAGAAAAGCTCCGGTAAAACGAGGGCCGAAAGAACTAAATGTTATAGACTTGATGGATGAGATATAGTGCGCTTGAGCCATATTTCGCTGGAGCTTATCCGAAACGACTTAAAATGTGATTGGCCTGTCACCTGAAGAAATATATAAGTCACGATAGCCGAGTGGTTGGGTGGTCGGAATTTCGAGTCAAGAGACCCGAGTTCGATCGCCAGGTGGCAGGCTCGTACCAATGAGTTTTTAAAAAAACTTATGTATCGATTATATCGTTGGCTTGAACATAAAGACGGCAACGGGCTCACCATCTGTCACGTTGTTCCGAAAATATCTTCCGTTGTTCCGATAATATATTTATTTTACCTGAAGACATGGCAGTGGTACTAATCTTACGCCGAAACCACACTTCAAGTTTTTATCTTACTCACATAAAAAAGCATCCATTTTGATGTTGTAATGGTGTCCGATTAATAGTGCTAAACGAATCTAAGTTGTGAACGCACGTGGAAAGTTTCATGGCTCCTACTAGTCTGTGTGTGATAAACGTGTTAATATGTTCGCTAATTTCTGGCTTGGCTTAGCTACGTTAAATAAAATAAATAAATAAATATCCTCACGCAATTCCCAATACTGGGGTAGACAGAGATCTAGTTTAGACAATTAAGTCCCTACGACCCACCTTCCACTGAGGACATTTCCGGGACAACGTGAGCCCGTCGCCATCTTTATGTCCAAGCCAACGATATAATTCGTACATAAGTTTTTGAAAAACCCATTGGTACGAGGTGGCAGGCACCTGGGGATCGAACTTGGGTCTCTTGACTCGAAATACCGACCACCAAACCACTCGGCTATCGTGACTTTTACCGAGTGGTTGTATGATATGAATTCGATTCATCCCCTGGAGAAATATTTTTTCAAAACTTAGGGACTATAAGTATCGTTGGCTTGGACACTAAGACGGCACAGGCTCACCGTATTTCACGTTGTCCCAGAAAAGCTCCGGTAAAACGAGGGCCGAAAGAACTAAATGTTATAGACTTGATGGATGAGATATAGTGCGCTTGAGCCATATTTCGCTGGAGCTTATCCGAAACGACTTAAAATGTGATTGGCCTGTCACCTGAAGAAATATATAAGTCACGATAGCCGAGTGGTTGGGTGGTCGGAATTTCGAGTTAAGAGACCCGAGTTCGATCCCCAGGTGGCAGGCTCGTACCAATGAGTTTTTAAAAAAACTTATGTATCGATTATATCGTTGGCTTGAACATAAAGACGGCAACGGGCTCACCATCTGTCACGTTGTTCCGAAAATATCTTCCGTTGTTCCGATAATATATTTATTTTACCTGAAGACATGGCAGTGGTACTAATCTTACGCCGAAACCACACTTCAAGTTTTTATCTTACTCACATAAAAAAGCATCCATTTTGATGTTGTAATGGTGTCCGATTAATAGTGCTAAACGAATCTAAGTTGTGAACGCACGTGGAAAGTTTCATGGCTCCTACTAGTCTGTGTGTGATAAACGTGTTAATATGTTCGCTAATTTCTGGCTTGGCTTAGCTACGTTAAATAAAATAAATAAATAAATATCCTCACGCAATTCCCAATACTGGGGTAGACAGAGATCTAGTTTAGACAATTAAGTCCCTACGACCCACCTTCCACTGAGGACATTTCCGGGACAACGTGAGCCCGTCGCCATCTTTAATATTATCGCATACACTGGACGATAAGCGCGCAATTAAGTTCCGTGTGTGGTTTAATAGAAATCAGATAGCGTCTCGTCTGAAAGCGATCGTGTCGTAAACAAAGCGAGGTGAGAATGTTTACAATTCCCATTTGCATTTTAAAATGAGGTGCGTTCACCCCGCCAACACAAATCGTTATTATGCTAATCATATTGTCCGTTTCGATAAAAATTTGTAAAACGCGTGTAGTTGTCTCCAGTCAATTAATAAGCGCTTCGTTTTAGTGTTTTCTATAGCAAATTCATTTATTTAAATTAGGTACGAACACAAATTCAATTTAAAGCCAGTGTTTGTGATTGCTAGTAGCGTTTGTTGTTTTTTTTTAGGAATTTAGACCGTATGGGCGTTACTATTTTTTCGGGTAGGTTTCGTAAGAAGCGACTAAAAGATATAAATAGCCTTCGTTGTTTCTGATTCCATAATACAAGTGCTTAAGCTCCTTAATCTCCTTAATCAGAGCAATGTGTGTATGTTGGCCCTATATATGTATTTATTTTATTCTATAGTGGCAATCGACGGTGACAGGCTGAAGTATCTCCAACAATCCGCATGCCTTAGTGGGCTATGTTTGTTTAGTAGAACTGACGACCTCCGTGGATGAATGGCGGTTTTCATGGTGGTTTCAGGTCTGAGGTCCCGGGTTCGTGGTGTTTTCAGCTAGTTTATATATATTAGTTTTTATATATATATATATATATATATATATATATATATATATATATATATATATATATATATATATATATATATATATATATATATATATATATATATATATATCTTTACGCATTCCCCAATACAGGGGTAGAGAGAGGTCTAGTCTAGACAATTAAGTCCCTTTAACCCACCTTCCACCGAAGATATTTTCGGAAGAACGTGACAGGTGGTGAGCCTGTCGCCGTCTTTATGTCCAGGCCAACAATATGAATCGTACGTGATAGGTTTTGAAAAAACCCATTGGTACGTGCCTGCCATCTGGGGTTCGAAATCGGGTCTCTCGACTCGAATTCCGATCACCCAACCACACGGCTATCGTGAAATTTGTTGACGAATGTAAGACGACATTGTTGAAATGAGAAAATATCTCCTTAAAATGATACGGACATATTTACCCAAATAAAGTACCTACCGAGGTAAACTCAGTGGGGTAAAATACCCAGAAATAAACTGAACAATATTTTAATTATAAAAAAACCATGAAGTTTGCACAAGACTAAAAACATCTAATTTTGTGAAGAGCTGACCATTTTGCACTTTAAATTGCTGCAATTTAGAATAAAAATGCAACTGGTGTTGAGAATTCGTGATTTTTGTAATTAGATGCACAATTTGCGAAGTGATTGTCGTTTTTACGATAATTAAGTATCTCGTTTAATAAATCGAGGGGTGTCTTTTAATTGCTACTTTTTAAAGTACTACGGTAGCATAAACATATAAACATGCCTCTAAACTTTTCACCTACTTCCTTACTAGAAGGTAAGTAAGTAACTACAGTCCCTGAGAGTGTAGCCAGGGTAGAGAAGAGATCGCCAAGTGTCACGATCCTTACATACCCCTTTCGCTTCCCTCAAATTCATCATTTTCTTTATAAAAGCTCATTACAGTATCGGAGAATACGAAATATACGGAGAAATCTTGACCATCCCCTCTTCGAACAATTTGCTCACATGGTCTAAGTAAGTTAGTCTCGCCCTACCTCGACAGCTTTTAATGTAACTTTCGTGCTATAAATATTTTTACAATATTTCATTATTTTATATTTTTAAGTGTACAATGTTTTTTTAATTTAATTTATGGTAATTTTAACAAATATTATACATAAATTTATTTTTACGTAAGCCTTTTTGTATAAACTTCCATATATTTCATATAAATTTAACTATACCAAATCTTGCACTCCCCGTGCCGGCAATCAGTTTAAAATCATTCTCTTTTCTCTTCCTATATAGAAAAAATCGAGTGAAATGAAAGTATATTACAAAATAACAATCAAATAACACACAAGAGTTTCAATAAACGCTTATTATTGTCGACGTAAACCAGAAATAAAAGAATTTGGTAAAACAATAAAACTAAATGTCGCTTCAATGACGTGTGCGCGTCCAAAAAGACGCCAACGCGCGTAGGCTGCACAGATAAAAAAAATAACCGATTATCATATCTAGCGGACGTCCACTCGTAAATATTCGTGAAAGCGAATACTGGGACCGGTATCGATTACTATCTGGATGTACGAACGCCTTACTCTGTATCCCGCTGAGGTGCACATGTTTAAAAAAATCTTTAAGATTTCACGAAACGACCACGACATTTTAGTGCATCTAATGACGGTCAAATTTTTTTTTAAAGTAGTAAAGCATATATACTAGATTTGTACAAGCTGCAATATGGTATTTCATGCTCAACACCGGTCCAGTTGTCCCAAAATATACGGTGTAATGTGTGTCGAAAGAACTAAATGGAGGTAGAAGTCTCCCACGGGACCGCTTGGGATAAAAGTTACCTCTATACTTGTTCTGTAATTATTCCATACTATAAACTATCTGTTCTATCTGTATCTGTTCCTAATTTCAGCCAGATCCATTCAGTCGTTTTGGCGTGGTTGAGCAACAAACACACATCCATCCAAACTTCATATTTCCAACTTTATTAGTAGATAGATTTATTAGGATCATTTTATAATATTAAACTAGCGTTGAAAAAGTCTATTTTGATAATATTATGAACTATAAAAACTGTACTATAAATATACTTTAACTAACTTTAATAACTATAAAAAAACTATTTGATAATATTATTAAAAGAATGTCGTAAAGTTTAAACATCTTTTCAATTATTTATTAAGGAAATCATTCCAACAAATATATTAAATTATTGTATTCACTCCGACCGTTTTTTGGTCGTTAAATAATTCAATTTGAAATTATATTCAATGGCTTTAAAAGATCGTTTAAAAAATTACCACCAATTTTAGTCTTGTATTTTGAGATACAATACATGTGTAGGTTTTGAAATCCATAAACAATTTTATTTATACTTATCTTAACATTATTCCGTAATTTTGTATTATTATTGGAAAATTATTGGAAAGAGAAGTCACGATAGCCGAGTTGTTGGGTGGTCGGAATTTCGAGTCGAGAGACCTGAGTTCGATCCCCAGGTGGCAGTACCAATGAGTTTTTCAAAAACTTATGTACGAATTTCATCGTTGGCTTGGACATAAAGGCGGCGACGGGCTCACCACCTGTCACGTTGTCCCGAAAATATCTTCGGTGGAAGGTGGGTCAAAGGGACTTAATTGTCTAGACTTGACCTCTGTCTACCCCTGTATTGGGAATTGCGTGAAGATATTTATTATTTATATTTTATTGGAAAATAATTTTGAATTAAAAAGTTTTAACCTGTCTGCAAGCATATCTTTTTTAAATACGGGCAAGAAGTATATAATACAGCTCTATGGATTTTAAAAGTCCTATATAAAGTATTTATATCTTTTCTACTATGACCTGATAATTATAGCTGAAGATTGAAAAAGTCTGATGATTTTATTAAACTGGAATCTGTCAACCCAATATCCTAGATAGTAGTTACCCTGACTAGAAAGCTGAGGGTTGTAAATTCAAATCCGCCTAGGGATTTGAGTGATCATTTGTGTGATGCCCCGAAAATATCTTCGGTGGAAGGTGGGTCGAAGGGACTTAATAGTCTAGACTAGACCTCCACTGTATTGGGAATTGCGTGAAGATATTTATTATTATTTATTTTATTTGTGTGATGAAAATTGATGTTTTTACTCAAGTTATGGATGTTTATATGTACATCTACAAATTTTTATTTGTATATTAAGTATATTGTACCATTGGTTTTGATACCTCTTAGGATCACCTCCTGTTAGGTTGTCTCATAGAAACTTTGGTAAAAAGTAGCTCGAAAGATCATCATTATCTAATCTAGTACTCTACCTACTCGAATAACGGAAAAATAGGCTTATTTTAATGGAGAAACTTGTAGACTGAAAAACGCGCTTGTGGTTATTGCGTATAGTAAGAAAATTTATTTATTTATCTTCACGCACAGTTTCTAAAGGGGTAGCAAGAGAGTAACCGATCTAACCTAAGAACAAAATTGAGCTTAGATTTTAACGTAAACGTATTACATGTAATAACACTTGCAAAGTTTTGTATTGATTCTCTTCCTGGAACATAAATCTCCGTCGCTGCAAATTACAATACTATTTAAAGGAAAGTGACAAATGACAACTGGTGAGGCTGATGGCATCTCGGGTATCATAATGAATATAGACCTTTCCTTTTACACAAATTTGGCGTAACCGACAAACTTGGCCATGCTGCACCAGATGACACATTGCAACTTAGGCACTCCTGCCCTTCAGTGGACCGCTAGACTTGGATGAATGAATACCGATGGCTTAGATATAAAGACAGTGACAAGCTAACCACCTTTCACGTTGTCCTAAAAAAATATCGGTAGTAGTTTGGTTGGTCAAAATTACTTAATTGTCTGAATCTATGTCTACCCAGTATTGGGTATGGTGTGAAGATATTTTTTGGGTATATCACGCAGGCTCAGCCCCGCTTTTTTCGGCCCTTTTGCAAAGCAGCAAAACCTTACCGCATTTTACAACCGGCTTTACCAACTGTGGTCCAGCTGATACGAAATAAAAAAGATCATTATGCAAAACTTAAAGCACGTTTGCTTAGATGTAATTCGATGTGATGTAACAGAGGAATGTGCCTACGTGTACGGACGGTAGGGAGGAGAGGGGACTAAAGCGAAGGGCACCTCAAACTAGACGGCGCCTAGCGACACCCACGAATTGTTTACAATTGATAATTTCAATTGCGCCATTTACTGTGCATTGACGTTCACTCTTTAGTTATTATAGTTTCCTGGTAGATTGTGATGGGTAGATATTTTCGGTGGAAGGTGGGGCGAAACGGCATAATTGTCTAGACCTCTGTCTACCCTTGTATTGAGAATGGCTTGAAGATATTTTTTTATGGATTAACATCACCGAGGACTATGATAGAATTTCTCGTAGCTCGTGATCATATTTGCTCTAAAACCATCTAGCAGTCCCTGCTTATAACAATTATAACACAATTGTTACACTGATAGTCAGGTATGTGGCCGTTCCACTTCAGTTACGTCAGCTACCATAGTTCCGCTTCGGATGTCGTCATTGCAGATTCTATTCCACGACACTGAGCTTTAGCTCTTTCCATAGCTCACTGAGCAACTGTGAGCTTTCGCATTCAGCTAGCAGAGAAACACCAAGAAGACCACAACGAATACACTTACCTAGGCATTTACTTACAGCGATAGATCTTTATCTAAAGAAACGTAACACAAGTGAGGTCTGAAGGCAAAGCCCCTTTAACTAGGTTAAAGGTTATCTTATAAAAAATTTTACTAAAATGAAATAATAATTTTCTGTATTTACGCGAACACTAGATGTGTAATCTAAAATAAAACGACTTTCGAATTTTATCATGTGAATTATCCTTTTTACAAACTGTTTTTACTTTTCGCATGCTTTACAGCATCCGTGGTCACGGGGGGACGGAAGTCTTAAACGTCCTGCTGTCATTAATAATAAAATTAAGTCCAAGACAAGGATACCGCTACAAGACCTCAAGATACAGTGAGCACGTTTTGCTTAAATAGGAACCAAAATGAATAAATGGAAGTTGACGGTAACCGACGGTAACAATGACAACGGGACGTTGAAAACCTCAGTCCCGCCGTGATCACGGATGCTGTAAAGCATCCGAAACGTCGGGAAGTAAAAATGGTTTGTAAAAATCTAAATAATACACGCGATAAAATCTGAAAATAGTTTTATTTTAAAACGAA
This sequence comes from Sericinus montela, assembly GCA_029286605.1. Classification (NCBI taxonomy): domain Eukaryota; kingdom Metazoa; phylum Arthropoda; class Insecta; order Lepidoptera; family Papilionidae; genus Sericinus; species Sericinus montela. Next base: position 4,328,238 of record JAGSMR010000084.1, on the reverse strand, counting down.
ATATCTTATCGACATCAGGTAAAATATGTAAGGTGACAGGCTCGTACCAATGGGTTTTTCAAAAATACTTATGTAAGAATTGTATCGTTGGCTTGGACATAAATACGGCGACGGGCTCACCGCCTGTCACGTAGTCCCGAAAATATCTTCGGTGGAAGGTGGGTCAAAGGGTCTTAATTATCTAGATTAGACCTCTGTCTACCCCTGTATTGGGAATTGCGTAAAGATATTTATTTACTTTATTTTAATGTCCTTAATAACCATTCGATACTGTACTCATATACTTTACTCGATTAATAACCCTTGTTTATAAATAACTTCATCTTCGTATCGCAATTCCGAGAACAAACGAATGTTCTGAACTTATCTCGAGTGTAATAAAATATAATTAGTTATAATAAGTGTTTACCTAAAACACAGATAACCCTCATTTAAAAGGAAACATAGTGTAATAAAGATTCATTCATCATAAATCTCATTTATTCTTTAAATCTTCACGCTATTCCCAAGACTAGGGTAGACAGAGGTCCAAACATTTAAGTTATTTTCTTCATTCATTCTTAAGGAGAACATGACTGATAGTGTGCCCGTCGCGGTCTTTATATCCAAGCCAATAGCGATACAATTTTTGAAAGAACTCATCGGTACGAGTCACCTGGGTACCGAACTCGGGTATCTTGATTAGAATTCCGATCACCCAACCAATCGGCTACCGTGACAGTCTTTTTTTATAGAAGAGGTACACTACCGTGCGAGATGGCACGATATGTCCTCAAAATTGTCTTAGACTCGCTAATTTTATTTATATCATGATAGTTATAAAATAGTAAAAAAAAATCTATGCGTATTATTAAAATACTCAATATGATTGTGCCCTTCAAAATTAATATAATTAGAAATTACTTGTTTTTTTCTACTTCAACATTACATTGAGTTCTAATCTCAATTTTAAGAGTTTGAATTCTAATCCCAATGTATAATTAACGTCTTACAAGCACAATGTAATTTAAATTAGTACTACGAACGTGTCCCTTCTAAACTGCCTTTCTAATCTAGCTTTTAGACCTTTTAATACAGACTAAACGAAATATTAGCACATTAGACAAGTTCTATTGTTAGATTATAATCACTGCTTTAAATAATGTTAAACCAAAAGTTTAAGCATAATTTTAGATTTTCCTGGACTTTCCTACGCCAGTTTGAAACAACGAATAACACTTATAACTTAGAATGGTAATTGATAAAGTTTTTATGCCATTCCCAATACTGGGGTAGACAGAAGTCTAGACAATTCAGTGCTTTCAGGCCAACGAGCCTTTGACAACGTAGCAGGCAGTCATCAGCCTATCTACGTCTGTAAGACCAAGCCATCGATATAAACCGTACATAAGTTTTGAAAAAACCCATTAGTACGAGCCTACTATCTGGGGCTCAAGCTCGGGTCCCTTGACTCCAATTCCGATCACCCAACCACACGGTTTTCGTTTGACGGTTGATAATAATTGACGTTTTCCCATGTACACCAACAAACAGGCATCACTCAACGCTACAGTTATGATGATGCTGTATTTAAACGGAATCTACAAGCGCAGAAAACAAATGACGCTATAGTTAACAACATGAAATGAAGACTAATAGTCACGATAGCCGAGTGGGGGTGGTCGGAATTTCGAGTCGAGAGACCTGAGTTGGATCCCCAGGTGGCTCGTACCAATGGGTTTTTCAAAAACTTATGTACGAATTATGTCGTTGGGCTCTGCGACGGCCTCACCACCTGTCACGTTGTCCCGAAAATATCTTCGGTGGAAGGTGGGTCAAAGGTACTTAATTGTCTAGACTAGACCTCTGTCTACCCCTGTATTGGGAATGGCGTGAAGATATTTATTTTTATTTTTTATGAAATGAAGAATGTCAACTCGCAGAACCAAGAAGGGAAACCTTAAAGCCCGTAATTACACTGACTGTGTTTTTCACCGGAACTTAATGATTGTTACACTATTAACTGGCGGAAAAAATACTCACTGCTTTAAGTCGTATGGTACCGCGGTAGCCTACCACCTGTTGTCCCGGGTAGGCAAATGGTAGATCGTAAGGAAATGGATCATCGGTTTCGGTGAAAGTTGAGTCGAAAGGATCTCATATCTGGATATTTTTTTTTATTATTTTTTCAATAAAAATTAATTTCTGGTTTATTCTTAAAGCATGGTTGAACCAAGCTTTTTGCTACACGAATTTGTATGTATGTATTAACCGTGTAACAACCATATCCTATGAGAATAACGACATGATGTAGAGGCATCTCGTTTTTCTTTGTTTAATCCGGTGAGTCAGTTATTATAAGCTGGTCTTAAGATTTAAGAACATGCGATAATGGGATAGGCCTAAACAATATCGATAGATACTGACAGATCGCGTGATAAACATTTGGAAAAAAATTGTGAACCAAAATAAACAGACCGGGGTGACAAGGTGCAAGATGTCTGCGTTCGCCAATCCGCCTGTTGAAAATGGCAATTATGCCAAACCTTCTTGCCATAACATCTTGACTCTAAAAAATTCCGACCACCCAACCACTCGGCTATCGTGACTTTTTAAGAAAACCATACTACTTTCTTTTCTCTTTAGCGTGATCTGTCCGTGTATTTTCAAAGCATTTGGCGAGCGTACTATGCGCAAGCGCATAGTTTGCCCAAGGTTGCGTAACACTACACGGCACCATGTACAGCCGGCCCATGCACCGCTGTAGTTTGCGAAACGTTTCGCTACATTTGGTTAGAGTTTGAATTGTTAATGCAAATTAATTTTAATCCCAACATTGTAATGTCAACCTTGTCTAGAACATTAAAGATTCATATTCCTAATTACTTGGAGAGATTCTCTCTCGAGCTCTTAAGTCATCCACCAGATGTTATTATCGCGATGTCGTTGAACCGTAGACACTTTTGTAATTGCTTTCAGTTGTCTCCAACTTTATTTTATTGATTGACTTCCTCGGTATCCCGAAAAAGCCGTCAGGATTCCTTATAATAAAATATATATAATATATCTTCACGCAATTCCCAATACAGGTGTAGACAGAGTTCCCAATACCCCCTGAATTATATAGACAGAGGTCTAGTCTAGACAATTAAGTCCCTTTGACCCACCTTCCACCGAAGATATTTTCGGGACAACGCGACAGGTGGTGAGCCCGTCGCCGTCTTTATGTCCAAGCCAACGATATAATTCGTACATAAGTTTTTGAAAAACCCATTAGTACGAGCCTACCACTTGGGGATCGAACTCGGTTCTCTTGACTCGAAATTTGGACCACCCAACGACTCGGCTATCGAGACTCATAAATTATCAGATTCCTTAAATTATCAGAATAAAAGTAGCTTACGTCGTTCAGACTGATACAGTTAATCCTAATTACAGTTCGTACGGCGACATGTTAACCACCTGTTACGTTGTGTCAAAAAATTTCTTCGGTAAAAGGTCGGTTGAAAAGACTTATTTGTGTAGAGCTCTGTCTACACAAGTATAGAGAATGGCGTGAATATATTTTTGAACTACAATACAATAATTCAAAGACTATTAGTCAAAATCATGTTTCAGGTCTCTCCAACAGGAACCGTATTAGGAATGGCGTGAAGATATATTTTTTATATTAGTACTAGAAGGATAGGAAGTCTGAAGGATTTCGGGAGAAGGATTTTCTCTCAAATACCTTGCATGATGGAATCGTGAAGTGCGGATGCCGTGTGGTTACTGCTTAAGAATATACCACTCCATATCTTCGCACTCATGTCTTAAGAGACGACTAACGGAAAATTCTTATAAATTCTTTAAGGTACAGACAACTCGCATGATACTCATATAAAAGATACCACACCAATCAACAGACCGGTGACAAACAGAAGCGCTAAGTTACAAGCGTCTTTCTACAGTCGTCTATTCTCTTACCAGGGGTTGCGATCAAACTCTTCCTTATAGGAGCAGCCTATGGTCTACTTTGGACTTTCACTAACCGTTATGATCATATAATGTTGAATACCCTGTACCATGTCAACTCACCTAAAAACACCCTCATTCCAACAAAACAGAATATTAAGAGCTAGAAAAAACAACAAAGACTATAAAAGGAATAAGTGACAGCAAAAAAAATGTATTTACATAATACTACAAGCATGATTTAACAATCTGTTCCCTTTCCATTGTGACATTTTTGTTAGAGCTTCGTCTACCTGGCACAATCCGATTTCGTAAGCGACCATTGACGCCTCAACACTCCCATGTCGCGGATTACTGGAGCCCTTTCATAGAATTTCTGATCCTAGCATTTGTCGCTTTATGACTTAACAATTTCTATAAATCTATGATCCTATGATATTCATATCAATAATGATTGTATTGTAAAAAAGTTGGGTACATAACTCATTTACTAATATGTTTCATAAAGAATAAACTGCAGTCCAGTTGTGCGTCGGAAATGATACACAATTTTCTTTTCTTCTTTTTCTTCTTCTTTACAGTCTATCAAGAGTTCACTGCTGAACATAGGCCTCCCCCAAAGCTTTCCACAAAGAACGGTCCCCAGCCACCTGCATCCATCGACTTCCCGCAACATTTTTCAAGTCGTCACTCCATCTCGTATGGGGTCATCCCAAACTGCGCTTGCCTACACGAGGTTGCCACTCGAGAACCATTCTTCCCCAACGGTTGTCAGTTCGTCGAGCTATGTGACCGGCCTATTGCCACTTCAGCGCACTGATCCTTATGGCTATGTCAGTTACCTTGGTGCTGCTGCGCATGTCTTCATTGCGGATTCTATGACGCACAGAAACACCAAGCAAAGCCCTTTTTATCGGTAAAAATAAAATTTCTGGAATATGCTTAAGAAACAAGTCACGATAACCGAGTGGTTGGGTAATCGGAATTTCGAGTCGAGAGACCCAAGTTCGATCCCCAGGAGGCAGACTCGTACCAATGGGTTTTTCAAAAACTTATGTACGAATTACATCGTTGGCTTGGACATAAAGACGGCGACGGGCTCATCACCTGTCACGTTGTCCCGAAAATATCTTCGGTGGAAGGTGGGTCGAAGGGACTTCATTGTCTAGTCTAGACTTCTGACTACCCCTGTATTGGGAATTGCGTGAAGATATTTATTTTATGCTTAAGAAAAAATTGCTCAAACAGAATGATTGTTACACTGTTATTTGTCCGGAGAAATAGATTAGACTGGGGTAACGACTCGAAAGCTCGACTCGAATAACGACTCTTAAGCCTAGAATGAGTATTCCACCTTTTTAAAAGCAGAGAAAGAGTCTTTCACCAACAAGTACCCAAAAAAATCCATGTAAAAATCATTTAAAAGCATCTTTTATATATTTATCCTACAAATTTAAAATCTCGCCTAAAATTATTGCAAAAGCAAAGTCGCCGTTCATATTTCACAGGGTTTTTAACAGCAGTAAAAGCACTCATTTGGAAGATTATAAAAGATAAAAGATTAGCCGCAGCTACCGCTAGCTGGGAGATTTATAGCCCTGCCTACCCTGCCGACTTACCCGCATGCCGTCATCCACCGTTACAGGGTGTTTTTTTTTCTTTTCTGTCGCATTGTATTTGAGTTTGGAATTTTAAGGTGAACACGAATGCCTTTATCGTATATAAATATTTTGTATTGTGATGTATTTATTAACATCAAGAAGCTTTTTAAGTCAATGCATCAACTACATTCAACTACTCTGTGAATGCTAAATAAAAGAAAACGTTCACGCGAGTACAGGGGTAGACAGAGGACATTAAGTCCTTACGACCCACCCTCCACCAAAGATATTTTTGGGACAACGTAACAGGTCGTGAGCCCGTCGCCGTCGTACATAAGTCATTGAAAAAACACGTTAGTACGAACGGGGATCGATCTAGGGTCTCTGGACTTGAATTCCGATCACCCAACCACTCGGCTATCGATATTAAATTATTTCTATTAGCCGTAAGATTACGGCGTAAGAATATACCATCCCTTCGCATCCCGTGACTGTCTTAAGAGTCCAATAAGGGAGAAGCTACAAAAATGCCACTGGCTTTTCATCCATCACGAAATACCCCAGACCAAAATTCGTTAAACCCGTATATGCGATCGATAATCCATTGTCCGTAAATCCGTGCCAAACGTAGCGTTAATAGCAAAACCCAACCTTATGGGAGAAGCCTATGTCCTGCAGTGGACTTTTACAGGCCGTTATGTATAGCAAATCAATTTCACGTGTCACAGCGGCAAGGTTAGGATAATTTCATAAACATATCTTAACCGATACTGGTTGATCTGTTCAAAAAGTTAAGCTCGACAAGTGAATCGGCGATCACAGTACCGAACACCTTACTTCTTCACCGTCTTCGTAAGTTTTGATCTGTCATTTATCGGTACAAATATAACGACAATGTGTGGTCTGGGCTCTTGCGGACTATTAATTAATCAATTATTCTTCTTTTTAAAGTTTTCTTCTTAGCTAATGGCGCTGAGTGACACTGCAAGCCAACAACATTTTCGGCACAATGTTATTGTTCAAATATATCAAATAAATAACATTGCCAACACAGGGGTAGACAGAGGACATTAAGTCCTTACGACCCACCCTCCACCAAAGATATTTTTGGGACAACGTAACAGGTCGTGAGCCCGTCGCCGTCGTACATAAGTCATTGAAAACACGTTAGTACGAACGGGGATCGATCTAGGTCTCTGGACTTGAATTCCGATCACCCAACCACTCGGCTATCGATATTAAATTATTTCTATTAGCCGTAAGATTACGGCGTAAGAATATACCATCCCTTCGCATCCCGTGACTGTCTTAAGAGGCCAATAAGGGAGAAGCTACAAAATGCCACTGGCTTTTCATCCATCACGAAATACCCCAGACCAAAATTCGTTAAACCCGTATATGCGATCGATAATCCATTGTCCGTAAATCCGTGCCAAACGTAGCGTTAATAGCAAAACCCAACCTTATGGGAGAAGCCTATGTCCTGCAGTGGACTTTTACAGGCCGTTATGTATAGCAAATCAATTTCACGTGTCACAGCGGCAAGGTTAGGATAATTTCATAAACATATCTTAACCGATACTGGTTGATCTGTTCAAAAAGTTAAGCTCGACAAGTGAATCGGCGATCACAGTACCGAACACCTTACTTCTTCACCGTCTTCGTAAGTTTTGATCTGTCATTTATCGGTACAAATATAACGACAATGTGTGGTCTGGGCTCTTGCGGACTATTAATTAATCAATTATTCTTCTTTTTAAAGTTTTCTTCTTAGCTAATGGCGCTGAGTGACACTGCAAGCCAACAACATTTTCGGCACAATGTTATTGTTCAAATATATCAAATAAATAACATTGCCAACACAGGGGTAGACAGAGGTCTAGTCTAGACAAAAGTCACTCCGAGTAAGTCTCTTCGACCCACCTTTCACCGAAGATATTTTCGGGACAACGTGACAGGTGGTGAGCCCATCGCCGTCTTTATGTCTGGAAATCAGCTGGAAATCGAACTCGGGTCTCTCAGCGCGAAATTCTGACCACCCAACCACTCGGCAATCGTGACTTAATCGAATAATCATTTGTATCAAAGTTCACAAAGCATAATTAAGCTTGCATTAGACAATTCGAGTGTTACGAATGAACGATAAACTTTGGTCAATTATTATAAATTGTGCTTAAAAATTATAAACAGGTTATCGACATACATTAAGTCACACAAATCTTCGTCCAAATGAGCCGGGTTCGAGCTTTTCCTACGCTCGATGCGATCGCCAATTGTGCGTTAACAAACCCGTTAACTTGTGATGTATGAACGTTAAATGTTTTTTTTTAGTACAACATGTTTGTTTACGGCCTGTTTGATAATACCGAATGAAACACCTTCTTCTAAACGTGTTTCCTTTGTTTTCTTCAAAAACCGACTTTATGCATACTCGTAGTGCAGTAAAAACTTTGTAAGTTTTAAATTCGGTTGGCTTTTTATAAACGATCGGATACAACGACTAATATATTATATTTATATCTTTATATATATGTATATTAGTCTCAATACTACATAGTGTACTCCAAGTACTACGGTATATATATATATATATATAGTAAAGGCCACATCCTTCCCCTTGCTAATAGTACTAAAAGAAGAAATATATAAATGAGGATGAGGACCATCGTCCTCCTTATACGAGTTTACTTCTTTGTACAGTTGCTTCAGTTAAGGATACTACAAATACGCTGACTTGACCTTTATTTTGAACGTATTGAATGAACGAACAAACGAACCTGAATTTTGATCGTAGACATTATTTGTCTTAGTCTCCTCATATTTAACCCCACGTAAGTGGGGATGCCCCATCCCATGATCCATGCCTACTTACATATAAAAAAGTATTCAGTATTTACTATCCAGGATCGCATAGGTAACAACTGGCAAAAGCGAAATGGGAACAAACCGGGTGCGTTATGAAAGAAATAATTGCTGGAACGTACGTAAATATGCGCTTAATCACGAGCCCAACATGGCGACCTGCATACAAACAGGTATACAGAAACGCAGATGTAATAGCTCGCAATGGAGAGATAAAATTTACTTAGAAATTTATGCATCTGTTAAGACGTTTATGTATAAATATAGAATATTTACTGTCTTAATAAAAATACAAATTGCATTTCACCTGTTCATATTAAATAACTAGGTATTAATAAGACGACCCGATATGGTTATATCGATAGACGATATGGTGACCCTGCCTTCGAAGTCAAGGGTTCGAATCCCATTAGGGCAGGGGCACTAGATATGCGCATACATGTCTGTTTACTTATATATGCAAATATACTTCTATGAATAGTAGGGTGCTTCTATGAATGTACGGGACTTCCTTGTCTAGATATACGTCTACCCTAGTTTTAGGAAAATGCATAAAAAAAAATATTTAAAATGACCTAGCTAGAGGCTATTAAAAGAAACGCACATAAAATCAACAACCATAGGCATCTTAATCCTCGGGATTGTCAACGCAACTGCAACCTTGTTCAATTGAAGTTTGTGGCAGATGTCCAAGGGCTGCAGTGAGAAACTACCATCAGATATTCAACTTTACATGATTTTCAACTTTAATCCGTCTGTTAAACGAACCCAGTACCTCAGAGTTTGCGATACTATGAAAACCAGTGTTTACGCCACTCGTCCACGGAAGCCGTCGAAGATTGTTCTATTTTAACATTACCTTAAAAAAACCATTTTTGAATCTTTTTCCTCAGTCGTCGTTTGCTACACCCACGAGGACAAAGGTTTTTAGCTACGTACATATTAACGCCTACAATATTCAGTGTGTCTATACCCTTGTTACAATATAGACACGTATATCTATGGAATATTCTTAGGTTTATGATACAGACATTACAAGGTAGCGGAGCAAGACAATGCGGTCGTGGGCGGCGTTGGACGAAACCTTGGTCTCTGTGGCAACAATGGCGCAAGATACTGGCAGGCTATATCAAAAAACGATACGAAAAAAAAACACATGAGTCTTTGTTTACGTATCTTTGTTGCTTGGTAATATTTTATCTTTAAAATAGCTGAAAGATTAGAGGTTGAGACAAGTACGAGATAGATACATACTCTGATATATTACAATTTACTTTTAAAAGTCTAAAAAAATATCTGAAAGATTGGAGGTTAAGACAAGCAGGAGTGGCGTATCAGATATTGTACATAATCTGATATATTACAAATTATTTTTGAAATAAGTCACGATAGCCTTTGGGTGGTCGGAATTTCGAGTCAACCTCAAGTCCGACCCCCGGTGGCAAGCTCGTACCAATGGGTTTTTCAAAAACTTGTGTACGAATTATATCGTTGGCTTGGACATAAAGACTCCGACGGGCTCACCACCTGTCATGTTGTCCCGAAAATATCTTCGGTGGACAGAGGTCTAGTCTATTGGGAATTACGTGAAGATATTTGTTTATATTTATTTATTTTTAAAAGTCTAGACAAGTCATAGGCCTCTGCTATATAATCTTTTAGGTTGGAGGGTTTGCCATATTGGTCCCGCTCAGCAGTCGGATCGCCGATTGCAGTACCAATCACTGAACCTTAAACGCATTATGTATTTAACGACCTCGGAGGGCGAGTGGCGTTTACACTGGTTTTCATGGTGTCGCCAATTTGAGATCTCGGGTTCGATTCCCTGACGGGTCAATGTAGAAAACCACTTTTTCTGTAGTGTCTCGGGTCTGCGCGTTTGTGGTGCATTGGTTGTTTCCGATTTCATAATACGAGTGCTTTAGCTACTTTGTTATCAGACCAATGTAGTCTACTTAAATAGTTTATTGTACAAAAATATTAATTATGTTATTAATAACTTTTTTTGGATTGTTTGTTTTGTTATTTATATTGAAATATGCAATAATTCACTTAAGTTTTATTTTATACTTGCGATTGTTGTTAAAATTGAGGCATTATCAGGGTATTGGGATTCAATACCCTCATGATGCCGTAAGGCGAAAACGGTCGGTTAATTAATGAATAATTAAATAAAGTGAATTGTGTACAACTGTTCAACAATGAATGAATTTTAACACTAAAGTTTTATTTAATAGTTATTGCTTCATTCTTTCCAAGTTTAAAGATCAACTATGCGAATACAATTACGATCTTTATCGACGAAAAAGGATATTAATGTGTTTTGATCGTTTATATAGAATAATGGTTCCACAATCGACCTCTTGGTATTTATCTTTGCATAAATATCTTCACGCATATTCCCAACGCTGTAGTAGGCACATGACTAGACAATTAAGTCCTATTGAGCCTTCCATCAACGAAGACTATTTTAGATAACGTGACAGGGTGGTGAGCCTGTTGTCTTAGTGTCCGAGCCAACGGTACAATATACCAACATAGATATATATCTATGTACCTCAGTAGTGGACAAATGTGTGAAGGTATAAAAAATCAGATAAACACATTCCCATTCAGCACACAAATATTTAGCCCAAACGGGATTCGAACCCGCAACCCGAGCTTTTTTTAAAAGCTTCGAAAGCTTTTAAAAAAAGCTTTTCTTTTAAATAATTAAATATATATACATAATATATATACATAAGTGTATGTATGATGTGTTTTAGTAACCCTCTACAAAAAAAACATCATACATACACTTATGTATATATATTATGTTTATATATTTAATTTTTTAAAAGAAACACAAACGTATGCTATTCATCAGCGGTAGAAGTGATGGGATCAGACATAGCATGAGAAAAATAAACTTCAATGTACTCTATCTATTTGACGACCTCCATGGATGAGTGGCGTAAACACCAGTTTACATTGTGTCGCCAGTTCTGAGGTACCTGGTCCTTTTCCCGGCCGGGTCATGTAGAAAACAATTTGTGCTACATTTTCTAGATTCTTGCTGTTTCTGGTAGCTTCGTTGTTTCAGATTCCATAACACGAGTGCTTTAGCTACTTTGTTATCAGACCAATGTAGTCTACTTAAATAGTTTATTGTACAAAAATATTAATTATGTTATTAATAACTTTTTGGATTGTTTGTTTTGTTATTTATATTGAAATATGCAATAATTCACTTAAGTTTTATTTTATACTTGAGATTGTTGTTAAAATTGAGGCATTATCAGGGTATTGGGATTCAATACCCTCATGATGCCGTAAGGCGAAACCGGTCCGTTAATTAATGAATAATTAAATAAAGTGAATTGTGTACAACTGTTCAACAATGAATGAATTTTAACACTAAAGTTTTATTTAATAGTTATTGCTTCATTCTTTCCAAGTTTAAAGATCAACTATGCGAATACAACAACGAACTTTATCGACGAAAAAGGATATCAATGTGTTTTGATCGTTTATATAGAATAATGGTTCCACAATCGACCTCTTGGTATTTATCTTTGCATAAATATCTTCACGCATATTCCCAACGCTGTAGTAGGCACATGACTAGACAATTAAGTCCTATTGAGCCTTCCATCAACGAAGACTATTTTAGATAACGTGACAGGGTGGTGAGCCTGTTGTCTTAGTGTCCGAGCCAACGGTACAATATACCAACATAGATATATATCTATGTACCTCAGTAGTGGACAAATGTGTGAAGGTATAAAAAATCAGATAAACACATTCCCATTCAGCACACAAATATTTAGCCCAAACGGGATTCGAACCCGCAACCCGAGCTTTTTTTAAAAGCTTCGAAAGCTTTTAAAAAAAGCTTTTCTTTTAAATAATTAAATATATATACATAATATATATACATAAGTGTATGTATGATGTGTTTTAGTAACCCTCTACAAAAAAAACATCATACATACACTTATGTATATATATTATGTTTATATATTTAATTTTTTAAAAGAAACACAAACGTATGCTATTCATCAGCGGTAGAAGTGATGGGATCAGACATAGCATGAGAAAAATAAACTTCAATGTACTCTATCTATTTGACGACCTCCATGGATGAGTGGCGTAAACACCAGTTTACATTGTGTCGCCAGTTCTGAGGTACCTGGTCCTTTTCCCGGCCGGGTCATGTAGAAAACAATTTGTGCTACATTTTCTAGATTCTTGCTGTTTCTGGTAGCTTCGTTGTTTCAGATTCCATAACACGAGTGCTTTAGCTATTACTTTGGGATCAAAGTAATATATGTGATATTGCCCCTATCTATGTATGTATGTATGTATTTAAGCAGAAGCTTATTTACCAACTCCAATAAGAGCAACTTTAAAAAATAACGTCGATAAATTGCGGGAAATAGTACAGAGCGTCTACATTGCAAAATATATATTTTCAAGTAGCAGAAAACTGCTAAAATTACGTCGACATATTGCGTAAACTATATATGTATATGGTAGTTGTTTTCAAGAAACAAGATCATAAATTGTACTCGATAAGAACTAAACTTGCAGACAATTTGTCTTTGACTATATTGAGCAAGAAAGCTACTTACTATTCATTATCGCCAGGTACTTCGACGGCGGCGCTACACCCACTACGTTATAATCGAAGGACAAGAACAATAAGCCCTATCAGCCCTGAGATGTGTGCCTATTTGTTACACCTACGTACACTATAAATGGTGAATGGAAAATAACTTGATCAAGTTAAGTGCATGGATGCAGGCACGTAGGCTGCATTGCATGGTTTGGGCGGACGCGACACGGGAACAGTGCAGTCATTATGCATGCCTGGTACATTGGAATGTGTAACAACGGATATTATGAGCGTTTTGAAAACTCATCATGTGGTATCGGCGTTCTATCCTCTTTCTTCTCATGGGTATTTTTAGAGGCGGTTAAGGAAAAACCCTAGAAAATGTAATCAGGTACCAATAGGTTGATTGTCCCAAATAATCAATTGTGAAAGGTGGGTCGAACATAATAGATTAAACCTCTGTCTACCCCAGTATTGGGACTATGTGTACTATAAAATATAGAAGTAGCAGTTAGTGATAAGGCCGACGCCTTCTTCCACCAATGGCAGCTAACTAAAGAAACTGCAGATTCATTGACTGCATTAAAGAAACGTATTTGTCAATGGTACATACAAAAGTTAAGAAGACAAGAAAACAAAATCAAAAGAAATAGACCTCAGGCCTAATTCACTTACACGGTTATTTTAGGTTCCATAGGTTTCATACAGTCTACCCGACACATTCGTAGAGCAATATTATTTTAATATTCATAGACTAACAGACGCTGCTTAGATATACTCGTACGTTAGGAAACTACACCCAAAATCAAATCTAAATTTATTTAGTTCGAAATTTAAACCTCCAAAATGCATTTTAAATCTCAGTCCATAGCTGATCACACATAGGTCCCTCTTTGAGAATATAAATTTTATTATCTCTAACCATAAACATATATATCATCTGCGAGCATTAAATAAAAGTGCCCAATCAATAACCAATAACCTAAAGTTACATTGGGCGTTAGCGTAATTGATTTAGTCGCTCTCCGTATACAATAAATCAGCTGCTTATCTATCCGTATCGCCACTCTATTGTCTATGCTCTATCATCTGTCATAAGCCATCGCTCGTATATTTACGAGCCACTAACGCCTCATATTTACTACTTTATTATAATTGTAATGTAAATATATTTTTTTTTATTTATAGTCAACGTAGCGTAGTGGGTTGGATTATCGAAAACTTGATTTCGATCCCTATGAGAAAGGCCATTAGACACATTGGGAGTAATAAGAATTATTTAAAATACACAGAAATGGAAACGAAATTTTAATATGATTGACCCATAATTTATAAATATTCGAAATTTATTGCCTATTCAGTGGTCGAAATTCAACAGCAATTTTTAATAAACCATTAAATGACAAGATTATGAAATGATGTACCGAAAACTTGTACTCTATAGGTAGTGGAAAGTCTTAAAAATGTCAATCCTTTCGACTACTATTTCAACAAAGTTTATTTCAGACAACTTACGGCCTTATAAAAGTCCACTGTACGACATAGTGCTCTCCCGTGAGGAAGATTTGCAATAATCGTCACATAGCCGAGTGTTTGGGATCGGAATTCAAGTCAAGAGAGCCAAGTTCGATACCAGGTAGATTCGTAATGGGTTGTCTTAAAACTTATGTACGAATTATGTCGTTGGCTTCACATATAGACTGGTATAACCTCACCACCTGTCATGTTGCCCCAAAAAATGTCTTTGATGAAAAAAAAAATGGTGTTAAAGGACTTAACTGTCTGGATCTCTGTCTATCTCAGCATTGGAAATGACACGAAGATATTCTTATGAAGTAGTTTCTTTGAAATGGTTATTCCGCTGTCTATTGATATCCATTTTCAAGGACATTCATCCGGAGTCGCCTCTTACGAATGCCATGAGAAGAAAGATGGTGTTAATTCTTATATCGTAATCACTCGGTGGCCATTTTAATTTGTAATATGCTTGTCAGAAGAAATATTTTTAAACGCAACAAAATGAAATAATCATAACGATGACCATTAATTTAATAATATTAAATGTCTACGGCTACAAAAACTTGGAGTGTGCGTTCGTGACTTTTCCATATTTGGGCTATAATCACTCCAACAATTTGCTTACACGTCGTTCCACGGAAATTAAATTTTTCATCATTCCAATGTCCGTATGCTTCTTTTTTGATGGTATTTAAACACTAAGGCGATTGTTTAGTTGACTTGTATAGGACTTGGAACCTAAGACACTACAGATTCATCACCGGGTTTACGAAATAAGAACTGATGTAAATGTATTGGTTTAAAAATCAACCAGGGCTAAATAAAACAGTGAAACTCAAAAAACCCTTTATCCAGCACTAGAACAATTTTACTTTTACTTTTCTACTAACTACTATAAGAAACGAATGAATATAAACGGAAATATATTAAAAAAAATCTTCACGCCATTCCCAATACAGGGGTAGACAGAGGTCTAGTCTAGACAATTAAGTCCCTTCGACCCACCTTCCACCGAAGATATTTTCTGGACAATGTGACAGGTGGTGAGCCCGTCGCCGTCTGTATGTCCAAGCCAACGATATGAATCGTACTTAGGTTTTTGAGAAACAACTATTGGTACAGCCACCTGGGGATCGACCTCGGGTCTCTCGACTCGAAATTCCGACCTTCCACTCGGCTATCGTGACTTCGAAGAAACTAGAAGAATGAACGGAAATATAAATATTGTTAATAGCTTTACTCATCCCGTTTTTTGCTGTATAAGGGAGCGCTCCAAAACGAATTTAAGCCACCAACAAACCCCTAAAATACCTGTCTATGGGAACTAAACAAACTTAAATCGATTTTATTTCTCGATTACGAAATCTACTTCAAAATTTAATGGATTTTTTTCACTTAATCAACACTTCTTCGTTAGTTATAAAAATCTATTTACCCATTCTTAGCGTATAATGCAATGTACACACTAATTTACGTCCTGAGTAAATTTGTAACACGATTTTCCCCAAATTGATTTCGTTCCGAAGCATCAAATTCAATAAAACGTAGAGTAAACGCTCCACGGGGATAATTTGAAACGTTTACCTAATCTGAAAAGCAGCTGCCGTTAGTGAGTGTAATTATTCAGAAAATCCTTTAGAGTAGGTATTACTTCATTTAAGGCAATGTCCCATACGAAAGACAAAGCAACTACACTATCTTGTACATTGTATTTGTTAAGGCCTACTATTAACGATTTTATAGTGTTTAAATAGCTTACATACCTATTCAAATATATGTAGACTATCTATGGAAACATTCGGTAAGAAACCTCTAACGCCATCTATTGATAGCAACACAAACGTATTCTACTCCGCCCCGCACGTACCTCACGTCACCCTGCAAGAACGAATCGCGCTCGCTTTGCGTTCCCCTCCCCGTTCATTCAGTTCACTTCTCTTGACTCAGTCGGCTAGTCAGTTTCACTCAGTCCTCCGGTTCGTGTTGCGGTGTATGTACGTGTTAAAGTTATGTGTTTTACGTGAACGTTTGCATTGTTATAAACACTCGTCCAGCTGATATAGTGATATTCATACGTTTGTGTCACTAAAACTTACGATTAAAACTAGCGATATAAGGGCAACGATAATTTATGTGAAGATTAAACGGTAAATATTAAAGAAATCGTCCCAGCCGAATGTAAAAATATACGCGTCGCAGAGAGAACCGTTCTACCGCGTGTGACTCTAATCGATACTTTTAAATGATAACATGAATTCAATTAGGTGTTGTATTAGAAGACGGTGAAATTGTTTTGGTGAATGGTTTGTGTTGTGAACCGATCGCTCAACTGTTGGATTAAAACGGTGAGTTATTTATCGATTTGACGTATTTACTTGATAACGCCGTGGGATTTGTTTGAGGCGATAAACGTCGGTTTATGAGATAGCACTAAAAATCCGCCGCGAAATGCATTTATTGGCGATCTTGTAAAATTTTACATCGCCGGTAGGTTGAAAATCGTCTGA
Organism: Sericinus montela; assembly: GCA_029286605.1. Lineage (NCBI taxonomy): Eukaryota > Metazoa > Arthropoda > Insecta > Lepidoptera > Papilionidae > Sericinus > Sericinus montela. The sequence goes on along the minus strand of JAGSMR010000084.1, from coordinate 4,311,220 downwards.
CAGAAACATTTGTACGGTCACCTGCTCCAGCGGCATAAGAATGTTTTCAATATTTTGCTGAGCCGGCCTTACACATAAACTAGAAGTTATTAGTTATTTTAACTGTGCGGTATTTGAAATATTACTATGAAAGTAGCTAACATGTTAATTGTGATCTTAAATAATGTATTTTTATACTACACTAAATCTAAAGAAAACGATTTCTTTAGATTTGTGAATTAATGATTATAGCATGTCCAAATTCCTCAACAATGATACTAGGTATGTAAAAAAACAAGCGATTTACTGTTATATTCCTTACTTTTTTATTAGACTAATCTTTAATATTATATTCTAATGTACACAATGAAAAATCTATGGACAAACATTTTTAAGTCAATAAACTGCTAAGGTTCACAATATAAAGCAACACAATTATCACATACGTCATATAAATCTTTCCTAAATGTTTACAACTAAAAATGTATCACTAAATATTCCAATACATTAGTCAGATTCGGGTGCAGGCAAATCTAAAATAGGTACAAGTTAAAAGGTTACTGTCCCAATCCTATTGTCATCAAAATGACTATATTATTAGATATTTATTTCAAGGAACTGTGAATTTACACAAAAAAAAACAAGATTGATATGTTTGTAATGAAGCATTAACGGAACTCTATTATAAATTTAAAAATCTAACCATTGCCTTGCATAGCGGGACATTTTCATACATACAAACCAACAAATTTCAACGCTCGATATATGATTATGGACGCATCAGTAAATTCAGGTCATTTGAAACTAAAATGTGTCGCAAATTAATTTCACTATAATCGACCACTATTATAGCACGCAACAAAACCCTATTTAATATCAAACGATTTATTAGCCGGATTCGCGCCATTCCTAAAATTGTTCCAATTACGGCGGATCCGTCGCGGTTGTTAGTTAAAATAAAACGGTCCATCCTTCATAAAGCCACTTCGCTATCGCTGCGGCCTGGTATAATCCTCGTCTCGTTAGCCATTTGAAAGAAACTCATAAATTTCTTGGCGGTAAAACTTTCCGGAAACGCAAAAGCGCGGAGCGAGAAGTAAACTCCCACTGGACTGCAGTAGTGCTTTGCCGTTACAAAAAATACCGGTTAAAAATCGTCACTTGTTAAACAATTATTTTAAAGAAACTGGCATAAAAGAAATGTTTAATGCTTCTTACTGAAAAAGGTCAACGACCCCTTGTCCGTCGAGCGTCTTTTGCCGTAACCAAAGCCATTTATACCTCGCCAGCTTAGTGTAAAATTATATTGCACACCTTAATGCTCCATAATTTTACACTAACATCTCTATAATAATGAATTTCCGCAAAGTTTTGCGGTGCGCCTGTGTCTATTAGCTATTTCAACCCAATTATCCTCATACATACAAATATACACGGCCTGTGAAGACGTTAGAACCTACCACCTTTTACACAACCTCTCACTTATTCAGTCGACATTTTGGCTTTATGCAAACAACTTCCGCCTTAAAATTCCCAAGAGAATGCATGGGAGGTCTGGCTTCGTGTCCGGGCTCATGGCATAAGTCTGTAAGACAGTCTTGCTATTATGGCAACGCCCGGCAGGCGGTTTGGCGATCACGGTAAATCTCCACGCCTTTCCAAATACAGGAGTAGACAGAGGTCTAGACAATTAAGTCTTTTCGACCCACCCACGGGGGCGAGCCCGTTGCCGTCTTTATTTCCAAGTCAACGATGTATTTCGTGCATAAGTTTTTTAAAAAAAACCCATTGATACCAGCCTACCACCTGGGGATCGAAGTTGGGTCTCTTGATTAGAATCTCGATCATCCAACTACTCTGCTTTCGTGACCATTAGAGTCTAATATAATAAGTCTAATATAGAGATTAATATACAGTTTAAATCTAATATAGAGTAGAATATCTTATATGCAGAGTATTAGTCTACATGTTACATATTTTTTATCACACGCAATGAATCACGATACAAACAAAAAATCAAATGGCTGGTCGAAGCCTGACGATAGTTAGAAGAAATGTAAAAAAAAAATACATTAGCAGCATGTCGCAAATGCCCACTGCTGATAAATATGAATGTTAGTATTCGAGTGATATGTGTCTGTATGTATGTATGAATCTTTATTGAAGTTAATAGATGTGAAGATATGTGTATTGTACCGTTAGTTTAAACACATAGATGACGGTAGGCTCACCAGCTGTCGAAGTTAGTCGTAAAGACTTAATAGTCTACACCTCTATCTACCCCAGTAAAATGCGTGAAGATAAAAAATAGCAGTATAAGTTATGCCGGACCGGGATAGGTAAATTGGTTGGTAACACTCGCGTATACCATTAGTATGCGTCTCGTATATATGAATTTCACACAATAATTCGTAATTTAATCAAAGAGTAGCTATGTAACTGTATTACATGGCTACTCTTTGACAATCTAGTTCTATAATCTTTAATAAAAAAAGGACAACTGTCAGAATGCTACCGAACAGTTTAAGTCGACGTTCGGTCACATTATACTTTTTTTTCGACCGTTGGCGAAACATTGTGCGATGTTCATAAATTAAATTGTTTAAAAAAACGTCCGAAGCATAAAACCAAAGGTGCATCGCACCCACCACCTGATCACTAAAACTTACACTAAGGCTTTCTTCACACGTTACGATGTTTTTATATTGTTATTGTGATAAGTATGAATATTTGTACTCGAGTTATGGATTTATTTATGGTAAAAAAATATTTGATTACGTAAATATAATAATAATAAACTTTACCGGCTTGCTCGTAAACTGCGGTGTAAACCTGGACAAAATACAAATACACATATATGTATGTGTATTTCGTAAATTTTCACGCATAGTCCCTGACGGGATAGCCAGAGCGATAGATCATCGTGTGTCACGATGCCTAAACACCTCTTACGCTTGATTGAAAATTTTAACGACCTCTGTGGACGTGTGCTGTACACACCAGTTTCCATGGTGTCGCCTGCTCCGAGTCGTGAGCTGGTATTTGTGGCACCTTCGTTGTTTATGATTTCATGATACAAGTGCTTAAGCTGCTTAATTTAGGATCAGAGCTATGTACGTGATGTTGTCCAATCTTTGTATGTATTTATTTATTATTGTTTATTTTCTCCATACACGCATCCATACGATGTCCAAGTATCATAAATAAGTAGTAATAAGTATAATAAATAAGTTTTTCTATTTAAAAAAATTATTATAACTTTCTCATAGATTGAATCTTTTGCCTATTAATAAACAGTGCCTCTTACGACATAGTAATTGTTACTAAAATCTCAATTAGTAATACAGTAAGAGTAACGGCTAAATAACAAAAGTCTATTGATTGATTACAATGGAATGTTCTCATAAACATTAATCACTTGATTATATGAAATTTGAACATGAACAGTACGCCTTATACGGCCGGGTACCTCTCTGCAGCAGTGCACTTTCTCGCGAGTCGAAAATAGCCCGAACTCGCCACCGGCCGCCTGACTCACGGCTTATATTTTTACGACCATCACCATTCTCCCTGCACATCTTCCTACCGATCGTGCGATTACCCGCAAACTGCACTTAACTTGCGCGTTACCGCCATTTTTCCACATTAAAAAAAATAAATTTCAATTTTGCACAGATTGCAAATTACATTGTTGTGTTTTTTTTAAATCACCGATTACTCTTCTTGCCATTTTTTTCTTTATTCTAACATTAAACTTAGTGTAAAAGTACGTTAATTCGTTTGTAGAAAGTACGACCAAAAATTTGAGTAAAAATAACAAATTTTAATTAATATTAAAATATAAAATTAAAAAAAACATATCCGTATATATTCTGCCGCAAATCTTGAAAAGTAGCGAATGAATTGACTGTAATTGCACAGGTCGTAAAATTTTTACTAAATGTACAGATTACTTATAAAAGGTTATAATTATAAAAAACATAAGTGGCACTCTGACAAGTTTATGTACATAAATAAACTATAATATTACTTAATGATGAACGTTTTAAATTAAATACTATATATTCTCGGTGCGTTTACGTTTCGTATTAACGATCCCACTTAGACACAACGTTTCCCTCGTTTAGTTATCCAATAAAAACCTTGCGACAGCACATTCTAATATAAAAAAACGAACTAAAATAGTTCTATCAGAAGGTGACCACACAAAAACCTGAGCATGTGTCTTCAACGAAGTGAAGTTATTCAGTTGGCAGCCCGGAGAGCAACATGTTTGCATTTTAAAGCATATTGTTGACGAAAGAGACGGGGCGTGCTCCCGAGGACCAGTTTTAACCACCCGATAATTTAACCCGATGTTCATTTTTCAATATTTATTCGCATCGCTTTTTGCTGACGAATGCCTATAGACAATGTTTATGAGTGAACGCAATTCTTGGCGCGGTTCGTGGATGGAAAACTCGACGATTTCAGGAACTATGAATATTAATGTGCAAATTGTCGTTAAGGATACGCATTCGTGCCCACCAAATGCAGACTATACGGGCATTTGACGGGTGAAAAATGCGGCCCGTTAAAATTCTATAGTCTGGACAGTTGTAGATTAAATGTTAAAAAAATAACTTTATCATTTCTGTACAATTTTATTAACTTCATAAACGAAGTCCTATAAGGTAATCCATTATGTTTTACATGAATACCCTTCAAAACTAAAATACTGCAGTCTATAAAAGTCTATAAAAGTAGAATACGAATGACAAGCAATAAACTCGCGATAGTAAACAAGTCTCTGGGGTGCGAGTGCATATAAAAATATCTGTTATTACGGGGATAGCTAAAGTGAGACTCTTTGAAATACAATAAAAAAAATTCTCAAACAAAACAACGATACGCTTTAAGTTATCAAACGTCCTATTCTCGCAATTCCCAATACAGGGGTAGACAGAGGTCATGTCTAGACAATTAAGTCCCTTTGACCCACCTTCCACCAAAGATATTTTCGGGACAACGAGACAGGTGGTGAGCCCGTCGCCGCCTTTTTGTCCAAGCCAACGATGAAATTCGTACATATATTTTTGAAAAACTCATTGGTACTGCCACCTGGGGATCGAACTCGGGTCCTCTCGACTCGAAATTCCGACCACCCAACCACTCGGCTATCGTGACTTATTAAATCCAATTCTCTATCCTTGTATAAGTGATAATACTCATTTAATTATTGTACCAGTTATCTTGATCCTTGAATAAATACTCTATTAATAATTTTCATTGAGGTTGAATAATTTTTGAAACAGTCGTGACTCGAAGAGCCATTCTCGCAAAGATCTAATTCTGTTCTTCTTTTACTTCACTTTTGTCTCATGGCCTCTATTGATAGAATTCTGCCAGTACCCAGCCAGTCATGGGAGTGACAAGGAAATTTATGTCTCATGATTCGAATTCAGAACACCCAACCTATCGTCACCTGTGTCATCGTGTCAAATTAAATAAAATTAAATAATTTATTCGACATAATACGTTTAAATTGCTGATGCTGTGGCATTAGTATATTTTTAAATATAATATGAAACCAAATCGAACCGTGTTCTTACGGGATAAGAATATACCATTATTTCCAAAGGGATTAAGAAACTTTACTCAAAAATGTACTAGTTTGCCGACAGGTGATGAGATATCCATCTAGTTAATCCCAGACCAAATTCATACATAGAATCATAAATAAAGCATACGTAGAAAGGAAAAAAAAATCACATACTTTGCTCTAATCCTAAAGTAGCTAAAGCACTTGTGCTATGGAATCGGAAAAAACGAAGATACCACAAACACATCCCCGAGACAATTTGGTAAAAGTGGTTTTTCTATACTGACCCGACTGGGAATCGAACCAGGACCACGGAACTGACGACACCTTGGACACCGGTAGGTACGCCACTCCTCCAAGGAGACTCTCACGAAGGTTGGATGACGACTATGAAGTGATCGTATTTTACCTAACTCTGGACTTGCGCATCACCCTTACCACAGAAATGTATTTTCTCTTATGTTTTGTTTTTGAACATGATTGTTCAAGCCTTTGTTGCATAGCGCAGTAACTCAAAGCAGTTACGTAGCTATTGTAAACAACGGTGGGCGGCGTGGAGACCGCTTAGTACCGTTTCATATGATCTAACACCTTCTAATTACCGGTAAAACGTATTAAACATAATTAGTGCTCATTTGAACGGATAAAAAGGCGGGGTGGGTCGATGGCCGAGGAGTAAACACCGAGACCCGCGCGTTGGGGTTGCCAGTTATAACTTTTCTTTTGGACAAGTCCGTACAGCGTTGTTTGCTATTAAAAAAATAAAACTCCCTAATTACGATCAATCCGAACAGTTACAATATCTGGGTATCGTAGTTGTACCCAAAACTAAGTTCACTATAATGGATTGTTAAAAATATTCCCTACAAAAAGTAAAATCGTAAGTATTACAAAAATAAAACCAAACTACATTATAAACTGTGTGTTTTAACATTGGTCTAATGCGCCATAAAATTATACAGATAAATCGGAACGCCTGGCGATCCTATTCACACAATACAAAGCTCTGTTTGTTTGCCAGTTATGAGAGTATTCACAAATTTGTACGCGCATAAATTTAGTCGCGGATGGAGCCGCGCTCCTCATTTGCATTGGCGATGGACATATCGCGTAAGCTGATAGCTGCGCTCAGTTCTTTTTTTAATATTCTTTTTTTTTTAATTCGAAGTGTCGCATGACATGTGCATAAATGAGATGGGGCTTTAAATTTATCTTTTGTCTGTGGTTTAATGTTTACGTAAAAGGTTGGTAATATTATTTGTTCATTTATTTTGTAGGCATTGTATTCGATAGCGGGTTTTAAATGCAAAAATAAATGTTTTGCGTTACAAGAAAACCTTTACGTAAATACGGAACGAAGTAATTCCAAATTTTCACAGGCGGTTATTTTTAACCACCACGCATAACTTTTTACAGAGGAGTCCGACGATTTTTTTACCGCTAAGGGCAGCAAAAATAGAGAATTATTGTCTGCTCACCTATTGAATGCATCAGTGAACCGTAACTTCTCATCTTTTTTTAATTTTTTCTCTTTTTCACTTAAAAAAAGATTCCACAAACATTACACACTTTGAAAATACAAATCACTTTCTACCAGTGCAAACAAGCAATCGACGGCCACCTCAAGACCACTAGTATGTATCCTAGAGTAGGTCTAGACTTCAGACAATTAAGGCTGTGAATGCTGGAGCATCTCGAGAGCCACATTACCGGCAGGCAGTTAACACCTCGGATGTTGTGTGGCTCACAATTACGGTAGTAAGGATGGGGTAATTAACATTAGATGGGCAGGGGAACTTTTATTGTTCCATTGTTTAAATGAAAGCCATTTTAAAACAACAGAGATGTTTCAATATTTTTATTTTAATACTGTAATACTTTTTATAGGTAAAAAATATTTTTTTTTTCGTTACACTATGAGTAGTAACATCACTATTGATGCACAATATGTAAAAACACGATTCTTTAAAAAAAAAAAACATGTTTGAAAAATTATTGCTATTTCTACTGTCAACATTGAATAAATCAAGCGTCTGAAAAAAGACGCGTGTTGCTAACATATAAATTTTATTAATGCCAAATGATGAGTCTTGATTTTCTAATGTTCAGTTTTTAAATAGGTAATATTAAAACTAGACAAAAGAAGTGTACGTATTTGATGTAATACTCGTATATCAGTAATTCCTCTTCGAATGAGACCTCTTTAATAATATGAATGCTGCTATAGTTTACCGCCAGTAGTTTGGAATAGCTTCCATACACATATCATGCTCTGTTATTTCTAGCCACTTAACTTCCCGGTCCCGAAAACATGTGTTCGTATCAAAAATGAAATGTTTTTTTAAACTGGACATTAAAAACTTTTACACTTTACTTTTTATCCACACGTTTAAACCGGCTGGAAATTACAAAGGTTTCATATTTGAAAAAGTATCCAATGTTTATTTTTTCATAAAAAAGGCGCTTATAAATTTTAGTTATGTTTTCGTTTTTATGGTAATTTGTAATTGAGTTTGGCTGGCAATAAATTAAAAGAACCGTTTAATTTTAAAAATTACGTAATTCTTAATACAATAAAATGTGTAATTATGTGCAACTGCTTTGTAGCCTATATTTTATATGGAGTATTACTACTATTACTTATATTTACATTGAGCTCATTTTATATATATATATATATATATATATATATATATATATATATATATATATATATATATATATATATATATATATATATATATATATATATATATATATATATATATATATATATATATATATATATATATATATATATATATATATATATATATATATGCGGCGCGTGGCGCTTTTGACGGGTAGGGTTTCCGCTCAATTCAATTTAAAATTGTATTAAAGCTAATCGATTATTCGAACTCTGATCTTCTATTTTTGTGATATCTATAAGTCCTTGTATTGCCTCGAATACAACAGATCGAGAATCGTTTGCTTCATGAGAAGTCTAATACCGATGACATGTCTTTATGATAATAATTTTGTAGTATCTATTAAACGGAAGCTCTTAAATAGGATTCCAAATTTTTTATTACTTAAAGTTTTATTGATTGTTTGATGATGAATAAATAAATAAATAAATATCGTCACGCATTTCCCAATAGAGAGGTAGGCAGAGGTCTAGACAATTAAGTCCCTTTGACCCATCTTCCACCGAAGATAATTTTGGGACAACGTGACAGGTGGTGAGCCCGTCGCCGCCTTTATGTCGAAACCAACGATGAAATTCGTACATAAGTTTTTGAAAAACTCATTGGTACTGCCACCTGGGGATCGAACTCGGGTCTCTCGACTCGAAATTCCGACCACCCAACAACTCGGCTATCGTGACTTATTATGATGATGAATGATTTTAATTTATTATTTATTGATCGCGTGAAGATTTTTATTTTTTATATTTATATACTACACAATAAGGAATAATACATAAGGTGTATTACACAGATAATCTACCCGTCAATGCTGCTTTGCTGCCAAAAAGGAAAGCCAATCAGGATATGTTGAAATGTATTTATTATTATTATATTAGGCTTAATATCGTCCATTTTGCCGCTACGCCGCCCGCGCCACTTGTAGCTGAAAGATAACCCTTGCCCGGAGACAGGTGATTAGCTCGTTGAACGGCTTACGTGCACAGTATCATTTGTTTAATTCCGCCGTGTTTCAACGCGCTCAGTTAATGAGGCTATGTTCATTATTTCACACCAATCAACACTGCGCGTATAATTTCACACGAAGAGAGATGCCGAGAAAGTGTCGTCGTTTGATGGATTTTGTGCTGTCGGTGACATCTTAAAACACGCACGTAATAATAATAAGTCTACATCTGAGGCGACCAGGGTTCCTAAATGGAGCTTCTGGCTGAAACTCAGAAGGCGGTGCTCCTCGGCCCTCTCTGTGGCACTAACCTTTGGCCGTCTTTATATATTTATACTAGCTGACCCAGCAAACGTTGTTTTGTCATATAGGGGTTGATCATAGAGAGGTCTAGGTGTCTAAAACTATCTATCTAAAAAAATTAAGGGTGAACTACCCTTAACACTTTGGGGGATGAAAAATAGATGTCCGATTCTCAGACCTACCCAATATGCACACAAAGTTTCATGAGAATCGGTCGAGCCGTTTCGGAGGAGTAAGGTAACTAACATTGTGACACGGGAGTTTTATATATAAGATTTTATGTATATCTATGTATATTTTAATTTATTTACCATTCTGACAAGGACATATGTATACATTCTATAATAATAATGCTTTAGCATTTGTATATTTTCAGAAAGGATAATGTTCATAATACGGGATACGAATACGCGATTCTTTGCTTCGAAGCTTAGAGTAATACAAAGTAACTTAAACCGGCAAACGAGCAGTCGGCTCATAGGGACTTTAGATGCGTTACGTTCCTATAAGAAAGGAAGTACCATAAGTACCTTCAAGAACGGAAAAGATTGAAAGCTCACTCGCTTTCTAAAACGCTGATGCGCAAAACTCACGCTTGTATGCGAGGTCATGGTCCTGCCCCGGTCGTACAGAAACTAACAAGGTATTGACACAGCCTAAAGTTTCCAGTTACAGCACTGTCACAAACGACTCTACTAACAGATCCTAAATATTATTTAGAGGAAAAATGCCAGGTTCTTGAAATAATAGCATGTAAATGTACAATGCTGGAGTTAGGCCTCTACTCTCTATACGTTAAGGTAGGATTTGCCATATCGCCATGCTCGGCAAGCGGATTAGCGATCGCAGTGCTTTGGCATTGGCACACCTCGCACCGTGACCTTCTGTCAGTCACAGGTCTACTGAATTGTGTTCTGGTATTGTTTGATCCGCCTATCCGCCATCTCCCGGCAGCCTACTTCAATTTAGGCTAAAGATTTTTCCCATAGTCGCTTCATACAACACCCAAGGAGAGGAGTGGTTTATTCTTATGCCATAACCACCCGAAAATAAGTAACTTTTGTACGCATGTAGGTATTCACTTTTAAGATGCATAATATATTATATTGCTAACAGCGATCTTTCATGTCTCTTTAAAGACTATAATGCCACACCATATCCCTCAAACAACGTCTCCTCCTCCCCTCCACTCCCCTTCACTCTCCTCCCCTCTCCTCCCCTTTCCAGACACTAAGGTACGGCTATTAAGGAAATTAACGACCCACCGAGATCGCCCGCTGCGCCACCGCACTCGCTCACGTTCCTACTATTCATTATTTCATTATAACACTACTCACTAAAAATCCTACTATCTGTCTGTCCTAACAATACTATAGTCTCTTATAACTGAACGACAAATTAATTTGTTGCCAATGGTACAATGCAATAATCTCACAAAATTATCAATAGTGTATATTTAACCACCCCACGTCCTTCTACTAAATTGAATAATCAATCAGAAAGAAAAGTCATGATAGCCGAGTGGTTGGGTGCTCGGAATTTCGAGTCAAGAGATCCGAGTTCGATAACCAGGTGGCAGGCTTGTACTAATGAGTTTTTCAAAAACTTATGTATGAAATTTATCGTTGGCTTGGACATAAATTCGGCGACGGGTTCCCCACCTGTCACGTTGTCCCGAAAAAATCTTCGCTGGAAGGTGGGTCGAAGGGACTAGACCTCGTGTCTACCCCGGTATTGGGATTTGCGTGAAATTATTATTATTATTAATCAATCTGTCCATTAGTTAAAATAGACATAAATACATATTAAAACAAAAAAGAAACTAGGGGAACTCAAAAAGGAATCCAAAACCCAGGTCAATATAAAATGCACAGACAAACTCACAGGCAAAAGCAAGCGTACAGACATGTGCTGCGTTATAGCCCACCCATCGCTTTACGGTAGATACAAACGCGTTCTGTATTTAAACATAACCCAGCTTATTTTTTAACTTTACAATAAAAGGCGTCAATTTAATTATATTTGCGTATTTTTGGCCAGTATCCAGTTATCACGGGTTTATTTTTAAGAGTAAGTTACAACGATTTTAATATGCTATAAATATAACTTGCCAGGTACAATAAATTCACCTGAATGAATGAGGAAATATTCAAGAAAGCATAAAAAAATTGCATACATTTCATGGAAGGTTTGCATTAAATAGGCAGACAAAAAATATTACCGAATTACTAATTAAAATTAGGCATGTTGTGCATTGACTGTTTTTGCAAAATGAAATATTTTCTTTGTTATATTTTTAAAATGTAAAATTTTAAAAATATAATACATAAAATATACATTGCACATGCATAAAAAAAGGTGTAAAATATTAGTTTATTTTAATGTTATATTTAAATTACATCAATTGCTTATTATTTAAGGGAAACAGCCTTGAATATCATTATGGCAACCGATAAATGGCGGGATAACCATCTCTAAAAACACAGACCAAAATAATCAGACCGAAGATGAGCAACAGCGACTGACGTGCGAGAGGTCTGGTACTGCGATCGCCAACCCGCTTGCCAAGCGTGGCGATTCGGCAAATCCGGATTTAGAGCGGCAATAGCCTAATGGTTTAGGGTGCTGACTGCGAAACATGACGTCGCAGGTTCCGGGCTCCGCCATTCGACTATTGACGTAAACCAACTCCAGACACAAGCATTGCAGCTTAATTGGAGTGGTTAACAGGAATACTAGTAATGTTATTCGGCATTGCTAGTATTCTTTTATAAAAAAAATCCTCTCTATGTGGACTTGTGGTATGCAGTGGACTTTAATAGGCCGTTACGTATATATGTATGTAAAAGTAGTGGTGACGGTAGTATTTAACAATCATTGTGATGATTAATAGTTCTAAATGTGAACAAATCGATTACAATCGACAATAGCCTTTATCGAGAGCTATCGATCGTTGTTATCAAATATGTTCATTACGCCTTCGCAATACGTAACGAGCAGTATTTATAAAATATCGTACTGCTAACCTCATAATGTTATGTAAGATTATTATTTGATTAGGTAAATCCTTTGTACAAGCAAATGTATAATATAAATGGATTGTTAATCGGTTTGTGTATAATACATTAAATGACAGACGGTCGAATATGGCGCGTATTATAAACTTATGTAATTTAAAGTTTATTAGAATAGCACCTGACTGATCAAGCTTCGCTGTGGAGAGATATTTTTATATAAATATTTTGAAATTTTTAATCATAATTAGATATTTTGCTTCAAACAATTGATATTTTTTTAAAGGATTCACACACCATCTGTATTCTAATACAAATGTCATCGAAAAATATGTCTAGAGTCATACATCTTCAATGCATTAACTTATTGTATGAGCTAGACTTTTCATGTAATGTTGTCTACCAAGGCTTATGAATATTAGTTATACATAAATTTTAAAAGAACTCATTGGTACGAACCTATCACCAGGGGATTAAACTCGAATCTCTCGACTCGAATTCCGATCAACCAACCACTTGACTAACGTGACTATTCTTCACCGCTGTTTGTAGTAAATCCAGCACTTAAAGTAGATTTCAACAATTTTAGCGGTGCTGTCCCGAAGATCGAACTCCGGTGACTCGCGTCTGAAGCTAAAGCAAACGCCCCACGTCTCCTTTATCTCTTCAAAATCAGTAGCAAATACAAACAACATTCGTTTTGGTATGTGCTATAAAATTTGTAAATCAAGCTCCTCAAGTGACTAATCCCGTCCACGGGTATTATCAGCGCGGAACAAATCCCCGGAGCGTGCGTGGAGTCGGGAACGCCGGGGATTATCGCGTATTAACCGTATCAGTAATTAGGACAGATTACATCGCGGCAGTGCACCCGCAGCCACGCCCGCGACACGCACTGACCAAGAAGTTTCATCCGCCTATTTGTGTCTTCTTTCTGCCTTAAAATCATTTAAAAGACTTGTTAAAGCCCTGTACAAGAGAGTTAAATACACAGGAGAATTTCCCATGATAAAAAACAGAAAAAATTATGTTCACTCCATTCGCAATACTGAGGTGAACAATTGTCTAGACAATGAAGTCCTTTCCACCCACTTCTCACCGAAGCTATTTTTATATAGGCTCACCACCTGTCACGTGGCCAAATATCGGCCACACGACGGGTGGTGAAAATCGGAAGGCTATCGAAGTCTTAATGGCCAATATAATTACATACATATACATTTACAGAGATAAATATTCAGAAATACAAATCGAAAAGTAGAAAAATGCATTGTCATGTTTGCCCCTAGCGTCATTCGAACCCGTAAAGCCTTAGCATCGAAGTTAGGTTCAATACCAACTCGGCTATCGGATCGTCAATTTATAGATTTAGTATTTATTTATTACCTGCTTAATCCAGTACCACTAACTTCAAGTAACATTCCTCACAAACAATGGCAACTTTCGCGCCACTTGCACCCGAGGCGCTTCGTATCGGGCAATATCAATAAATCATTGCGTCGATATCGCCTCAGCATAATTAAACACACACACAAACAGACGCATGGAGCCTCATCCATCATTGATACCGACACTTGTGTCACAGATAATGTAAAGCAGCGGGCTTCGGGGCTTTTTCGCGTCTCTATGGACGTAACAGTAATAAATATATTACTTGCTACCTCTTCCCCGCGACTTCGAGCAACTGCATTCAGCTGCCGTGACATTTTCTAAAAACCGTGATGGATGTACTAAAACACAATAATTTTAACGTAGTGTAAGTTTAAAATATCAATTGTACGTTATAAGATATTTCATTCGGTCACAATAATAACATAATTGTAATGACAAATAATATCAAGAGTCGCGGTAGCCGAGTGGTAGGGTGGTCGGAATTTATGAGTCGAGAGACCCGAGTTCGATCCACAGGTGGCAGTCTGATACCATTGGGTCTTTTAAAAAAATTATGTACGAATTATATCGTTGGCATGGATATTAAGACGGCGACGGGCCAGAAAATATCTTCGATGGAAGGTGGGTCGAAACGACTTAATTTTCTAAACCTCTGTCTACCCCTGTATTTGGAATGGCGTGAAGATATATATTATATGTTGTCCCTATCTACGTATGTATTTATTTATCCATGTAAGTATTCAAAGACAGCTCTGTGGCGAGGTAGTCACAGTGCATTCGTTTTAATACGTATGGTAGAAGACAAACTGCACGCTCGTTTTCACACAACGATCGCACTAGAATTCTTAAACGGCCTCTACCAACATCATCTTGAGTACTTGCTTTATGTTCCTCTCGGAAATATTATACCGAGATGATTCTGTAAATCGCAGGCAACAGTTAAGACTTAAAAACCACACGAGAAATATGTGCATTGTTTTTTTCTTAAATAGTATCTGACAAACCTAAACACCACAGACAAAATGATTAAAAACGACTAAACTGTCGTCTGAACAATCGGCGTCGATACCGACTTGTTTCGGACCTGTCGGAGGTCCTTCATCACGTCACCGGAAGTTCTCTATATTAATAGAGAACTTCTTAGATAATTATATTCTTACTTACTTGTCTTCACGCACAATCCCTGACGGGGTAGCCAGAGAGAACAGATCGCCAAGTGTTAAGATCCCGACCTATCTCTTGGCTTCTTTCAGATTCAGTATCTTCTTCATACATGCACATCTACGTATCCGAGTACTCTTAACCCTCCCCTCTTCGAGCAAATTGCTCACATGGTCTTCGAAAGTCAGTCTCGGTCTATCTCGACACCTTTTAATATTAACTTTCGCTCTATATATTTTCTTTACCATTCCGTCTTCACTCATTCGCTCAACGTGCCCAACCCATCGAAGCACGCCCTTATCAATTTTTGTGACAAGGTCATCTTTCAAACCTGCCATATTGCGAATCTCTTGGTATCGCCTTCGGTCGGCCATGGTAAGGCCGCACATTTTACGAAGAGATCGCATCTCCACTGCATTCAACCTGCTTTTATCATCATCACTGTCACCGTCGCTGTCATATAACAAAGTCGGTACCAACACTGCGTTATGTATAGCAAGGCGTGCACTTTCACTACGCCTTGCCTTTTGACTAACGCAGTCAGGGCACCATTGACTTTATTACGTGACACATTATTAATTAGATAATTATATCTTATTAATAATGTGACGCGAAAGTTTTAATAATTTAATCACCACTGATTAGTTATTGATAAATCACAATATATAAGCGCCACCGCTGCCTAAAACAACCCACGTGCCCGTTTTGGTATAATATTTTTCAAGGTGGATATCCCGGCATCTGGCGGCAGCCAATGACATTTCTCTTGTAACGCACGCGGGAAAAAAAGAAACCGAAAATAAGGCACACAACCATACCACCATTATAATACTTATGATAAATACATTCAAATATACTGTCTTGTACACAATTATGAACGTAATAGTGGTTGTAAATACATACCGGGTACATGGGACACCACTTAAATCGGCCGATAAAGATTATTTTCGTACGTTGCCGATATCTTATCGCCACTATCAAGAAATCTGGTAAAGCTTTACATTGTAACGACGGTCTATTACAACTTTACAACATGTTAAACGATCTATATTGATCTAGCTTCTATTCTAGATATGCCGCTACCCATGCGCGTCGATATGCTTAATATTTTTAAAGGAGTTTAAAAATTATTATTTTTACTGTGCTTGGTTAGGGGCAAAGACGCGGGCTTAGTTTATCGTATGTGAATGCCCTGGAGTGGATCCTTAATGTCATGCTTGGAGGTAGAGGTAGACATGACGCGTCAACTTATTTCTCTCTAAGGGAGGAAATAGCTAACGTATATTCGCCCTCGAGTGGACAAGGTCAGATCAAGTCGACTTAAACGGGTGTTCTGTGATCGTCGCATGTTGACCGAACCTATTATAAGATATACTATTTATTTTTTAGGTTGTTTATTCAATAAAAATAGATGAAAATAGAACTGAGAAAGTTTAATAGAGAGACCGATTGAAACATTCCAAGAAACACTTCAGTATGAAGTCACTTCTATTATGATCAATAGGAAATGCCATCAGTATTTCCCGTGTATTTATAAGTATACATCTCTAAATCCTACAACACAACCTATTCCATACTACCGCTATTCATATCGCCAGCGTTTTGTATCAATACAGTATAAAATGAGACGCTAATTAGTGACGTGTGTTTACAAAGCATTGTCTTTTAATTCAAGGCACAAGGCAATCAGTAGCGCGGTAGTTGCTTTCAGGTACGAGACCTCTGATTCGCCTCGCAACCCCCAACTAGGGGAGACCCGGGGAAATCCACAACGTCACGTGATTAAGACCCCTGCACCACCCCCGAGGTGCCTTATATTACAATCTAAAATGGCAATATTAGTGCCTAGCCGTGTACGTTTATACAGTTTGTCTTGCGCCGTAAAGCGGGGAAGTGAAATATAATAATAATAAAGTGAAAAATATTGCAGAGTTTAACTATGTAAATCATAGTTTTTTTTCTTCTATGAAATCAGCCAGTGAATACTTTTTAGTTTGTTTTGTTTTTTATTTGTCGTTTGTAGGTTGGCTGGCCTGTTAAGTTTATTTTACTGATTGTAAGGGTCCATCGTACCACAGGTTTGTCATAATCGCCAGGGCCAGCAAGCGGATTGGCGATAGAAGCACAAGACGTTTTACACAGGCGCTTTAAACGCTGCCCGTCATCTGATTTATTTTGATTTCGGGATAGTTATCCCGCGATCTGTCGGTAGCCAAATAGTCTTTTCAAGAATGTTAATTTTCAGCCAGTTTTTTTATTCACAATGTTCCGCCAATTTTAAATGAGATTGTGAAAAGGTATATGATTTCTTTACGGAATAAAAAGCAGTCGAAGTATCGCCAATATTAAAACTTTATTACACATTACAATTATTCGTCAATTATACCTGCTCATTTAGTTGAAATTTTCACTAAAATGTGTCCCAAAGTTTATTGTCCAAATATTTGTCCCTTACCATCAATGAAAGTCTTTCGTTACCACTATCGCATAATGCACCTTCAGGCGCTACAGCAAGCGAAGCTTTCGGCCCTACATAATACAGGCCAGAACCGCACCAAGTGTCAAATTCGCCATGGATCGATTATTTGAGCAAACAAGCCGGCCCATAAATCATGCTCTCCCGTTTACCTGCGAGCGGTCGATAGGGATCCCCTTTTTTAAAATATAAGGGAGAGTGACATTTCTGATATCGGGCTTTTGGTGTCATTTGTTACGATGCAGATCTTTGTCTATGCTTTTGTTTCTAAATGTCTTTGGTGCCATCACAGTTGATGAACCATCTCAGGTCATAGACCTGTCCTTTTCGAATTTTATTTTTAATATTTGCTAAAATTTTTTTTTAAAAGTCACGATAGCCGAGTTGTTGGGTGGTCGGAATTTCGAGTCGAGAGACCCGAGTTCGATCCCCAGGTGGCAGTACCAATGAGTTTTTCAAAAACTTATGTACAAATTTTATCGTTGGCTTGGACATAAGGGCGGCGACAGGCTCACCACCTGTCACGTTGTCCCGAAAATATCTTCGGTGGAAGGTGGGTCAAAGGGACTTAATTGTCTAGACTTGACATCTGTCTACCCCTGTATTGGGAATTGCGTGAAGATATTTATTATTATTTATTTATGCTAAAATTTTAATTGCCTAGAAAAGATGGCTATGCTTATATGATGGTTAAACTTTTTAATTTTCTTTTTAGTTTTGTTTTGTTTAAAATTGTACAATAAAGTATATTGGCTCATTCATTCATTTAAATAGCCAGGTCAATTGAACCACAGTAGATATCAGGTGAAGTAGCAATACTCGCGGAGAGTCGTAGGTTCATACGGCAGTAACGCATGCCTATAACAATCCTCTAATCAAAACCTATAGCTACTATGTAGCAGTTGAAAGCGGGTTCACGCGTATGAAAACCCCTTGATCACTTAAAACCATTTTCTACACTCTTTTTACGGGATAAAAAGTGTTATATGTCCTTCTAAAAGGTCCAAAAGGACGTGTAAGTGTAACAGATGCACATTTAAACAGAGTAACATTCACTTATATATTGAGAACTAGCCTTTCCCGGTAGCTTCGCCCGCGTGAAAAGTTTTAATCGCCATTTTTTTTTTGTTTTGGGTATACTTTCGTATCCATATTGAATTTACGTTTCTCTGTATCGGTCTATAAAAAACGAATGCTATTTACAAGAATAGACAGAATACGACGTCAATACAGTTCGGCCGATGTCGTTAAACCCGACTCGCCGCTCGGTTTCTGTTTCAGACATAAGGAGCTTCACTACTATGCACGTAAAATATTGTACAGACAGATATAAATGCGCCTTTATTCGATATACAACGTAGGAAGAACTTATACATTTTTTAACTAATTTATTTACATAGTCATATAAAAAATCACGAGAGCCGAGTGGTTGGAGACCAAGAGTTCGATCCCCAGGTGGCAGGTTCGTACCAATGGGTTTTTTTTAAACCTACGATTACGTACGATACGTACGATATACGATACGATACGTACGATAAAGTACGATTCATATCGTTGGCTTGGACATAAAGACGGCGACGGTCTCACCATGTCACGTTGTCCCAAAAATATCTTTAGTGGAAGGTGGGTAGAAAAGACTTAATTATCGAGACCTCTTTCTACCCCTGTATTGGGAATGGCGTGAAGATACATATAAATAAATACATATATAGATAGGGACAACATCACAAACATCTTTTTGATGCCAATGTAAGATGCTAAAGCACTTGTGGTACGGGACTCTGAAACTACGAAGGCATCACATAGATATTTGTTTATTTTTTCTTATGTACTATCTTGTACCGTGTAAACTTTTACACTGAGACGACAAGCAGTCTCAACATCTGTCACGTTGTCTCAAATAGTCTTCGATGAATGCTGGATCGTAATTACATAATACTTTGAGCTTCACAATTACATTTAATAGTTAAAAATTATTAAATAATTAACAATTATTATTGTATTACAAAAAAATCCCGAAAAATGTCTTCGGTGGAAGGTGGGTCGAAGGGACTTGTCTAGACTAGACCTCCGTCTACCCTTGTATTAGAAATGTCGTGAAGTTTTTTTTTTTTGACAGCATTTCAAGAAAACTACTATGTTTGACGTCAAAAAGTAATATTAAGTGCCTACTAAATGTAAACTTACCTATCAATGGGATTTTTGTAGAATCAGTACTGTCGTTATGAGATATACTTTGATATAACCATTGATAAATAGACAGAGACAACATCACATACATGTCTCCGATCCCAAACTATGTAGCATAAAGCACCTCTGTTATAACAACGGACAGACCAAAAGCATCCGGACCGGAGGCAATGTAGAAAAAGTGGTTTTCGATATTGACACGTCCGGGAATTGACCAGGGACCTCAGAGCTGGCGAAACTTTGAAATCCGGTGAACACGTCACTCGCACAAGGCAGTCATCGCACTGTAACGATCAATTAAATAAAAGCTTAATAAAAGAAGACACATCGACAATTTTATTTGACAAATGTAATAAAGTTCTCGCGAATTCCCTTCAGAAAATTGACAAAGTATAATTATCCTGTCGCCAAGACTTTGTTTCAATATTTTGTAACAAAAGGAAGAAACATTTACGACAACCTGAAATATTTAGAGCGTCGCCTAAAATCTAAATAAACGCCATAAAATAATTGTTCTTATAATACAAACAAATGTCTTTCATAGTAAGTTGTTGCCCTTCGTACGTTTTGTCCTTCTACGTATACAGTATTGTACTTTTTGTAGAACAATTTTATATTTACGTCATTCTATGGTGCGCTTTTTCTGTGGCTTTGTTAACACCTTTTTTTTGTTTTATTTGACAGAACATTTTCTTTTTTCAGATATTGTCAAGTAAGATGTTTTGCTTTAGCATATTCACCTATTATTTATTATTTATAAGTTATATAGCTAGTTAGAAGGGACCCTACCTTCGAAGCTATTATGTCTTTGTAACGTTGGCTAGGACACTAAGTCTTCGGTAAAAAGTGCCTCTGCCTACCCCAGTATAGGATATATGCTTGAAAACGTATTTATAAAACAACGAGCTTGTGTACCATTACGAAGATTTGGAAGCACTAGTTTCCAAAATCTCATAGAGACGTATTTCTTGTTATTTTAGTTTCCATATCTTGCGTATTACAAGCCGTTAAGTACTTAATAGTAGAGTTGAAATTCCAATTCTATGAGAGAAAAGATTAAAAACATAAATATCGATTAAGAACTAGAGAAAACTACAATTTCATCTGGTTCACATTACAGAAGAAATTGTAAAGCGCGAGGTAGGTACGGTATACTTCCGGTGCTTCGCCACTGATCCTATCGCCTCCCTGTCCGGTCGCCGTCCGCACACAATGTGCCTTTGTCTTGTTCAATTTGCAAGATTAGAGCACGGCATAGATACGTCGGTACCGGGAGACGGGTGCGGGAAATCTTCGAGAAGTTCTAGCTACATACATATTTGAAACATTACGTAATGGCATATGTACAATAAGTCATATAATACATATTTATTAAATAATAATAATAAATAAATACATATATAGATAGATAAGGACAACATCACTTACATTGCTCCGATCCTAATGTAAGATGCTTACGCACTTGTGATATAGGAATTGGAAACAACGAAGACACCACAAACAACCAGACCTGAGAAATGACCCGACCAGGAATTGAACCCGAGACCTCGAGACGGCGACACCTTGAAAACCGGTGTTTACGCCACTCGTCCACGGAGGTCGTCGTCGTAAATAAGCGTCGTAATAAAAAATCACACAAGCGGGATTCGAAACGAAAGTTATGCTTACTAGTCTTCAGTCTACTGACTAGTCTCTTCTACTACGGTTCAGTAAGTTCGAGTTATTTTATAAATATAATAAAAATAGATCTTCATGCCTTTCCCAATACTGGAGAACAGCTCCAACAATTCAGTCTTTTCGAACTTTCATCGAAGACTTTTTGGAGGACAAAACTGTTTTTGAACTTTATTATTATAATTTATAAAAATAAATTTGAATAGCTCCTTTAATAGCTTTTTGTTCCTATACATTTTATTTTAGATGTCATCTGTTGAATATGTTTACAGTCAACCCTCCTGCGTACCGCGTTATATGGAAACTGCGCTATAAGAAACTCGGATTTAACCGTACAAACCAGGCTAATTCGTAGCGCGTTCTATGGAAACCGTCTACCGCGTTGTATGGAAACCGCGCCACAAGAGACTCAGAAAAAGTAAAATCACATCATTCGTACCGCGTTATATGGAGACCAATAAATACAAAGGACAAGATAAATTATAAATTATTTTTATTGAATTGAAGAGTTCATATAAGGAAATGGTGAAATAAATGAAACTAAAAACTGTTTTCCAACAAAAACAAAAGAAAGACTTTTGTAAAATGATGTAATGTTTCAACACTCATCCTCACTGTCAGAAATGAGTCGCCTAACTCGCCTTCTTTAAATGGACAAAATGTCTTCCTCACTTGGTTCATCTTCACATTGGTTTTCGATTGTAGCTTTTTTCTAACTCCACTAAAATCTCTATAGGAGCTAAGCAATTTCTTAACTCTCTTTTAAACTTTGCGCTGCGCACCGTTGAATGATCAGTTTCAATGAAATGAAGTTCTAATTCTTTAGCCAAATTTAGCCCTTTTTTCACATCTTGTAAATCGAGGTTTGGCACCCATTCGTTTTCCTTATTTTCGTTTACCAATGCATTTGAGGTGTGTGCATCAATTAATTCCATCAGTTCTTCCTCATCTAAAGTTTCTTCCTCGAGTACTAGTTCTCTTACATCCTGATGGTTTACTGCAAATTCTTCATCGTTTAAACGAGAAGCAATGTTTACTATTTCTGTAACTGGGAGTGAAATTGTAGAATCATCTTGTATTGCTTGAACCATTTGAGGTAAAAGAGGTTTCTAACACGCATTAAGCGTTGATGGTTTAATTTCCGCGCAAGCCGATGACACGGTTCTAATAAAATCTAAAATAGAAAATTCTATCCACACTTGAGTAAGAGTTTTATTTTCACTATTTTCTAATCTGTCGAAAATGGTTTGGAAAAGTTGGCGTGCATAGTACATTTTTAAAGTTTGAATGACTCCTTGGTCCAAAGGTTGTATTAATGACGTGCAGTTAGGAGGAAGGAAGACAATTTTCACATTTGGGTGGTTCAGTTCTATGTTGTGGCAACCAGCGTTATCAATAACCAATAAAACTTTGAAATACAAATTTTTTTCCATCGTATAGGTTTCCACTGCCGGGATAAAACAATTATAAAACCAATCAATAAATAAATCTTGAGTCATCCAAGCTTTCTTATTAAATGGCTAGAATACAGGCAATTGGCTCTTATTAATGTTTTTCATTACACGGGAGTTGAAGAACGATTTATTATTATGGGTTTTATCATCAGGCTCCCTGATAGATTGCTGCACACATGAAGGGTGATACGTTCTTTGAAGGTTTAAACCCCTGAGCACGCCTTTGATTTTTCGAAATGAAGGTCCTAGATGGTAGTTTTTCCAATATAATGCCGTCTCATCGGCGTTAAAAATCTGATCAGGTGAATAACCTCCTTCATTGATAATTCTAGCTAGTTCCATTATTATAATTTTCGGCAGCCTCAACATCTGATGAGGCCTGTTCTCCTTGAAACTTAATATTGTGCAATGTGTACCTTTTTTTAGTTTTTCAAACCATCCTTTACTCGCGACGAACGAATGATTTTCTAGCCCTGCATAAGAATGCCCAATATTCCTTAAATGTTCGTAGATTTTAAGTGCTTTCTGCTTGATAAGATTTCCACCGATAGGAATCTTTTGGCTATACAGTCTTCCAACCAGATCATTAACGCCCGTTCCATTTTAACCATATTATAATTTCGTGTGCGAGTAACACGTTTCGCACCTAACGGTCAGCCATCTGCCACAGTTTTCTTATATTATCTGCATTTTCTTTAAGGTCTGAATTGTAGATTCATTCAAATTTGTTGATTTTGCAACAGACGATATTTTTTCCCGCCTTCTAAACGATTTAAGATTTGGATTTTATCTTCAAGCGATATAAACTTTCTTTTAATCCTTTCCTTGTTTCTTTTGTGTTTGACATGATGCAAATCTAGGTTAATAAATACTTTATTATTATTATATTAGAACAAATGAAGAATATTACTTACAGTATTGTGTAATGTTGTCCAATTATAAACCACAAATTAAGCAGCAAAAAGCTGAACGAATGGACGGTGCAGACAAAATTTTAGAAAGAATTGGTCATCAACGAGACGTACTGTGAAACAGCTCTGAGACGACTAAAACCGATGCCGTAAGCGGCTAAGACATAAGCAGAACGTAGTTTTTCTATAGTTCACGCGACAATGTAGTCAAAAGATCACATATATATCTTTTCATGTTACAGTTTCGTTAGACACACGCATGGCACGCTGTCGATGCGAAACTATTTAGTTAATAGAAGTGGAAGATAGCGCATGAGGAGCCCCACCCGTGAACCACGCTGATATAAACATATCCAGTTAAAACCATTCATTGGGTGCACGGAAGGAACTGATGGGACGTTGTTGAACGGAAACTGCGCTGTAAGAGTACCGCGTTATATGGAAACCGCGTTCTGAGAGTACCGCGTTATATGGAAACCGCGTTCTGAGAGTACCGCGTTATAGGAGGGTTGACTGTACTTTTATAATATCCACACAAAAGATTTATTTTAATACAATAAATGTACGATTCATTTACTAATGCACGAAGTATTTAAAATTGAATTGATATCCGATACATCTGCGTACGTGCTTAAGACTTAATCAATCCTTATCCCAAATCATATACTTATGTTTTTATAGGTAATACATTCCAGAAGACCACCCATAACCCGGTTATACCTAACGGTCATCTCTGCTCCGCTGAGTTGTAAAATATACGGGACTATTTTGTATAGGGTTTACGTCCAAAAACATGGAATATAAACGATATACGTGGGAAAATAAAACTATACTAAGATTTACAATACTTCTACTTTTTTCTCGTTAATTTTATCACATACTTCTACAACACTAAAAACTACAATAATCGTAGAGTCCTATACAGCACGTGGTATATGAATGATACCAAGAACACTGGCTGCATTTACACGTTGAATGGCTAGACTTAACCGATATGTGAGAAAAGAAACAGGAAGAAAAATTAAATAGTATCAATTTTTTCTGTTTACAAGACACCCATTGACCCGACTTAGGTTCAAAATAGATTTTAAAATGTCTTCATTCGTTGAAGTTAAATTTAAAGGTTATAATATAATTATTATACAGATACAAATCATACAATTATAGATTAATCGTAATTTTGTAAATATTGACATGCATGATAAAGAAAAAATAATTTCTAAGTGAATTATTGTTAAATACTACCTAAACCCAGCCACGCTGTTACAGCAGGCAGACTGTTGTTAAAATTAATAAAAAATCTGTTTTCGCCGAACCCCCTTTTTTTCTAAACTAAAAGTATCCTAAGATACTGCTTATAACAGCAGCCAGTGAACGTCCAGTTAAAATCAGGTCAGGATTGTGTAGAGAGAGAGTTTTTTATTTTTTGTAAGTACCGTATATAAAGTATATACGGTACTTACAAAAAATAAATAACTTATGCTTACAGTAAAAAGTTGTTAATTTGGAAGTACAGACTTCATTTTTATTTATATATACAAAATATTTAAGACCTTTTTATGATCATTCATAGTTATTTGCATTTTAAAAAAAATCTTTTATTAAAAAAATTTAATTTCCCGCCATATCTCTTGGCTCAGACCGCGCGGAACTATAGTTTGATCTGTCAAGCGGAAAATTGGCGGGAACAAGAAAACGTTGACCCTGCGGAGGTGATTACTCGAATCCCGAGGAGTTGGGATTGATGTCGCGAACTCTACTGGAGATGTTACGCAAAATTTGTTATTTAAATGCAGACTTCATATTTTGAACTTTATTATTATAATTTATAAAAAATAAATTTGGAATAGCTCCTTTAATAGCTTTTTGTTCCTATACATTTTATTTTAGATGTCATCTGTTGAATATGTTTACTTTTATAATATCCACACAAAAAGATTTATTTTAATACAATAAATGTACGATTCATTTACTAATGCACGAAGTATTTAAAATTGAATTGATATCCGATACATCTGCGTACGTGCTTAAAACTTAATCAATCCTTATCCCAAATCATATATACTTATGTTTTTATAGGTAATACATTCCAGAAGACCACCCATAACCCAGACATTAGTCAGCAATCTCGTAGCTTACGCTTGTATGGAGACTGTCGCATGCCAAGATCGTGGTCTATAACTATATTATCAATGTTTTGTAATGAAAATATTTTAACCACGACACTTGAAATTATTTTGATACTGAAAATCATTTGTCCACATTTGACTGTTAACATAGTCTTCTTCAAAAATTTTCCAATACAGAGGTCTCGACAATTTAGTCCTTTCGATCCACATTTTACCTGAGCTTATTTTGGGACAATGTGACCGGTGGTGAGCCTGTCGCAGTCTTCATGCCAACGATATGACTGTTATACGATATGACATAAGTTACGAAAAAACTAATAGGTACGAGCCTACCTCCTGGAGATCGAAATCGGGTGGCTTGACTCCAATTCCGTTCAACCAACCACTCGGCTATCGTGACGTTTTTGTCGTTATGTTATTTATTTATAGTTAGATAATGGAAAGCTCGCTTCGTAATAAACTATTCACGGTAACGTCTAGAGCTGACGCATATGCGAGACTAATCGCGTAACTGATACACGAACGCAATTAACGGCTACGTACAGACAGATGAATCACCAGCACGTGTACTGGAACAATGAGCCCTTCTCCAGCTTACTAGGAAGTGCGCTGTTTGGGAGAAACTTGCACCAAAACTAGAGCACACTTCCTGCATTACTAACGTTGGCGAGCTTGCGTGGTGCTGATCATGTTTTGAAGTACTTTCTCTTTCTTTGAAGGAAGTCTTTCTTTATCTTTAAAGCCATCTGAAGATCGAACTAAGGTCGTTTGACCCGAATCACACAACCACTCGACTATCGTGACTCCGCAATTTGAAATTAATTAGATTAATTTGTCATTGTTGTAGAATATCCTTGATGTGCCTATGTAAAAGTATTGCAAATAACTTAGCTTGTTTTACGGCGGAGCTTTGGGATGACAAAAACTTTCCGCCTGAAGGAAACAGCTTATAATCGTACCTCATAAATTGTGTTATGTAAATTTTAAGCCTCTGCCTACCTCTAACTGACAGACTACTTATTACCATTACAATTTCAAAATGTACTTGTTCCTCGTAAGAACTATCTACCACTTGTACCATCTAAAACCCACTTGTAACATCGATTCTATTACTTAATATATATTTCGCTACTACTTATTATGAAAAAGCTACCCCTTCCTTTCGGGAAGAAATGAAGGGGTAGTTTGATATAGGTATATATGTATAGGTGTAGTAAGATGCAACTAGGGGTTAAATACTTAATAATACCATGAAAATAACTAGAGATGGATCCATCCTACGCTGGAAAACAAGACCTTCCATAAATCCGATTTTCTTCAAACAAAAAAAAATATCCAAAGTTACATCCGTTCCAACCTAATTTCGTTTAGGAACTAAGAAATACAATCTTTTGACAACCGAATTATGTAATTTAGCTCACGCAAATCTTGCGGACGGGAATTGGGATCTTGAAGAGAAAAGATTATATTTATATTTCGCGGCTGAGAACTTTAGTCCGTGAAATTCCGCTCAACCATAAATATTACGTTTTTACCTTTCATATTATTCTAAAGAATGAATAAAGAATATATTTTTAAAAATAATGCTCCTGCATAATGTAACTCCGAAATTCTTTGACGACGAGTTTACTACAATAGTGAAAAATAATATTGTTTCCGATTTTATAAAACTAGTGCTTTAGCTAATTACTTAAAGATCCGATTAATATATGTGATGTTGTCCAATTTATCTTGAGTATATTTTATTTTGAACATTGTTATTGAAATTTGAAATTTATAATATTTCGAAAATTGTATCATCAGTCTGCAAGTCAAGATGTGTCTAATGCTATTCCATCCTTGATAGTCTTTAATGTCTTTTCATCTTGATGAAAATAGCTGTAACGTAAAGTTGTCTAGACTAGACCTCTGTCTACCCCGGTATAGGGAGTAGCATGTAGATTTTTTTTATAAAATTGAGGGTAACGATAATCGAGTTGTTAGGTGATTGGGAATTCGAGCCAAGAGTCCGAATAATCCGAGTTCGATCCCCAAGGTTAATGGACTTTTTTCAAAAACGATTGATGTCTCAAAAAAATTGCTTCTGTGGAGGGTGGGTCGAACGGACTTGAACTGACCTCTGTCTACTCCAGTATTGCGAATGGCGTGAAAACAGTTTTTTCATTACGGTCAAGAGATCGCCGGGTGAGTTTTAAAGAGGTTAAGCCATCCAGAACAAGTCTATATCGGGGCAGCTAAACGCCGCGTTCGAATCGCGCACCGCGCGTTTGTGCGGACTGTCATTAGCGCGGTAAAGAGGCGCGGCGGCGGTGCGAGTGATCAGAGACTGGCGGGCAACGGACCTTGTAGGTGACATTGAACCCTCGGCCGAGTGGTATAAATTTTAATACATTGTTATGATTGTAATATACATAGATTATGAGTCTAACGAGAGACAGGTTTTCCAGAAAAAGGTTACAAGAAGATATTTTCACGCTTATCAGCGATAGTAGACAAAGCCTGTTTGTTTAGTGTGATAGGTAGCCAATCGTCCATCCTAATATCCAAACTGTCGGTACAATATATTTACATATATATTTCCACGCATTAACATTCATATATATATAAAGAACCACGTTAGTGCAAACATTTACGCTCATAACACTAACTTTAAACCCGCAAGGCTTCGAAGGCATGGTGGGTCTTCATGAGACATATACGAGTCCTAAAATATCATTTATCTGTCCTCAGATATGTTTGATATCATTACGTGACATTTGCATAGCAATTAAATTATTATATATAACTCAATGAGTGAATCGCGATGTGGAAATAGTTAATAGGAGAGGAGAGAAAGGACAATGGGGAACTTCAATGGACAAAGTAAACAGGTCAAATAATTCAATATTCTGGTCAAATTTACCCGCCACGCGGACATCTTCAATTATTCACCAGACACGAAATACAAACTTCCTTAAGTAAGCTTCGGCTGCCAGACGATAAAGGTACAAAATTCATAGATTATCAAATCTTTATTACGTGTATAGTAATTGCTACATTTGCGGTTACTTATACATACATATACAACAACCATAGTTATTACAGCCTCATTTTTAGAATATTCAGTATGAAAAGTACATCTAATTCAGTATTATGAAAATATTCAAATTAAATTGTTATATTCAAATTGAATGAAATATTTAGCGAAGTTTAGAAATCAATCAGATTACAATACCTATTTACTTATTTAGTAAATAAGTAAGTATGCATTTTAAATATACGTTTAAGATATGTTGTTCACATTTCAAAACATTATCTAAATGGCACTAGGTTATATGCGACCTCTCGTTACGGGAGAAATAAGCGTTTCTTCCGTAAGAGAGATTTCCTTTAATCGCCAGGCTAGGTAAGCGGATTGGTGATCGCAGTAACAGTCTCTGATGAATTCTTGCTGCTGCCTGGTTGTCGCCGCACAGCTCTTTTGATTTGGTATTTTTGTTACCTTTATCTGTATTAAACTAAGTCACGATAGCCGAGTTGTTGGGTGGTCGGAATGTCGAGTCGAGAGACCCGAGTTCGATCCCCAGGTGGCAGTACCAATGAGTTTTTCAAAACTTATGTACGAATTTCATCGTTGGCTTGGACATAAAGGCGGCGACGGGCTCACCACCTGTCACGTTGTCCCGAAAATATCTTCGGTGGAAGGTGGGTCAAAGGGACTTAATTGTCTAGACTTGACCTCTGTCTACCCCTGTATTGGGAATTGCGTGAAGATATTTATTTATTTTTATATCTGTAGTGTATTTTTTTTATCTGTAGCATTATCTATTGCGAATCTTATTATGAATATAAATTTAGGCGCTTACGAAACGGTGGTAGATTAAAAAGGAGTATATATAAACGAATGTACATTCTTATGTCGATAAATAAATGATTTATATGATTTCGACAATCATGGGCGCCAATGATATATTCGCATGTCGCTACATTTTTATTTATCTTATTCAGCTTTAAATAAATGATTCTGTATTAAGGTCTTTATTTCTTGATCACTTTATATGAATCTCGCCCAAACACTAGAAATTTCATTTCCTTTTTTCCTTATATTTTTATTTGATCTTACCTTTTAGTAGTAAATGAAATGTGTAATAATAAAAATATTTTAATGCCGTCACCGCTTACGCCCATGTAACGCGCCAAGCGTACTCTATAAGCTTTTAATCAGTTGGCCCGGCGCCAAACGATCGGGCGTCAACCTCGCGAAACACTAATACCCGACGCCGGGTGACAAAGCTCACCGCGCGCTCCTCAACATTTCTATAGCCGTATGTGTGTAACTTGTGTTCACTGTGCTACACTGTTTCATAGTTGACCTTCAATGAACCAGTGGGACAGATGCTGCTGCGGAGCTGAACAGAAAGAAACAAGTTTTTGGCATATTAGAAAGAAAGAAAAAACACGTTTATTCACAATCTGAGCATAGACAATTAAAATAAAAAAAAAATAAAAAAAATATCTTCACGCAATTCCCAATACAGGGGTAGACAGAGGTCGAGTCTAGACAATTAAGTCCCTTCGACCCACCTTTCACCGAAGATATTTTCGGGACAACGTGACAGGTGGTGAGCCCAACGCCGCCTTTATGTCCAAGCCAACGATATTCGTACATAAGTTTTTGAAAAACTCATTGGTACGAGCCTACCAACTGGGGATCGAACCCGGGTCTATTGACTCGAAATTCCGACCACCCAACCACTCGGCTATCGTGACTAAAGTAAATAAAACAGACAATTAAATAAAACTGTGCTGAAGAATAAGACCGCGAAACGGACTGGTAATAGCCGGTATTCTACGTCTAAATCCCGCAACTGATTTTCAGTACAACCCGAAATACTCGTAAGAGGCAACTTGGACGGCTGCATGACTTCTTTAAAAATATGTACAATAAATAACCGTCTTTAGGCCCAAGCCAATGATGTAAATCGTACATAAGTTGAAAAAACTTGGAATAAGACTAACACCTGTGGTCGAACTCGGGTCTTTTGACTCCAATTCCAATGACCCAACCACTCGTGGCAAATCGTGATTTGCAGAGTTGAACAGAGTTTCGTATTCTGATGTTTTTAGATGGTTATCTATAAAATTAACAATGTTTTGGAGAATGACGTCACACACTATTAAATTTATCTTTTCCGTATGCCGTCCGGTTATATAAGTGTCACTTTAGTCGTAAAATTACGTAATAGTCTTTGAATTCGAAAACTATCACTTAAAATAACAATACACCCGAATAACTCGACAGTTACACAATATTATAGACAAGTAATCATCTCGGAACACTTAATATCCCCATGGATACCTCCATAGGTATAGGTTGGAATAAAAAAAATCCGTTTTCACACGTCGAAGTTGATTTAATAATAACACACAAAATATATACAACCTGATAAGAAAATATATCGTTGGCTTGGACATAAAGACGGCGACGGGCTCACCACCTGTCACGTTGTCACCGAAAATATCTTCGGTGAATGGTGGGTCTTAATTGTCTAGACTAAACCTCTGTCTATCTCTGTATTGGGAATTGCGTGAAGATATTTATTTGATAGGAAAACTCCGTTTTAATCCGGTTGAAAATAGCACCTCACTAGTTAGATAATACTGTAGTGGTGTGCTGGTCCTGGTCAGCTCAGTGGGTACTTAATTAAAGGGTCTGAAAGGACGTGCATTAATTACTGCGCAATGAAGCGTTTACTCTGACGGCTAGCGCTTTCTTAGCACTTATTAATCACGTTTTAAACACTTAATAGCTTGGTGGTACATGTATGTTTGTGTGTAACGGAATCTTTGCATTTGATTTTCTTTATAATCAATTTGATATTAGAAAATGGTTAACTCAGACAGGATAGTATACGCGACAGAAAAGTATAGTATGTAAAATAGGATAGAATAGTAGCGTCATTATAGCCGAATTGTAAGGTGATCGAAAATCGAGTTAGAGATCCGACTTCAATGCCCAGGCTCATGCCAATGATTTTTTTCCAAACTTATGTACAGTTTAGTTTTGTCTAATCTAGACATCTGTTTACTCCGATATTGGGAATTGCGTGCAAAATAAGCTCAGGTGAAATGTGGTGGAAGTGCAAAATCGTCTGGACATATATGGATATGTATGCATGAAAATAAAAAAAATTATAAGTTGTCGTAATAATGATTAAAATTTACGAGTCCCGTAAAATACCTACATCATTAACAGGGAATAGGCATGAATGAGATGAAATTATTTCCCTGGCATAGTTCCCGATACATATTGAACTCTAAAAGCGGCATCAAAGCCGAGCCGTGCATGAGCAAAACGACGCGGCGTCGGCTGGGACACGTTCGGGCAATAAGGTATATGAACCCAACACCCAACTTATACTGTTTCCAGTGAACCGGAATAAACGTGGCCGAGCTTACTTAGCCGTGCGGTCACGGTGCTCGCGGGGAGCTTACACATAGCTTATTTAATGCACTCTATTACTTAGACATGACTTCCCACGTTAGTATATAACACGTATGTTTATAGGAAATCATGCAATCGAGTTAAATTTGTAGTTCAAATTTTATTAATATATTATTTAATAAATTTTGTAAAGATTTCTTAAAGTGAAATAAACTCAAAAGATTTCGTCAATGTACTATATTAAGTATTAGTTCATATTCAAAATGTATCTAAATAAGGGTTATCTCTTAAATAAATTTGAAGACAAATTGTTCAAAATTGATTTCACTGCCGTTGGATAGTCAGCTACTGATATTTGAAATATATATTAACGGATATTAGTTGGGCTTGGACATGGGCGGTAAGCCCGTTGCCGTCTCTATGTCCAAGCCCAACTAATATCCGTTAATATATATTTCAAATATCAGTAGCTGACTATCCAACGGCAGTGAAATCAATTTTGAACAATTTGTCTTCAAATTTATTTAAGAGATAACCCTTATTATATCACGTTGTCCCGAAAATATCTTCAGTGGAAAAATGGTCAAAGAGGCTCAAATGTCTAGACTAGACCTCTCTAGTCTACCCCTGTATAGGGAATTGCGTGAAGATATTTTTTAGGATGTTATTTGAATTCTGAAAGGTATAATCTTAAATACGGGTATAACACATGGTCTGCTTTATATTTTCGTAGTAATTAAAAATTCGTAGTCACCTGTTAAACAGGGAGTAAAATTGCAGCTAGTCGTTTGTAAATGAAATACCATACAAATTTCTGAAACAGATTTTAAAAAAATCGCATGTTAGGTGATTGATTCTTGTTCCAGACAAATATTTTTACCTTGTGGTAATTTGCTGTTTTCACATAAAGTACTTATAAGTTGAAAACACGATAAGGACTGAAACTAATGTTTACAGCCACGCGTTAACTTAATTGTGATATAACGTTTATGTAAGTTAAGCGCTACACAAACAGATATCTCCGCTCACTTTATTTGTTCAGCATTATCCTAAGCAACGCGTTTGGCAGGTCTACGTCGGTACGACATCACTAATGTCGTAAAATTATAATGAGATGTCTCCGTCGTATCTATTTCCAGGCGACAGCCTATGCAAATACTTTAGATAAGAGTGTTTTTATTTTATTTCGGTATGTATGTAACTAGGACGTCGGTGATACCGACAGGACGGCATTATCACGCGTTCGTTTGTTATAATTGAATAAGCAACAACGAAGTTCTTTCGTCCTACCTTTCACTTAAGTCTATATATATATATATATATATATATATATATATATATATATATATATATATATATATATATATATATATATATATATATATATATATATATATCTGATTAAAATTCATCAATCCTGACGGAACATCACCTAAATAAAAAATTCAATGGATAAATTCAATGTCAGGGGCCTTTTTTTTTTGTTAAGAGTTCAGCGTCCTCATGTTTAAATGTGTTTACAAAGCATATTATCAAAATTAATCTTTTTACTTGGCATAAGAATTGACCACCTCCATTTCTTCCCCTAGGTATGGTAAGAGGCAACTAAGTGAAGTCTTGCAAACAGCAATAACTTGATGTAACTATTTCATAAAATACCAGTCCAAAATTGAGCAATCTGTTGGTTGCTCAGCGTCGGTCTAGGTATTGGATGCTGCGTTCGCCAATACGTTTGCCAAAAATGGTAAAATAAATAAATAAATAAATATCTTCACGCAATTCCCAATATTGGAGTAGACAGAGGTCTAGTCTAGACTAAGTCCCTTCGACCCACCTTCCACCGAAGATATTTTCGGGACAACATGACAGGTGGTGAGCCCGTCGCCGAAAATGGTGATTATAACAAATTCTCGTCAGAAGCTTATGTCGCACAAGGGACTATTATGACAGTCCGTTTTAAAAGTGACCAATATTTCAATTTAAAAAAAAGTATTGCGATTGCAATACTTTTTCACATCTCTTTATTCCGTATTCCTATCTTACATAACATACACATACATGAATTAAACTCGCGGTACAAATGGCGTGATACCAATCTCTTAAAATACCAGACCAAAATAAGCAGCGTCTAAGGTGCAAGATACCTGTTACAGCGATCGCCTATCCGTTTAACGAGTGTGGCGATCATGTCAAACATCTCCTACGGGTGAGGCTATCAACGGACTAACAAGGCCATTACCTATATATATTCCTAGTTAAAACCACTTTAAAATGAAATACAAAAACCCAACACCATCCATCGCTGGCAGTGCCGCCGCACCCCAACGCGTTACGAGCTAGGCAATACCGGGAACAGTGCGCTCTGCTTCACCATTAAACGCGTTTGTTTATCGCACGAGCTCCGATCCTAAGCAATTGCGAACGAAATCAATGGATTCGAACCGCGCCAGGCTCGTGTTGCACATACACCGCGGCCTCGCTTCGCCGCGCACCCGACCTGCAAATAGCTTCATTAAGCTTCTCTATCCAATGAGGTTGTACATGTCTTAATTATCTTGATTCTGCTGTTGGAATCTATCGACTGTTCGTAACGTTAGCGATGTGGTTGGGTGATCTGAATTCGAGTGTAAGAGGCGAAAGTTCGATCCACAGATTGTAGCCATGTACTATTGTTTTTTTTAAACATGTACTTTAAAAAAAACTGAGGTACTATTTATATTGTTGGTTTCGACGTGAAGTCGGCGACTGGCTCGCCACCTGTCATGAAGTCCCAAAAATATTTTTGGTGAAAGGAGAGTTATCATGTAAAGAAGAAAAAGACAAACTATTTCTGAATTGGTTAAAGTTAAATTAAGGTGTTAAAAGACTAATTAGTAGTTTACGTACTGCAAAGCAAGTCTCGGGTTCGAGTTCGTATAGCTCGAAGAATTGACAACCGTAGGGGCTGAAAATCTTGAGCATTGTAGGACGAATAGCGAGCATTGCATTAAGCATTGGAGGACGAGCCTGGATTATTAACTTGAAACTGAATTACAAGCTAGTTCATTCACAAAATATAATTAAATCCACCTTGAATTCCATTTTAATTACTCCATTTCCCACTAATCGGTTCGTTATTGATGACAATCTTGATACCACTTCTCCGTGAGTCTTGTCTATGAATAATGTTACCTATTACTATATATATATACTGTGGTTACGTGTAACCGCAGGAGCTGTCAGCTCGGTCTTCCGCCACGTGCCGATATCTGGCGTCGTTAAAAGCACATTAACTGGCGATCGGACGTGTCGTGGCGACGGTCCCGCTCCGGAATAGGCAACACAGACAGTCCACGTTACAATACCGACGTTTACCGATATTTTTTCTCTTAAATATATACATATATTCTTAACGTAATTAGACCATTAAAAATGAAATATATTCACGCTATACTAAATACTGGGGTAAACTGAGTTTTTGTCAATTAAGTCCTTTCGACCCACCTTCCACCGAAGAAATTTTTTGGGATACTTATTTCTAAATAATATTTGTATATTATTTTGAAATCTGTATGATTATTGGCATCGTAGTACAGTTTTAAACGATGTTTTGTCATCCAAAACATACGTAATGTTTACTATACAACTCGAATAAGCAATATAAATTATCGAAAATTCTGGACTCGGAGAAAATATGTTTAAATGCTTTCAAAATCCTCCACAATCACTAGACCCTTATCAAACCTTCCATGTTATAAAACTGTTAAATTTTACAATTTTTATTTAAATTAATAAATGAAGAAAAGTAATTTTAAACCTCAATGGGACATTCACTTTTAAGGTATCATCTCAGAGAGGCTTTTACTTATTAGGTAGGATATGATCCAACATTCGTATCTATACGACCGTAGCTAATCACCGCTCTACATTTACCGGGCGCATGAGCCGCCCAAAATAAATAGGAGTTACCTACTATTTAACTTAAACTAAACTAATTCCATCCACCGTTCGACGAACCTTTCGCGGCAACATTCCAAACGATTTCTTTCCCCCTTTTCTAACGTTCTGTATTATTTGAATCATTTTAGAAAATTTTGGTATTATCTATAAATTCTTTTCAGTAATTTTCAACTAACTGTTACCCACAAAAATACTCGCGTAATAAATATGTTTGATTAGTTTTCAGAAACACAACCAAAAAAGAGTTATTTCTAACGTAATAATACTCGTGTTTCTTGCTACAGTGTACATTTCGTATGGTCATAAAGGCAATGCTTACGCTAGATAATTTCCCACAAATAAATACATACGTTAAAAACGTACTTAAGAAACAGAACTTCTCCATCTTCTGTCTACCCAGTTATGAAGACCCGCCACTGAAATTGCAAATATTTTACCTCATAAAACTTACAAATGGCTCTAGTGCTTATTAATAAGATTGAACACAAAATACATCCATAGAACTCGTCCCCGTCGTTTCTATAACACTTCAAAAGCAATTACTAATCGAATTTAGCTTCCGTAAAGTGTACTTTGGCCGCCGTGGCTCCTGAAATAAAATCGAAAAGTCGAGCAATTCTCGATTTTATTTCGAAGCGATTTAGACGTAAATTAATTTACTTGTCGGAAAATTGACTTAGATATCTGTATCGTTTCTGATAGGTTATCGGAGCCAAAGATTACGAATACGACGAACGGATTACGCAGATTAGTAGTTTTGTTTCAGATTTTTATGATCATTTATGTTATGGTATGCTTATTGACGAGACAAAGTTCGTTGAGGAAGGTAATGTGTGAAATGAAAATGAAAATATTCAGAACGATAAAGACGGTATAATGATGGGGAGAAATGTATTTAAGACCTTGAGCAGTGTGCATTTACAAGCTGCTATTTTATCTTCACACAATTCCCAATACAGTGGTAGACAGAGGTCTAGTCTAGACAATTAAGTCCCTTCGACCCACCTTCCACCGAAGATATTTTCGGGACAACGTGACACGTGGTGAGTCCGTCGCCGCCTTTATGTCAAAGCCAACGATGTAATTCGTACATAAGTTTTTGAAAAACCCATTGGTACGAGCCTGCCACCTGGGGATCGAACTCTGGTCTCTCGACTTGAAATTCCGACCACCCAACCACTCGGCTATCGTGACATTTTATTTTTCATTTGCAGCTGCTATTTTATTTTTCATTTTGTGTATATAATATTCTTATCCTAAAGATTGTATATATATACGTGTATGTGCTGTGTAAACATTACTAGTATTCCTGTTAACCACTCCAACTAAGCTACAATGCTTGTGTCTGTAGTGCACTGTAGTGTATTCACGAAAATGTACTTACACGTTATCTTTTGTTATTATATTATCTTTATTTATTTATGGAAGAGGTCTATGTCGGTTACACGTTAAAGTGTTAAACAATTAATAAAGACCAGGTCAAGAATAACCTAAATCGTAGAGAATGTACGATTTAGGTTATTCTTGACCTAGTCTTTGAGTATGAAGGGAATAATGAACGTGGATGAAGCGATACATGTTAGTATCGTAGCAAGTGGAAAGAAGTGGTCTCTGCCTACCCCTATGGGAAAGAGGCGTGATTGTATGTATGTATGTAATAACCTGCATGGACGAGTGGCGTACTCACCGGTTTTCATGTTGTCGTCAGCCCTGAGATCGTGGCTCTGATTCCCGGTCTTATCATTGTAGAAAACGCTGCATTTGAAAAACACTTTTTAAATTTTCTCGGGTCTGGGTGTTTGTAGTACCTTTGATATTTCTGATTCCATAATACAAGTGCGTAAGCTGCTAACTTTGGAATTAGAGCAATGTATATGACACTGCCCTTGTCTATATATGTATTCATTCATTTTTAATTATTTAATGGCGGACCGTGACCCTTTTTTCCCGTGGGTGTCGTAAGAGGCGACTGAGGGTAACAGCCTTAAATATTATTATGGCAACCCATAGATGGCGGGATAACCATCTCTAAAAATATCAGACCAAAGATGGGTAGCAGCGTCTGAGGTGCAAGTGGTCTGATACTGTGATCGCCAATCCGCCTGCCAAGCGTGGCGATTATGGCAAATACTCCTTATGGGAGAGGTCTACGTCCTGCAGTTCACTTTAACAGGCCATTATGTATGTAGGTGTGTAATGGCGGACCGGAACCAACAACGTCATGCTTCGCAGCTATACACGCTTATTTATTCGGAACGTAATCGTAACGCGTGTGTTCCGTTGTTCGACAGATGCGGCTGGCCTAGTGCGAGAAGATGTGGCGCGTGGCGGTGGCGCTGACGGCGCTGGCGGCCGGCGCGGCGCTGCAGCAGCCGCGCTGCGAGGAGATCACCATCCCCATGTGCCGCGGCATCGGTTACAACCTCACCTCCTTCCCCAACGCGCTCGACCACGACACGCAGGACGAGGCCGGCCTGGAGGTAACTGCTGACATACTCCTTTTTATTTGCTACTTATACCCCAATCAATACTTTACTTTACAGAACATTGGTGAAGAAAAACAGACGAAAATATACTCTTAAAGTAATCTCCCAAGGTTTTAAAATATAAATATAAATAAAAATATCTTCACGCAATTCCCAATACAGGGGAAGACAGAGGTCTAAAAAAACCCATTGGTACGAGCCAGCCACTTGGGGATCGAACTCGGGTCTCTTGAGTCGAATTTCCGACCACCCAACCACTCGGCTATCGTGACTTTATCGTGATTTTGTTATGTAACCAATGGGTTTTTCCAAAACTTATGTACGAATATCGTTGGCTTGGACATAAAGGCGGCGACGGGCTCACCACCTGTCACGTTGTCCCGAAAATATCTTCGGTGGAAGGTGGGTCGAAGGGATATACTTGTCTAAACTAGACCTCTGTCTACCCCTGTATTGGGAATTGCGTGAAGATATTTATTTATTTATTTACTATTGATAAAAAAATGTATACCCTTATATCGAAGAATAATAATTGATGTTCGGATTTAATTCTATTCTGTAAGGTAGGCAATAAAGACTTAATAAAGAAATATATACCATGATTAGATAAACAATTCTTAAAGAAATCCGTGTTGTAACTCGAATTTATCTAAGAAATTCCATGGAGACATTCCGCAAGTAATCCTGTAAATGTTAAGCTAATCGAGGATGTAGGTGTCATTATCAACGTATCAACTTATTTACATGGAAACTATCTTATCTTGTGCGATTATTCAACCTGCAGATCTGTCCTTGAAAGGAATTTGTCTGTTGTCCACACAAATGCAATATCTTGAAGAGATTATTTTTTTAACATGCGCCGAGGTGATGTTTAGATAAGTCTCAGAAGTGATTTTTTGTGATAAATAATAAGACATATGTGTCATACTTTCGTCAATGCAATGATATGCAATTTTTTACTGGTTTTTAAAGTACGTAGCTGGACTTTATGTTAATAAACTAATGCGAAGTTTCCCTCTGGCGTTTGTTGTTTTTTTAAAAACTTCTCATTAATTTAATAAAAGACAAGTGCTAAATTTAATTTTGCATCTTACTCTTCTAGTGTTCCATTTGATATTTCTGTTCTGGTTCGACCAGGTACCACCAGACCAGGTGTCGACACGAGACTAAATCAGAGTCTGAGTCCAAGTCTTTTACTCCGTTCCACTTGTGATGTATACGCCCCCCTGCACATTGTGACGTATACGCTCAAGACAAGTTATGAGGGTATTTTCATTCGCATACACTTTACTCATCCTCGCTAAGCTAGTTTATCTGATTTATTTGCTTGTGATATTCATTGGTACGCGTTGTGTGCGCAGGTGCACCAGTACTGGCCGCTGGTGGAGATCAAGTGCTCGCCGGACCTGAAGTTCTTCCTGTGCTCGGTGTACACGCCGATCTGCATCGAGGACTACGCCAAGCCGCTGCCGGCGTGCCGCAGCGTGTGCGAGCGCGCGCGCGCCGGCTGCGCGCCGCTCATGCAGAAGTACGGCTTCCAGTGGCCCGAGCGCATGGCCTGCGAGAAGCTGCCCAAGATGGGCGAGCCCGACCAGCTGTGCATGGACGAGAACGAGCGCGCGCAGGAGCCCGAGCCGCCGCGCGCGCCGGCGCGCCGCCCGCCCAAGCACTGCAAGGATCCAAAAAACTGCGAAGGCGGGCCGGCTGCCGCGGCCGGGGGCGGCGCGGCGGGCGCGGGGGCGGGCGGCGAGTGCGCCTGCGCCTGCCGCCCGCCGCTCGTCAGCGTGCGCGCGCGCAACGCCAGCGCCGGCCTCGCGCACTGCGCCACGCCCTGCCGCGGCGCCTTCTTCTCCGCCGACGAGAAGGAGTTCGCCGCCGTGTGGATCGCGCTCTGGAGCGGCCTGTGCGCCGTCTCCACGCTCATGACGCTCACCACCTTCCTCATCGACTCGCAGCGCTTTAAGTACCCCGAGCGGCCCATCGTCTACCTCTCCGCGTGCTACTTCATGGTCGCGCTCGGCTACCTCGCGCGGCTGGTCTTCGGCCACGACGAGATCGCCTGCGACGGCGCCGTCATCAAGACCTCCGCGAACGGCCCCGGCGCGTGCACGTTGGTCTTCATCCTCGTCTACTTCTTCGGGATGGCGTCCTCGATCTGGTGGGTGGTGCTGTCGTTCACGTGGTTCCTGGCGGCCGGGCTCAAGTGGGGCAACGAGGCGATCGCCGGGCACGCCCAGTACTACCACCTGGCCGCGTGGCTGGTGCCGGCCGCGAAGACCGTGGCGGTGCTGCTCGCGGGCGCGGTGGACGGCGACCCGGTGGCCGGCATCTGCTACGTGGGCAACTCGTCGCCGGAGAACCTCAAGAAGTACGTGCTGGCGCCGCTGATCGTGTACTTCGCGCTGGGGGCGACGTTCCTGCTCGCCGGCTTCGTGTCGCTGTTCCGCATCCGGTCGGTCATCAAGCGGCAGGGCGGCATCGGCGCGGGCTCGAAGGCGGACAAGCTGGAGAAGCTGATGATCCGCATCGGCGTGTTCAGCGTGCTGTACGCCGTGCCGGCGGGCGCCGTGCTGGGCTGCCTGGCCTACGAGGCGGGCGGGCGCGCCGGCTGGCTGCGGCGCGTGGCGTGCGGCCCGGCCTGCGGCGCGCGCCCGCTCTTCTCCGCGCTCATGCTCAAGTACTTCATGGCGCTGGCCGTGGGCATCACGTCGGGCGTGTGGATCTGGTCCGGCAAGACGCTGGAGTCGTGGCGCCGCGTGTGGCGCGGCGGCCGCGCGCCGCACCGCGCGCTGCCCAAGGGCGGCGTGTGACGCGCGCCCGGCGGCCCTGCGCCCCCGCGCCCACCGCCGCGCCCCCGCGCCGCCGCCCCGCCGCCCCGCCGCGCCCGCCGCGCCCCCGCGCCCACCGCCGCGCCCCCGCGCCCACCGCCGCGCCCTCGCAGCGCTCCGCGCAGCCGCTCTCCGACTACGGCCCGGTGTAGGCGCCCGAGCGCCCCACTGAGACAAGAGGTCCGTTCATATACAAAAGAAGCACACTCTGACCGATTCATTCCATCGATCGCCTCCCGGCAAACTCTCCCCCCTCTGATTCGTAGTGCCATGGAACATTGCCGCACGGTACGGCCAACAATAGACTGATCCCTCGACGTTTCCACTCACGTGTGACGTGGACATTCGCACGGACCCACAGTGTACAGTGAAGTGCAGTGAGCGTCGCGCGTTGTCTAGTCCCCGCGTAAAACGAGCGCGCGACGCGCAAGATATACGTAAATAGTTGTAAGTGTAAAGTACGGCCGCGGCGTCCGAACCCGCATCGCTTCTCGGTAGCTCTAAATTATTTATACTAATGTGTAAAGCGGACGATTCTCTACGAATCGTTCGTTACATAAATGACATTATATAGTAGTGTTAGAATGCTCACGTCAAAAAAAAAAATTTTTAACTTTAAAAACTACCACCAATTCAGAAGTAACTAAGTGGAAATGATGAATTAGTTTAAAGTTCATACATTACAAATAATTAAAGTTCTATTTATATCAAATAAATCTTATATTACTGACTCGATTAACTTGATTCATCATTTTCGCTTATAGAACCAAATTAATTGTTGTTTTTTTCAAATGTTATTTGTATAATTCAAATGTAAATATATTAACAGACAATATTATCCTGAAATCATTCTCCCGCTAAATTCACTTGTTAATAATTGAATGTCTACGTCATATTATATATAGCTGTAGGGTCTAGAATGGAACCACACAGTCATACTTAGCATATTTTCACTTAGTCCCTAAGACACGGTCACCTGTAA
Source organism: Sericinus montela (assembly GCA_029286605.1). NCBI lineage: Eukaryota > Metazoa > Arthropoda > Insecta > Lepidoptera > Papilionidae > Sericinus > Sericinus montela. The sequence continues at coordinate 4,268,661 of JAGSMR010000084.1, read as the reverse complement.
CGTTTTTTATACCTAAGTCCAGTTAAGAAATCTTTGTATGAAAATTTATTATCTTGCCAAAACACGACACATGTATCAGTAAGATGTTTTATTTTTAAATAACCTATTCGCACTACCTTCAATGGAATTTAATAGCCATTTTTATATTGTAATTGTATTTCTACCCACAAATTCCTTTGAAGGTTGTGCGCAATAAGTTACGCAACCTGTGACGAAACCTTTATTTATATAACACTGTAAATTAAACTAAGATAAATTACTGATGTATGTTGAGACAAAGCGCATTTGTTTTTCATTTCTGTAATAACCAAAATAAATGTTAAAATCATCATTTTTCATTGTTTAGTGACAATATCGCGTCTACTTCTGTAAGTAGTGGATAAGTGTATTCGTAATTCGGAACGTATAAATTTAATAAAAGAGCCATCTAGTGTGTATCTTACTAATGTTATAAATTGTTGATAGATGGCGTTGCGCTAAACATGTATACGGCTGACGACGGTTGACGAGTAGTTGAAACTATGTATTTTATTAATGCTTAAGTTATTATGACCTTTACGCACCTCTTCATTTAAATGAGGCAGCTCAAATTGCAATTAAATTGAATTTACGTAATATACAGTCGCTTACAATGTACGACGTGCAATATTGATTTTGATACTTTTTACGAGAAGTGGGATGTACATGTATACACAAGGACTCCGCTGCCGAAATACAGAAATCATCATGTAATTTATTTTATATCTTAACTGTAGATAATAAATAAAGCGACTTTTTTTATGTACAAACAATGCATTTTTATTTACATTTCTTTTCATTGATTTTAGAAATTGTTTTCATGTCACCGATACCACCAGTACTGTAAATAGGGCTGTGCCAGCGGTACTATGCCACAGGATACAGAAACGTGAAGGTACAAAAATTACAAGATTTTTTTTCAATAGCGCAGTTACAGGAGCTCCCTTACCCTTGTCTCCTAAAGAAATGTCACCAACTAGTGTCTTAGGGCCGTCCCTGTGAGATCGCTCTGGTTTCTAAAGCTATCTGGATGAATGGCGAGTAGATGATATTTGTTTTTGAAAAAGAAAACGCTGATATTCTGTAACCATAATAATTCGTATTCATCTACGTGTCTCTTGTGAGGTGGACTTTTAAAGTGACACTTCTTTTAAACGTTAAGGAAACAAACACACGAATGTTTTAAGCCTCTGAATAATGTGTAATATTATACTTTACATTAAAATAAAAAAATAATGTTTAAGCTTGATTAAAAAGTAATAAACCTTATATCAATCTCACGTAGGCTTGTTTTCAGAAGTTTCACTACTGCTATGTATGAATTACAACCCACACTTCGCTGTAGAATGTGCTATATGGGCTGGTTGTTTCAGCTGATGGTAATTGATTACCAATGCCCATGTAATAAGCCCATAACAACGTAAGGCTGAAAGAAGCCTCTTCGTTTCTTTTACATAAAACAATTCCTTGTAGGATCTCACTCACCGGATGTACAAAGTGACTTAACGCCGGTACACTGCAAGGCCTGTCCTGCTCGAGTCTACGCTTTCATGCAGCAACAGAAGCTGCCTCTTGGCTCTGCCACGTATAAGATCATGAAATATGCGGAAATCACCATGCTTGGCAATCGAATTTACGACCTCAGTACCAAACACATTCACTTCAAACGCTGTGTTATTTAAATTGACCGATTGTGGGAGCCCGCCATCTTGCGGCGATCATGGTAACTTCTAAGGCAATTATTAAGATAAAGGGTAAATCATGCTTGGCAAGCGAATTTACATGGTGTTTTTTGCTGCCGATATGCTTGCACGACTAATGATTTTATTTTCTCAACTGACAAATGTTGGTTAAGGAAGTGTTACTGATTTTTTTATATCTTCCCGCATTCACAATACAGGGGTAGACAGAGGTCTAGACAATTAAGTCCTTTCGACCCACTACCTACCGAAGACATTTTTTTGGGACAACGTGACAAATGGTGAGCCCGTCGCCATTTTGATGTCGCCAACGATATAAATCATACATAAGTTTTTAAAAAAACCCATTAATACGTCCGCCACCTGGGGATCGAACTCGGGTCGCTTGACTTGAATTTCAATTCCTTTTCCCAGTAGTGGGCAAGATGCTATTTTACTTAATTCAAAACTATTTTGGAGGCGACTATGTTTGAACTATTTTCAAGAGTGGATTTACAATCAATTTAAATTATGATCCTTACCAATAGGCAGGCAACAAAAATTTTTCTATCCTGATTTTTTCCTAAGACGCCGTTACTAACACCAGCGAGAGGAAATGAGGCGACAGGCACATTCAGTATCGCTAAAAAATCAAAGTATGTGTTAAGGTAATTTATATTATGTACTTCAATTTTATATGGATACAAAATTATTATTACTATTTTGAACATTGTTCCGTTACACCGTTAACATACTTGACGAAAGAAAGTAACAGTACAAAATATATTATACATTACGATATCACAATTTTTACATGAAAATTATATATTAACTCACATAAAGATAGTGTAAACGGTCTGTACATATTCTATGTGGACATAAAACTTATTCCTCCAGGGACAAAAACAAAATATACCGCATAAGTGTAATAATATTACCTCAAGTATTCTGTATGTTTGTACACATTACACAAAAGTAATAATACTTTTTATCAAAGTTAGATTCCCTGCCCTAATTTATGCGATGTCAATGTATCTGCATATATATTTTGAGAAAAGGGTATTTAAAAAATATGCCATTAACTGGAAATAAAGTGTATAGAGACCGAAATATAACTTTGTATACACGTGGTGTGGGCACGGATAGGATGTCGCGGTACCCAACAGTGGCGTCTAGTTGCAGAATGTGTGCGTGGGTGCAACCATTACTAATTATTGTGTGAACTATAAACAATTTTCAGCTAGCCTGCCGTCATATCACTTGTCTTTTGTCCCTATGCTTAACAACAACTTAACAAATACATTAACAAAGTGAAAATAATAATAACATCTTAGAGCTATTGAAAGATTTAGCCTAATTTTAATGTATATAAGTGTAATTGTACTTAGCCTTACAAATACCTAAGTATACTTTTAAACATTATATGGACAAATTTGCAACTTACACCACTATCACATAATTACGTATTTCGTTCTTGATTAAAGAGCCAGAAAATAACTTTTTAAATAAGAACAATAAATGGGGGTCATTGTAGAAGCGTGCTCGTCGCGACCCCTGCCAGCCCTTTTCAGGGCTGCAATTCTACACAGCTGCGCACCCATGCCAACGAGGGTTAGGGCGTCCCCCCAAGGCGACGCACACCAGTTCGTCCCCGTTGGTGTGAAATGCAGCGCGCGAAGCGGCGATGGGGACCGCCACCCGTCACGCACAGCCCGACACGGCGGAAGGTGGAGGACGGAGTGCAGAGTTCGCACGTGGAATGTTAGAGGAGGCATGAGAGATAAGACGAATGAGTTGATTGAAATAATGAAAGAAAGAGAATTAGATGTCGTGTGTTTGTCGGAGACCAAGCGGAAGGGCAGTGGTACTGAAGAGCTCCCCTGGCGGGGCGTTAGCTCTATGGTCCGGAGTCCCGGAGAGCGAGAGCGCCTGCCAGGGAGTGGGGGTGCTGCTGTCGTCTCGGTTGGTCGATGTTATGACTGAATATAAGGTTGTGAACTCGAGACTTCTCTGGGTTCGCTTTAAATTGGGACTGACGAAGTTATTCCTTTTGGCTGTTTATGCGCCGGTGGCTTCGTCGTCCAGAGCTGAGCTGGAGGAGTTTTGGGAGAATGTAAGAGAAGTTCTAGACTTGGTTAGAGGAAACGAAAGAATTGTTGTATGTGGTGATTTGAATGGATGGGTTGGTACCGCTCGGCCAGGGTACGAGTCGGTGCTTGGAATGTTGGCGATAAAAGGGTTAACGATGCTGGCAAGCTTATACTGGCTGTATGCAAGGAAAGGGTCTTCTTGTGACAAACACTATGTTTAGTCACAAGAAAATCCATATGTATACTAGAACAAGAGAGAATGAGAGAAGTATGATCGATTTATTCCTGGTGGATGACCGACTGCGAAAACAGGTGATGGATACGCGAGTGTTCCGAGGTGCTGACCTGGGAACGGATCACTACCTAGTGATTACTAGATTTAGGGTCTGTTCGCGGGTTGGCGCCACCGGACGGCGATACCTGAACCACAGTCGGTCGGTAGCATCCGAAGCTGGAAGCTTCAGGAAGCGGACACTAGGAATAAATATCAAGCAAGGGTAGCCGAAAAGCTGGACAGCATTGGTGTTAGGAAAGAATGTGTGGAAGAAATATGGCAGAGCCTTAGAGATGGAATGGTTAGTGCAGCGGAAGACGTGTGTGGAACTGTGAAAAGAGGTAGTAGTAAAAAGGGTGATGCATGGTGGAATGGCGAAGTGAAAGAAGCTGTAAATAAGAAGAAGAAAGCATGGTTAGACTACTTGGCCTCTAGTAATGATAAGGATATGAGAGAGAAGAGGAAAGAAAGATATAAGCTCCAGAAAGTTCACACGAAAGCATTGATTGAGGAAGTGCGTGAAAGGAGTAGAATGGAAGCGGACGAAAGGTTGTCGCACAACTTCAAGGAGAACTCCAAACTCTTCTGGAAAGAGGTTGGAAGGACCCGGAGTGGTGCGACAGCCTTAAGAATGAATAAAGTGCTTTCGGGAACCAATGACGTCCTCTCAGAAAAATCGGACGTCATGCAGCGATGGAGCGAATTTTATAGAGAGATGTGTGATGATCTCAGTGAGGGATCCGGGGGTGACGCCGTGACTGGTACGCCAGACTCGGACCTCGATGACACTGAGGTCATCAGTATGAAAGAGATTGAATGTGCGATTAGAAGTTTGAAATGTGGTAAGGCTGCGGGACTAGACAGAGTTACTGCTGAAATGGTCAAGTATGGTGGGCCACGCGTCTGGGACAGCTTTCATCTGCTGTGAAATTTGTGCTGGCGAACGGGGGCTGTTCCGGATGATTGGCGATCCGCGGTCATTGTGCCTTTATATAAAGGTAAAGGTTCACATTATGACTGCGGGTGCTATCGGGCGATCAGCTTGACCAGTTTAGCAAGTAAAGTTTACTCGAAGGTTTTGACACGTAGGATGCAAGATAAATCGGAAAGATTTCTATGAGAGGCACAATGCGAATTTAGACCTGGAAGAGGATGCACGGATCAATGTTTTCTCTCCGCATGATCGCGGAGAAGCTTCTGGCTGCTAACCAGAAGATTTTCTGTGCTTTTGTGGATCTTGAGAAAGCATTTGATAAGGTTGTAAGGAAGAAAATGTGGGAACTGTTGCCGGGGTATGGTGTGGATGGTCGATTGCTAAGGGCTGTGCAGTCACTTTACTGTGACTGTAAAGCCTGTGTGCGGGTAGGCATGACCTGTCACCCATGTTTAGCGTCCAAACGGGCGTAAAACAGGGTTGTGTCATGTCTTCCTGGCTATTCATACTGTATCTCGACAGCTGTTTACAGAAGCTGAAAGATAGCTGTTTGGGTGTGAAATTGGGTGACATAAAAGTAAATTGTCTGCTTTATGCTGATGATGCAGTGCTTATTGCACCATCAGAGGCAGAACTGCAGGCATTAGTCACGTGTATGAAAGAAGAATGTGAAATTAATGGTCTCCGTTTGAATGCTAATAAAACTAAGGTTCTGGTATTTGAAAGGGACGAAGAAAGAACGAAGTGCGAAATTTGGGTAAATCAGGAATGTCTAGCACAGGTGAATGAAATTGTATACTTGGGGAGTGCGTTTAGCCGGGATGGAAGATGTGATTTAGATGTGGACAGGCGTGTCGCTGCCGGGAACAAAGTCAGTGGTGCCCTGACTGCGGCACCACTGACTTTGTTCCCGGCAAGGCGTTGTGAAAAGTGCACGCCTTGCAATACATAACGCAGTGTTAGTACCGACTTTGTTATATGGCAGCGAAACCTGGGTATGCCAGAAGAAGCATTAAAGCAGATTGAATGCAGTGGAGATGCGATCTCTTCGTAAAATGTGCGGCCTTACCATGGCCGACCGAAAGCGAAACGAAGAGATTCGCAATATGGCAGGTTTGAAAGATGACCTTGTCTCAAAAATGGATAAGGGCGTGCTTCGATGGTTTGGGCACGTTGAGCGACTGAGTGAAGACCGAATGGTGAAGAAAATATATAGCGCGAAAGTTAATATTAAAAGGTGTCGAGGTAGACCGAGATTAACTTTCGAAGACCATGTGAGCAAATTGCTCGAAGAGAGGAGGGTCAAGAGTACTCGAATACCTAGACGTGCATGTATGAAGAAGATGATGAATCTGAAAGAAGCGAAAGAAGTATGTAGGGATCGTGACACTTGGCGATCTGTTCTCTCTGGCTACCCCGTCAGGGATTGTGCGTGAAGATAAATAAATAAATAAAAAAATAAATAAGAACAATATTTTAACCACCGCAGTAACCATGATAAAAGTAAATAAATATGAGCAAATAAACATAAGCCGATGACTATATCTTCATACAGGGTAGTCAAAAAGTAGACACTCTATTCGTATATTAATCAGAGCCTTCACCATTCTCACACAGATCATGGATGAAAATCAAAATTTGCTCAAATAGCAATTTAGCAATAGTTACTTTCTTAGGAATCGTTAGTCATTTCCCTTTCTGCGCCGTATTTATATTGTAAACACAATACTTGCATCTAATTTTAACTCCTTACGCGGGTATTTAGATGTCTCGGTAACAAATACACACTATTTACTCGTATTACATTATATTACTTCGCCGAAACAAATCGTATCATTATTGTAAAATTAAAATTTTCAATAGAAGAAATTTTTATTCACTATTACACCATCAACATAACTTTAGTATTTGTTACTATTTTTTTCGATTCTTTATAAAGCTGAACACTGACCACAGCGTCCAAAGAGAGGCAATGAGGCTGCTCCTCATTTTACCATAGAGCACTAAACTAGCTGGCATGGAACTGGCTGCCATGTTTTATCAACCCAAAGACTCGTATAAGCCTTAGCAAGACATTAAAATCATAACGTTGCCTACATCTCTCTATCATTATTGTCTTTATGAATAATTTTACTTAAATGAGTAACATTTGAATGTACTACATTATACTACATTATATGACCTTAATTTTGGTAAACGAAAAATTTATTTCGTGTCCAAAGAACAAACAAAAAAAAAATTTTACGAGATAGTCTGTGACAGCTTTTAACTTGGCTCTACCGGGGCAGAAATCGCATAATAGACGGAACTTGAAGTGGATGCAGTTTTTGCTTCTGCATTTCAATAGTCAGATAGTCGGCTCGCAACCCTCTCTTATTCTTGTGTCCCTTTCCTCATAGTAAGATTCCTTTCTTAAAGATCCGCAACGCATTTAGTTATAAATATCCAAAATAAGAGTGATCATTTACAAGGTTAGCAAATTTTGCTACTCTTTGTCATGAAAACGAGTTTTTTAAATAGAGCGCGTTAAGTTCTAAGTTGTTATGAATGCTTTTTCCCCTATGATTAAAAATATAAAACTTTTCATGACGTAGGATTATATTCAGTGTTTAATTGTTAACTGATCTCAGATCCAAGCCGGAACAGTTGTTTAAAAATAAATTTAAAGGATTTCTAGCTTCGCCATTTTGTCATGGCGAAATCCTTTTTCATTATTAAAATCCTTACGTTATGAATTATAATAACCTTAAAAAGTACGTACGTCGCATCTCTGCATCTTCGCATGGAAACTTATAAAATATAATAAAGTTTTCAATTACATCTAAGGTAACCGAAGATATGAGATAAAAATATATACTGATGATGTACCTATGGAGAATCAGTAATATGGCACGGAATTATTCTATGATTGTATCTAATTGTCTAATATTTACATTGTCATCTATGTATATACCTTAATAATAGTTACGTATTACAAATTGGCAGTTTGCTCTAATCTAGCAGTCTACAAAGTTATAGAAATAACTACATTAAGAATATAACAACGTGTTTCACTAACCATTTGAGCACGCAGCTCTAAAAAATATATCATTAAATTTCTTATACAGATTGATTTTTTATGAAATTTTAGTAACAACATTTCAAAGTCATTGCTTTTCGTTTTTCCACTAATTATACAAATTATCTATAAATACACAGATTATGAACTCTACTTCCGTAAATAAACGCGGGAAAACTTATAAAGTGACAGTTTTTTTTTACGGCAGTAAAAGACATTCATCTATAGTTTGTAACGTTATTCCTGCATAATATTTTAAAGTACAGAAATTTTTTAAGATTACACCCGAGCATACTTTAAAGTTTATACGCGAAGAAAACACGACTGATTCAAATAGCTGCTCACAGTGACCAATGCGCGACATTGGTTTTAATAACTCAATTGTCCACTTAGGTTACCAAAGGAGGTTAATTTGTACTCACTGTTACAAAACATATAAAAGGAGCGCTCGCTTTTACAACAAGCGATTTACTTGTGATCTTTTTATAGTTTTGGCGATGTTATTGATAAATAGAAAAAAAAAATTTTTTACCTTTAGTTACTATACGAATGGACGTTAGTTGTATTACTCTGTAAGAGAACAACCATATAACATGGTTGTAACTTTTAACACGATACATGAACAAAATTTCTTAATAATTTGTTAGAAAACCTAATACAATAAAAATTAAATATAGCACACATAGCCCATAATTAATGTACTAGCTTATTTGTCATTTATTTTCATACTTCGACATTTGTATTAAATACATTACATTTCAATAAATACCCTTAGTGACTTAATTAAACAAAATTGTAGATTATAGAAATTCATTTAGACTTCAAATATCTTAGAATATTTTTGATTTAAATTTTGCTATCTACCTTATTTAACTTAAAGTGGACCAATTTAATAGAAATATTTGTTATTCTTTTCAAAGTTTCTTAATTCAAAAACAAGATGATTAGCATACTTCATTAAAATAATATGTAAATACATACAAACTGGTATTGGTAGTTAGTTAATTCTAAGATAACTGAAGGCCTATACATGCCTGTATTAAAATTATAATTTAATGAATCGTGTATGTCAAAAACAGAATTCGGCAATAATTACGAATTATTATTATCAACGACTCAACTTCATTTAAAGGTTGAGCAAGTACAACATGAGACACGAAAATGTAACTATTTCTTTATAAAGAAAGAATTTGATAACCACACACCAGGAAACAACAAGTATTCCCCTTCTGGGAATAATTTCGAAGGTTTTTCCAGAAGAAGCTATTTGTTTGGATATCGGAGCTTGGTATAGAGTGGCCTAAATCGAACATATTGCGCTTTACACTCATATCTTCACGGCATTCCTAATACAGAGGTAGACAGAAGTCTTAGTGGAGACAATTAAGTCTCTTCGACCCACCTTCCACCGAAGACGTTTTGGTACAAAAACACAAAAACCACTCATCCTTACCGAAATGTATAGGTTATACAATTGATATTTAAACGCTAGAGCGCCACTTTAAAAATTAGAACAATAATGTCAGATACGCTACCGCATACCCAAAGACTTGGTCAAGGCGTATTTTTATCCGAATTGGGATATTCTCAACTAGTGGCGACTCCACTGTAGCAATTTTGAGTGTAATAAAGCCCCTGCCCACTGTATTGTTCCTGAAGGAACATATGACCATGCATTGTCTCATGAACTTCACCCAATAGTTGGCTGTACGGTATTTGCAGGTTTGTTTGGTCCTCAGCCAGGTTATGAACCGCATGAGGAGGTAAGGAGTGATAGTATGACTGTGATTCCTGGTTCTGATGTTGACTTTGATGCTCTGCTTCTGGGTTTTTCTGCATATCTGATTGCTGCACTGGCAGTAGACCCTGTAATCAGTAGTTTTGGGTTAAATTACGTCGTAAGTTTTGATAATTTTAAAGACTTGACATTCTTGTTCAATAATTATTTTACATCGCAAATTTTGTTCTAACGATAATCGCGATAGGAACTAAATAATCTTCAAAATTTTATACGGTTGAATAAAAGGCACACATGTGTAAAAAAGAAATAATTAATGGCCGAAGACTCTTCCCTGTGGCACCCCTTTTCTTACTTTTGACATTTTATACATAAAAAATTACGGCATGCATTTTATGTTTAAATTTTATGTTTAAAAAAAAATTACTTGTGCCTGGTATTTGCATCGTTTGAACCGACCGTACAGAGAAGAGTACGGTAAGTTGTAGTGAATTGCAGCCTGATTGATGGACATTTGACCAACCCTGAAATTAAAAAAAAACCATGACTATGATAAGTTTTTCTGTACAATTAAGCTCAATCTTATTGTGCAAAAAGATTATAAAAAAGAATGTGGTTAAAACATACATTTAAAAATATGCTTTCTATTATGCAATAATTCAAAATTATGAAATTTCATAATTTAATTGAAACTAAAAAGAGTCCAACCTCACAGCCTCCAACGCTTCACCCATCGCGTCTTCGGACCAAGGTGTGGGATTTGACCGTGACAACTCGATGCCCTCCCTCTTACACCTTCCGTACAGCGTACCTGTAAAAATAAAAAAAAACACAAAATTTACGAACCTACAAAAGTTTATATCGAATAGTAAAAATAAAACTGTCACCCGGTGGGGATGCCGCACTGCGCGCTGCAGCACGTACGTACGTACCGGTGGGGATGCCGCGCTGCAGCACGTACGTACGTACCGGTGGGGATGCCGCGCTGCAGCACGTACGCCGTACGTACCGGTGGGGATGCCGCGCTGCAGCACGTACGTACGTACCGGTGGGGATGCCGCGCTGCAGCACGTACGTACGTACCGGTGGGGATGCCGCGCTGCAGCACGTACGTACGTACCGGTGGGGATGCCGCGCTGCAGCACGTACGTACGTACCGGTGGGGATGCTGCGCTGCAGCACGTACGTACGGTGGGGATGCTGCGTTGCAGCACGTACGTACGTACCGGTGGGGATGCCGCGCTGCAGCACGTACGCACGTACCGGTGGGGATGCCGCATTGCGCGCTGCAGCACGTACGTACGTACTGGTGGGGATGCCGCACTGCGCGTTGCAGCACGTACGTACGTACGGTGGGGATGCCGCGTTGCAGCACGTACGCACGTACCGGTGGGGATGCCGCATTGCGCGCTGCAGCACGTACGTACGTACTGGTGGGGATGCCGCTGCAGCACGTGTACGTACGTACCGGTGATGCCGCACTGCGCTGCAGCACGCACGTACGTACCGGTGGGGATGCCGCACCGCGCGCTGCAGCACGCACGTACGTACCGGTGGGGATGCTGCACCGCGCGCTGCAGCACGTACGTACCGGTGGGGATGCCGCTGCAGCACGTACGTACCGGTGATGCCGCACTGCGCGCGCTGCAGCACGTACGTACCGGTGATGCCGCACTGCGCTGCAGCACGTGTACGTACGTACCGGTGGGGATGCCGCTGCAGCACGTACGTACCGGTGATGCCGCACTGCGCTGCAGCACGTACGTACCGGTGGGGATGCCGCACTGCGCGTTGCAGCACGTACGTACCGGTGGGGATGCCACTGCGCGCTGCGGCACGTACGTACGTACCGGTGGGGATGCCGCACTGCAGCACGTACGTACGTACCGGTGGGGATGCCGCGCTGCAGCACGTACGTACGTACCGGTGGGGATGCCGCGCTGCAGCACGTACGTACGTACCGGTGGGGATGCCGCACTGCGCGCTGCAGCACGTACGTACGTACCGGTGGGGATGCCGCGCTGCAGCACGTACGTACGTACCGGTGGGGATGCCGCGCTGCAGCACGTACGTACGTACCGGTGGGGATGCCGCACTGCGCGCTGCAGCACGTACGTACGTACCGGTGGGGATGCCGCGCTGCAGCACGTACGTACGTACCGGTGGGGATGCCGCACTGCGCGCTGCAGCACGTACGTACGTACCGGTGGGGATGCCGCACTGCGCGCTGCAGCACGTACGTACGTACCGGTGGGGATGCCGCACTGCGCGCTGCAGCACGTACGTACGTACCGGTGGGGATGCCGCACTGCGCGCTGCAGCACGTACGTACGTACCGGTGGGGATGCCGCACTGCGCGCTGCAGCACGCACGTACGTACGTACCGGTGGGGATGCTGCACTGCGCGCTGCAGCACGCACGTACGTACGTACCGGTGGGGATGCCGCACTGCGCGCTGCAGCACGTACGTACGTACCGGTGGGGATGCCGCACTGCGCGCTGCAGCACGTACGGACCGGTGGGGATGCCGCGCTGCAGCACGTACGTACCGGTGGGGATGCCGCACTGCGCGCTGCAGCACGTACGTACCGGTGGGGATGCCGCGCTGCAGCACGTACGTACGTACCGGTGGGGATGCCGCACTGCGCGCTGCAGCACGTACGTACGTACCGGTGGGGATGCCGCGCTGCAGCACGTACGTACCGGTGGGGATGCCGCACTGCGCGCTGCAGCACGCACGTACGTACGTACCGGTGGGGATGCCGCACTGCGCGCTGCAGCACGTACGTACGTACCGGTGGGGATGCCGCACTGCGCGCTGCAGCACGTACGTACGTACCGGTGGGGATGCCGCGCTGCAGCACGTACGTACCGGTGGGGATGCCGCGCTGCAGCACGTACGTACCGGTGGGGATGCCGCACTGCGCGCTGCAGCACGTACGTACGTACCGGTGGGGATGCCGCGCTGCAGCACGTACGTACGTACCGGTGGGGATGCCGCACTGCGCGCTGCAGCACGTACGTACGTACCGGTGGGGATCCCGAACTGCGCCGCGGCGCGCTGCACGGACGCGGCGCCGCAGCGGATGGCGGCGAGCGCGAGCTGCAGGTCGCTGCGGCGCCACGACGTCGGCGCTGCGTTGAACGGCGCGGCGAGGCGGATACCTTCGCGCCGTGCGATCTTGTAGAGGGTGCTGCTGGGGATGCCTGCGAACATTTTAACAAATTTTCAAGTTTCATACACATAATACATAATACTACACACTATGATGTACTATTAGATATAGCTTAGTAAATTTTTAACGATCAAATCTTTGATAATAAACGGCAGTGTTAGTTGCCGTATGATCTATAAATTTTTTTTCAGCCTTTGACGCGCAGATTATATGCAACGCGTGCAGCACGGCGCGCAGGTCCTCGTCGCTGCAGCCCTCTGGCCGCAGCGCTACGCACCGTAAGCCTTGATGGCGTTGTTGGCGGAGAGCGCGCTGGCCCGCAGCGCTGCAGCCCCGTGCCGCAGCGCTACGCACCGTAAGCCTTGCTGGCGTTGTTGGCGGAGAGCGCGCCGGCCCGCAGCGCTGCAGCCCCGTGCCGCAGCGCTACAGTCCCGTGCCGCAGCGCTGCAGCCCCGTGTCGCAGCGCTGCAGCCCCGTCCCGCAGCGCTGCAGCCCCGTGCCGCAGCGCTGCAGTCCCGTGCCGCTGCGCTGCAGCCCTGTGCCGCAGCGCGCTACGCACCGTAGGCCTTGCTGGCCTTGTTGGCGGAGAGCGCGCCGGCCCGCAGCGCTGTTACCGTACCGCAGCGCTGCAGCCCTGTGCCGCAGCGCTGTTACCCGTACCGCAGCGCTGCAGCCCCGTGCCGCAGCGCTACGCACCGTAGGCCTTGCTGGCCTTGTTGGCGGAGAGCGCGCCGGCCCGCAGCGCTGTTACCCGTACCGCAGCGCTGCAGCCCCGTGCCGCAGCGCTGCAGCCCCGTGCCGCAGCGCTACGCACCGTAGGCCTTGCTGGCCTTGTTGGCGGAGAGCGCGCCGGCCCGCAGCGCTGTTACCCGTACCGCAGCGCTGCAGCCCCGTGCCGCAGCGCTACGCACCGTAGGCCTTGCTGGCCTTGTTGGCGGAGAGCGCGCCGGCCCGCAGCGCTGCAGCCCCGTGCCGCAGCGCTGTTACCCGTACCGCAGCGCTGCAGCCCTGTGCCGCAGCGCTGCAGCCCCGTGCCGCAGCGCTACGCACCGTAGGCCTTGCTGGCCTTGTTGGCGGAGAGCGCGCCGGCCCGCAGCGCGTGCAGCGCGGCGCGCAGGTCCGCGTCGCTCCAGCTCTTGGCGCCGCCGTCCTTCTTCGGCGTGTCGATGCCCAGCCGGTGCGCGCGCTGCCACAGCGTGGTCGACGGGATACCGTAAGTCGCAGACGCCTGTCATAATAATTTTTGAAATTATAGATAATTTAAAAACCAATTAAAAATGATAAGTTGAGAACACAACAGATTTATAATGTGCTGTACAAATGAAACTTTTTAAACATAACAAATGTTATCCTGCACCAAAGTAGGACCACATATACGCAAAGATTTATGACTCACGGATAAATCTTCCAATCAGTAATAGTGTTAGTATACTACGTAGCTTTTCCGCGAGTTTGTAGGGTATGCTGCCACTATCACCAGCGATAAGGCCAGTGTTTTTTATCCTTAGTAGCTTCCTATATATTATTTTTATGATTTTTAAGTAATATTATTTTAACATTAAACTAGTTTAGTTAGCGGTAGTATTTTTATGTAATTGTTTGTTTATCAGGCCAAAATAAACAATCTCTATCGTAATTGAGAGCGTAAGAATCAGCTCGCTGCCGCCGAGGGTCGACTGCAGCTGTCACCTTGGTGAGGCTCATGCGGCGGTCGCGCAGGGCCTGCAGCGCGCGCTCCATGTCCCGCGGCGCCCAGGACTTGGGCCCGCCCGCGCCCGCGCCCTCCTCCGCCGCCTCGCCCGCCTCCTCGCTGCCCGGCTGTTGCTCTGTACCAACGACTAATTACGATCAATCGATGTACATTTATGTGTATATATATGTATGCACAAATATTCATGACAACATATAGGAATAATACATATACACATACGAGTATATTTTTCCGTTGACTTGGGCTTTAAAACGGTTATATGCTCACTACCTGTCACGTTGTCTCGAATAAGCTTCGGCGGATAATGTGTCGAATGTGATATGAATGAATGAATGAATATCTTCACGCAATTAGAGCTTCAGTAGAGCAAATGTGGCTTGGTGTGAATGTGAGCAGTAAGAAGTTAGTTATAGGGACAGCATACCGGCCACCATGGCTTGACGTGCAAATTTTTCTGGATGCATTACTTGAAACGCTCGGTTCTTTCACATGGAGAGATTATACTATCATAGTAGGAGACTTTAATATAAACCTACTCAAGCCGAATAAAAGTACTGTAATAAAATTAAATGAATTTTTAAACGTGGTTAACCTAACTCAATATGTTAAGGAACCTACCCACAAAACAGAATACAGCGAAAGTAAAATAGATCTAATTTAATCTGATATTAAAATTAATAAAATATGTGTAGATCACATACCCGACCTTAGTAATCATGCATTTATCACATCTGAAATCAATTAAACTATACCTAAATATAAGTCTCAATATTATATTATTAAGTCTTAATATTATATAGGCCTATTAAGGACGTTGATGTAAATAAACTTAATTTTGATTTAAACAACATCGGCTGTTCGAGTTAAAGTCTTCCGTGGACGTAAATGGAATGATTACTTTATTCAATGAAGTACTTATTAAAATTTTCGATAAATATGCCCCTCAAAAGGCTATATATACCAAAGCACACTATTATCCATGGATTACGTACAATATTAAGCTAATGATGCGGTGTCGAGATAAGGCTCATTTGCGTGTGCGATCGACTAAAGATCCAAAGCATATTGATTACTATAAAAACATTAAAAGACTAATAAATACAGCTTTAATTAGTGAAAAAAAAGCTTATTTTAACAAATTCATAAATAATAATTTAAAAAGCCCTAAGCTTCTATGGAAATACATAAATCAGAATGTTGCATACAAAAATGATGACAATATTTCTGTTTTATCTAGTTTCCATCGGCCTGATGCCTTGAACAATCATTTTCTTAAAGTGCCAGGAAAAAATTGTGTTTCAATTTCGGACTTGACTTATTTTGAGTTTCATAAACCTTAATCCAATTTATTTGACTTGAGAGGTGTTAGTGATGAGGTGGTATCTAGGGTCATAAACTCGTTACATTCTAATGCAGTTGGGTCGGATGGCATTTCCCTAGAGATGTTATTGATGACTTTACCAGAGACCTTAAATATAATAACTAAAATTATTAATACCTCTTTGGAAAGTGGGGTATTTCCGCAACATTGGAAAACTGCTATCGTAAGGCCAATACCCAAAAAAAGCAATCCCACTGACTTAAAAGATTTACGACCAATAAGTATCCTGCCTTGTTTGTCGAAAGTTCTGGAAAAAACCGTTTGTAATCAGTTGACCGACTTTCTGGAGTTAAATAACTTATTACCTGACTTACAATCGGGCTTTCGAAAAAGTCGAAGTACTACCACGGCTCTTTCTACCGTTGTAGATGATATTTTGACGGCACAAGACTCTGGCGAGGTCACTATTATGGTATTTTTGGACTATTCCCGCGCATTTGATACTATAAACATTCCATTATTATTATCAAAATGAATTATTATGGTTTTAGTTTGAAAACAATAAATTGGTTTTATAGCTACCTTAGTAATCGAAAACAATATGTTGAATTGCAAAAAGATAATGGGGTGAAATTAGTATCCGGGGGCAAGGAAATAAAGAGGCGTATTCCGCAGGGCTCAATTTTAGGCCCCTTGCTGTTTATCTTGTATAGTGCGGACCTTGCAGAAAACATTAAAAACTGTAAATTTCATACTTATGCCGATGATACCCAAATATACATGTCATTTAAGCCAGCAAATTTTTTAGAAGCCATTGCCAAACTCAACGCAGACTTAGAGCGTATTGTTTCTTGGTCGGATCGCAACGCTCTTGTATTAAATCCAAACAAAACGAAATTTATGATTCTGGGTACCAAACATCAAATTACCAAGATAAATAAAAATGACCTACGTATTTTCATAAAAGGGGAGCCTATTGATAGGGTACATGAATATAGAAATTTAGGTCTTCTGTTTGATGAAAAACTTCGATTTGAGGGTCACGTTCAGAATGTTGTTCGTAACTGCTTCTATCGACTAAAGTTGTTGTATAGAATAAGGAACTTTATTAATACTAACTTACGTATCAGGCTATGCGATTCATTAGTGTTATCGAAGCTAGATTACGGAGATGTAGTTTTTGGCCCATGTTTACTTTTGCGTACAAAAAATTTAATACAGCGTGTACAGAATGCTTGCGCGCGCTTTTGTTTCGACATACCTTCTCGCTCGCATGTTACTCCTTATTTAAATAATGCCAATGTTCTCAAGATGGACAATCGCAGGTCACTTCATTTTGCTACGTTATTATTTGGTGTTATTAAAGATAAAAGACCTCCATATTTGTATACTAAGCTATACTGAATGAGCGAACAAAATGTTCAATATTCTACAAGAGCATCTGGCTACAAATTAGTGTTTCCCATTCACTGTTCCGCTGCATTCCGGGGTAGCTTTAAGTACAGCGCAACAAAGTGCTGGAATAACTAGGTGGCAAGTGGCCTTTAAGAAATTTGACATCAAAACACTATTTTAGAGTAAAGTATAAGTCACTGATTTTAAATATTCAAAAAACAGTTAATATTTACTATTAGTTTACCATTATATTAATGAAAAGTAATCTTCAAGTTATCAATCTGCTGTAGTCTACTACTTTGTCTTGTACGATAAACTTGACACTATTCTCTTAAATCTTTGTTAAGGGGTAATTTATTATTTTTGTAGAACTTAATTCTAAACTAAGGGCGTAAAATGCTATTGCAGGTCAAAAATATGTTACTTTTAGTCACAATTTTACTTTACTAAGGTAATTCACTAACTGATAATGGTATATATGTATGTAAGTTTACCTTTCTAACCTCCTTTAAACTGTTAATAATATTATGTGATTCTGATTTGTGGTATTTTCTGTTACATGTGTTGTTTGGTTACTTGTATGACTTAGTAAACAATTATTTGTTGTTGTTCGGGCACTACCAGCCCAAAACTGTAAATGGGCTGCGCTGAAAATCAGTGTTGCGTCTTCCCGCAACTTATACTGAGCGCATACCCTTTTGTTGCTTTTATATAATACCAGCAAGTTTTTTCTTTTGTTATTTAGAATCACTCTTTTGTTTTTTTTTTTTGTCTTTGTAAACTTGTTTTTATTTTTGGTTTATGTTCCGGTAAAAAAAGCAACGAATAAAGTTTCTTTCTTTCTTTCTTTCTTTCTTTCAATTCTCTATACAGGGGTAGACAGAGATCTAGTCTAGACAATTAAGTCCCTTCAACCTACCTTCCACCGAAGATATTTCAGGGACAACGTGACAGGTGGTGATCCCGTCACCGTATTTATTATTTATTTATTTATTTATTTTATTTTATTATTTACTTAATTATTCGAAGAAAGAAAAAATATTAATTTAATATATGAATATAATTATGTCCAAGCTAACGATTCTTACATACAATATATGTACGAATACGATATAAGCCTGCCACCTGGGGATCGCATTCGGGTCTCTTGACTCGAAATTCCGACCACCCAACCACTCGGCTGTCGTGACTATTGAGATGTCGTGATATTGAGGGCAATTATGGAAATATGGGAAATTGCGTGGGGATACAAAAAAAAAGACTCAAAATAATATTGATACGATTCGGGATAAAAATTGTAATCAGGGCTGTATGAGTGTGTTTTTAAAATGAGATATGGTGAATTCACAATTCTATTTAACAATTTACTAGCCAAATTATAATTTCAATAGAGCGTTAAAACTACTAAATAGTCGAACAACAAAACGAAAAAATGCTCTTATCAGAGATACTGTGAACGGAGTTATGACGTAAGAAAAAGAGAAGAGACATCATAGAGTTAAGATTTCATCACTCCACAGATATTTAAGAGGTATCTTCTTTTTTAATAAATAAAAATCAAAGCTACTGTGACCCAGATTGCAGTGTGAAATAGATTATTTTTTTATTCAAATTTATGGAAACTCAACAAAAAACCAACATAGGAAAAAGGTAAATGATTCGTTGTCCACTCTTAACTTAAAGACGAGAGTAATATCTGTCCAAACAGCTCCAAAGCACAAAAAAAACTTAATTTGTTGAACCAAATTATACAAAAACTAAAATATAAATATAAGATATTTAAAAATTGTAAAGAGTGACAACAAAAGATTCAGCACAATTCAAGTGTTGTTCAAACCAAGTTTTGCAGCGCCGCCTATACAATTAATAGCTAACAGCAAATAATATAAATACACAACTATAGCGCAGATACAATTAACCACAAGGATCTTATTCTCAGTTGTTCCTACTTACCCCCTTCAGACAGCGGCTCGTCCTTTACAGACAGGAGCGGTGCAAAATCCGTGTCCACGTCACTGGAACTAAGCAACTGCATTTGTCTGTCAAGAAGTGTAGTGCCCTGCGAATTAACAGTATTTTTTTTTTTTGATAATTTGGTAGTAGCTTTGATTCTAGAATTGTTGGTTTTATTAGTTACATGCGTATTTTGTTATTGCCATAAATGATCCCGAAGGTGTAAAAATTTGGTACAGAATAAGACGTCGTCATATAAAAACCACTTTTTTAGCTATATAGTATCCAGTGTATTGTTAAAAGTTGTCAAAAACTGTACCAACTTTAATACGTACCATGCTAGCAAATAAAGATTATTATTATCATTATTATTAAAAAACAGATTAGAGATGATATAATTCATGACTCGACTCGTTTATTGTGTTTGTTTGTTTGTTTAGACTTAGACAAACGTAATTTATATTTACGGTTGGTTGTGCGTACTCGTGAACAAAGATGTAAGAGAGCGTATATGCAGTCGCATAGTGCAGACGTGTACGGCCCGTCAAGGAATCGAACCCGAGATCCACTCTGTTGACATCATGAAAAACACGTGTACGCAATTCGTCGACAGAGGACGTCGTCAAAGTCATAATATACTTTGAAGTTATACTAATTTAGTTGTGACATCACCAGTATAATAATAGAACAATTATAATGCATTGCACGACTTCCTGACGACATCCGTAGACGAATGGCGAGTCTCTGTGGTCCTGGTCCTGGTGGGTTCGAATCCTGGACGCACACACAAACACTTTTTTAAATTTTTTCTTAGTGTTTCTATTGTTATCGACTCCACAAGTGCAACTATGTCATCAGCAATTAAGAGCAATGTGTGTCAGGTTGTCTCTATCTATGTGTGAATTTATTTATTATTTATAGTGGGCGAGTAGGCTGACCGGTTGTGTCCGGGCAGGCTCGAGGGTCTCCAGGGTGTCTGGCGAGGCGCAGGGCGGCGGGCCGCGGCGCGCACTGACCGGCGTGGCGACGGGCGCGGGCGGCGCGGGCGGCGTCAGCTCCAGCCCTCCCCCCACCTGCGCCACCATAGAGCACGGCTGCTCCACTTAGCGAACTATACCATCCTATTGACTATGGTTTACTATTACAATAGAGCTAAGGTTGCCATGTTGCCATGACACATACGAATATAGGTACCTGTATTATAGAAAGAAAGAAAGAAAAGAAAAACCACAGCGTTATTTTGAATAATCCTTTCTTTCTTACTTTCCATAGGACCCAAATAAGCAACGGTAAAAATTGGATCTAAAAGGCCCTCTTATCTAGACCACTAGTATGAGAAATTGTCCGAAGATGTAAAAAAAATAGCCAGGCCGTATGGCATTGCTTGAATGATCACATGACAGTGAATGCCACCTTCTTTCTTCCCGAGGGTGTCATAAGACGTGACTACGCGAACTAATCTTAAATTTCGCGATTGCTACCGAAAGATAGCGGATTAACAACCTCGAAAAATGTACTAGACCAAAATCAAACAGATCAGAGATGGGCAGCAGCGTCTAAATTGTGAGGTGTAAGGTACTGTGATTACCAATCCGCTTGACAGTATGGCAAATGCTGCTGCTAAGAGAGGCAAGACTGCAGTGAACTCTTAAAGTCCGTTCCCAAGAAGAAGACCTACATAACGCTGCTTCATGGCGTAGTGTTGAATGCATTTAGCCCATTCTTGTTTTTATTAAAATATTAAGTACCAATGCATAAGGTCATAGAACAATACAGCCTTTTAACGAGTACACTTTTTAACAAGTTATACCATACTTGTGTGAGGGAAAGAACAGGTTATGTTGGGCTCGCACAAACAAAAACTCCAAGGTTCTTCAAGGCGTTCTGTCGTCGCCAGATGAGCGTAAATTATTTAGACAATATTAATAATATGTTTTACTTTTAGTATTTTGTTATGAAACTTTACTATATCATGACTTTATTTCTTATCTCTCTTCAAATAGAAACAATAAAATAAATTTCTTTCGTTCTCTCATCTTTGTTTTCTTTCTATCTTGTAACCAGCCCAGTGTACCTGCCGGCAGTAGAGGCAAGGCAGAATGGCGTGTCTTTGTTATCGACATTCTCTCTCCCTGCAACCTACCTGCAAATGATGCAAAATATGTGACGATGCATCGTCTTCTGTCCGGTCAGCGGCTTCTACTTTAACCGTGAGCAATTCCGAAGAAGGCAGCTGGAACAACGTATGTGATGTGAAAATTTGCTCCTATGGCCAGAAGCAATACAAATAAGTCAAATCTGCGGCTAAAAGTATTCTTTTTATCCTTCGGATAGAACTTAAATATAATATTTTTATAATAAGGAACTTCGTTCCTATCCGGTGTCTCACGACACCACACGTTTTTTTATTTATTTGTGATATTTTCAAAGACATTAATTTAGATCT
Organism: Sericinus montela; assembly: GCA_029286605.1. Classification (NCBI taxonomy): domain Eukaryota; kingdom Metazoa; phylum Arthropoda; class Insecta; order Lepidoptera; family Papilionidae; genus Sericinus; species Sericinus montela. The sequence continues at coordinate 4,246,868 of JAGSMR010000084.1, read as the reverse complement.
TTAAGAAACTATTTAGACAGATATTTTATTAGGTAACGGTGAAATATGCAATATTACAAAGCCGCAACCGTGCGCTTATCTCTTTAGTTTTCGGACGCAGTGTGCCGGTTATACCATCTAAAGTATTCATTATAATAGCATAAAGTAAAGGATAACTTTAATCTATAGTTTATGTACGAAGGCAAAATAACATACATATGAATAATAAATAAATAAATATCTTCACGATTGTGGAAAATTGCGCTGTCTACTGTATTCAGCAGTAGACAGAGGTCTAGTATAGACAATTAAGTCCCTTTGACCCACCTTCTACCGAACATATTTTCGGGATAACGTGACAGGTGGTGAGCCCGTCGCCGACATTTGAAGAAGCATTAATAAATAAGAAAAAATAGTAAGTAAAAAATTAAGTTATGAAATTAAAGAGAAAAAAATGCCTTAGAGAAAAAGTATTTTAAACCGTATAATATTTTAATTAACAATTTATATAAGAATAAAGTTTATTGTTTTCCACGCGTAGTTCATATTATGACAACGTTATTCTCTTAAAAACTGTATTACAGGCTGTGAAAAATACAACACAAAAAATAAACATCAATCAAAAAAAATTATAAAAGCAAAGCAAAGGAAACTGGTAGCAAAGTTATCGTAATGTGGTATTTATAGCACAAAGTTACCAATCAAGTGTGTGTGTGTGTGTTGTGCGCGCGTTTGTATGTGTGTGGGCCTTATTGCGGTAAAATAAAGAAAGCTGAGTCATAGTCAAAATCATCCATTTTCTAAAATTATTTAAGTGTGTTATTTTACTTTTTCTATGTAATTTATTGTTTAGCGACGGGGCATTGAAGTTGAAGTGTCGCTTACTTATTTTATTTAATTTTAAAGAAAAACTTACAGCTAATAAACAAAATTTAATAGCATAGAATTTAAAAAGGTTTAAAAAATTTAAAAAATTTTACACAATTTTAAGATAAAATTTGAGTAGAATGAAAAAACATGAATAATGCTAAAAAGAACGTAAGCACAAAAGTAACACACACAGAGAATAACGTGAAAAATGAATTATATGAAACTTTTTTTAGTGTTTCTGTACTAAATGTACATAAGTCAATGTCTACATGTTGGAACGCAGCATTGAAAATAGTACACGCCCGAATGACAGGAGTTTTGATGGTATGATGAGCTCCTAGTTAACTACTAGTAGTTCTGGACTACCAACAGAACCGTGCATTATGCGAGAAAGAAGTGTTAAATCTGCAATTAGGCTTAGCAAAAACACTTTCACTTTGTACTGTAGGCAAGTAACTGCAAACGAATAGTTCTTTTATTAGTAGTCATCACTTAGGGCACGGTCATTTGGAAATATAAAAACAGTTTGTTTGGAAATATAAAATCACGATGGTCGAGTGGTTGGGTGGTTGGAATTTCGAGTCAAAACACCTGAGTACGATCCCCAGGTGGCAGGCTCGTAACAATGGGTTTTTCAAAAACTTATGTACGAATTGCATCGTTGGCTTGGACACAAAGACGGCGACGGGCTCACCACCTGTTACGTTGCCCCGAAAATATCTTCGAAGGTGGGAAGGAAGAAGGGACTTAATTGTCTAGACTAGACCTCTGTCTACCCCTGTATTGGGAATTGCGTGAAGATAAATATTTATTTATTTTATTTGAAAATTGTTATTATTAAAGTTTCTGACGACCTCCGTGGTCGAGTGATGTTAAGAGTGTTTTTAAGGTGTTGGCGACACCTACCTAAGGTAGAGCACCTTAGAGCGGTAGCGGTTCGATTCCCGGAGGAGCAACGTAGAGGGTCTGGGTGTTTCTGGTACCTTCGTTGTTTCCAATTCCATAACTCTAGCAGGCTTTGTAATCAGAGCCAATGAATGTGATGTTGTCCCTATCGATGTATGTATTCAAATAATTGTCAGCTTATTTGACTTTGAACCAAAAAAGGTGTACCTATAAAAAAGATGTGCTGTAGAAAACTACATATTAAATATATCCTTCCTTCCACCGAAGATATTTTCGGAACAACGTGACAGGTGGTGAAATAAAATAATATATTAAAATTGATAACGAACATGTTATTTAGCTAGCAGGATTTGAATCAAAAGTTGTAACTTTGAAAGCACGTTTATTAAGTTACTTTACCAATAACTCCTAATTCGATTAGCTAAATAATAATATTTTATTACCTAAATAATAATAAATAAATATGATATTTCGGGACAACGTGACAGGTGGCGAGCCCGTCGCCGTCTTTATGTCCAAGCCAAAGATATAATTTTATTACCTGGTTTTGTAAATAGATTTGTGAGTTGCTATCTTCTCCATCTGATGGCGGTTCGCATTTCACGTGACATGCTTCGTATCCGGGCATTTCCTGTTACACAATAGATACAAAATATTACAAAAATAATCACAAATCACTTCGCGCTATTTTGTTCAATAAGTTGCATTAACCTATCATTAATAAATGTTAATTAGTCGTTTACTTAATCTTTATGACATCCATTAAAAATACAGAATTAATTAAAAGAAGTTTACTTGAGTAATCGTCTCCAATGGGACAAACAACAACGCAATGCTCCATTATTTCCTCGAAATGTCGCAGGGAACGAACAGTCAGCATATTATAAGTAGGTTTATATAGGCAATTAGACAAAAGGAAGCGGGCTTTATTGAATTTTTTCTCGATTGGTGCACAAATGAAGAGTGCAAAGTTGATTCGCTCTCTTTCGCACCGGCGGGGGCCGTCGCGAGCTTTTTTCAATTCTATTTATTTTCCCGCACAACAATATGAAATGCGCTAGCGTATTAAGTTCAATGGAAACTTTGTAAAGCACGAAATTCCCGCGTGCTCGAAAGTTTACGTCTATCACAGTTGGTTCGCGTCGCATAAAGGACTCTGAAACGGTGTGGTAGCGCATAAATTCGTGCGATGGCACCTGGCGGAGGTGGAGGCTAGTAGTGAATGTAAAGTTGCGCGGTTAACCCTCTCGCGGCTCATGTTCACGTCGCTATCGTACATTAGCGGAGCATACGGCGGTCGAGGCGCTACGTCTGCGCGCCAAAACACGTTCACTTTTACGTCTTAGCGAGCGAAAGACGACGTTAAACGGAGACGATGAACGTGAGGGTAACGCAAACGACGTGGACGAACGCCGGATCAGTCAACTCACCTAGTCGGTCAGCGGAGGCCGCCGAAAGCACCCGTTTCGCTTCACATGCAACGTACACGGTCCTGGTCACTGCACGGTGACCTTCGCGAGGCGGGATGTCGCAAATGAAAGTGAATTCGGGCACACAGCCGGCGGAGTCTGCGTCGCTGCGTGGCGCATGTTTAGGAGGTGCAGGGCGGGCGCGTGCTGAGTTTTTTTTTTCCCGCGCCAAAGAAATAAAAACAAACGCCTTTTTGTCGGGAACCGGCCGCGCGCCGTCTGCACCGACGCCAGCGTCCATCGCTCCATTTATTGTTCGCACGAAACTTTATCGGACACATTTTGGAATAGAAAACTTAGAAGTTCAAAGATTTCTTTGTTTGGAAAACGTTTTATGAGATATAAATAAAAGTTTAAATTATTTAAGAAATAGTTAAGTACGTAGTAACGCTAACTAGTACTACACGTGTAGGTATTAAAACAGAGGAAGCGGAGGGAGGCACTCCAGACGCCCGACCAGTCGGCGCCCCTCCCGGCGCCTTCTCTCTCCGCTCCGATTGATTTTTATTACAAGAATTTCACTCGTGCTTTTTTTTTGTTTCCCGCACACCAGTACAGTGGCGACGCACACAACTGAGATTCGTATAATTCGTTTGTACGAACTTACTAATGCTATTGATTTTTATAACGAAGTGGGCGACAGTACATCCGGGTTATAGACGGAAGCGGTACAACTGTATACCTACCTAAAGTTTCAGAGGATAAAAGCGATTTATTTGATAATTAAATCATGATTAGGGTACAGTTTTTAAAAATAAATATTTGCTACTCTTTCTAAGTTCCCAAATGAAACTATAAAGAAATATTTGTAATAAGTGACTAAGTGACGACTCGATAACCTAGTTAGTACTGACTCCGAGTTCAAAGCTAAAGGTTTCGGGTTCGATCCCCGCTAGAGGCACACAAGTGCGTGATGAATACGAATATAAAAGAAATATAATCGTAAAAATATATATTGTATATTGTATATTGTATCGTGTTTTTTTTTTTTGTTCAAAACGGTAATAGACACACCACGTATTGCAAATAAGCTTCAATGAAAAGTGGGTCGAGAGGACTTCGTCGTAAAGATCTCTGCCTACCCTAGTATTGCATGAAGATAAATATAAATAGAAGTGATAATAAAGATTATTAACCCACAACGTATTATATTACACGAATATTATAATTGGTAAGGGCAATTAGAGAATTTTAAGTCATATTATGATTTTCTTATTGTAATTTACTAATGAGACATAAACATTCTATCGAAATGATTACGTGTCAGTGGAATTAAAAAAAATAAAAAAGAATATCTTCACGCCAATCCCAATACCTCAATACTAGATAGAGGTCTAGACAATTACGTTCTTTTTTGATCCTACCTTCCGCCAAAGACATTTTTGGGACAACGTGACAGGTGGTGAGCCCGTGTCAGTCTTTATATCCAAACCAACGATATAAATCACACATTAGTTTTTGAAAAAACCCATTGGTGTGAGCCTACCTGGGGTTCGAAATCGGGACTCTCGACTCGAATTCCGATCACCCAACCACTCGGCTATCATGAATTTTTAAGTCTCCTGAAGTAGAAAAAAAGTCATGATAGCCGAGTTGTTGGATGGTCGGAATTTCGAGTCGAGAGACCCGAGTTCGATCCCCAGGTGGCAGTACCAATGAGTTTTTCAAAAACTTATGTACGAATTTCATCGTTGGCTCTCTCTGTCTACCCCTGTATTGGGAATTGCGTGAAGTAGAAAAGAAATAACTGCACTTTATTATTGGTACTGTTACATTATTATTGGAATATTTTTAATATTATAAATAAACTGACGTCATTGGGGATTATTTAACAGCAGGCAAGCCGAATGATCTTTATCCCTCCTCCATAAAAAAAAGTTAAACACCACAAATACCTACAGACAAACAAGTAAACGAAATTTAAAAAAATAAGACGCGACCTGAAAACAACAAAAACGATTACATTAATAATTAAAAAACTGTTACATATTAAAAAAATCCTAAACAATTCTATAATATAAGTCACGATAGCCGAGTTGTTGGGTAGTCGGAATTTCGAGTCGAGAGACCCGAGTTCGATCCCCAGGTGGCAGTACCAATGAGTTTTTCAAAAACTTATGTACGAATTTCATCGTTGGCTTGGACATAAAAGGCGGCGACGGGCTCACCACCTGTCACGTTGTCCCGAAAATATCTTCGGTGGAAGGTGGGTCAAAGGGACTTAATTGTCTAGACTTGACCTCTGTCTACCCCTGTATTGGGAATTGCGTGAAGATATTTATTTATTTATTCTAAACAATTCTAATAATTCTACGCTGTTACAGGTGCCACAGCGATATAACAACGTATCTTAACTGAATATAATTGTAATGTCAAATAATACAAAATAATTAACACATGGGGCCGATTTGGTTGGTCTCTTGTCATCCAATACCTATTATACCGGACAGTATCTGACAACAAATCGGTTATAATTGCCTCACTCCTAACCGTTAGGGAGTGCAGTGGCTTCTATCATCAGCTCAGCATCCTTATATGATGACTGAGACACAAAAAACTTAATTCCATACGAAAAGAGGTGAAATTTGAGGAATCATCAGATCCTGATGCGGCGACAATGTGATCAAATTGAAAGTCAAATAAAAAGAATTTTTAGAAATTGGTTAACATATGATGAAGATATGATTTGACAAACATAAAAAACAAACAACTAATATGAAAACCTCCTCCTTTTTTGAAGTTGGTTTAAAAATCACACAATGCTTTATCAACAATACAATGTTTTATCAATGCTTTATCGTTGCCAATATTATATATTATTATATATAACAACAGTTTAAAAAATATCTATTAGATTTATCTATATATTTATATATACAATATGCCTTTATTATAATACTTTATTTCGAGATTTAACACGATATGTTTAGATTAGTCTGAAGACTATTCTATTTTTTTCTATCCATCTCCCACAAATCCAAATCTCTCTCATAATACATTTGAGAGAGGTTTGAGCTTTTAAATGTTGATGCCACGTGTTTCTTAATCTAATTTACTGTTTTTTTTATCTTCACGCATTTCAATTCAAACCTCATTATACCTGAGCTTATTTTGGGGCAACGTAACAGGTATTAAGCCATTTGTCGTCTCTATGTATAAGCACACGATATAAATCGTAAATAAGTTTTGAAAAAACTCTTTTGGACAAACATTTCTTATGGGGATCGAACTTGAGTCTTGATTCATTTCGAAATATAAGTATTCCGAATATTTATAATTTTCATATTCCTACTTTATCTCCTACATCGAATAAACTGTAACTATAATTAGTGCTTCTTTATCGGCATAGATGGCGCTGAAAACCAAGATTGGTTTTATTTTGTGTTGAACGTTATAGCCGTACGAATATTTTATTTACAAAATGTTATTAAACACAATATTTATTACTGAACATTAAACAGTGAAACTAACAAAGAAGACAATTCGAGTATAAAAAATGCTAATGAGAAATAAACATCACGAGTCTTCTGTCAATAAACTAGGTCAAGGTTAAATCTTTTGTTTTCTTAGACATTGAAATCTAATAGAAATATTAAAGTAATATTAACTACTCTTTTTAAGACCACAATAAATTTTGTCTGCAGCTTAGCCCAAAAGGCAATTTATATTGCATGCTTTAGATGTTTTAAGCTTTTTAAAATATATTTAAATGGCAACATTACTAGAGCTTATTTTGGGTCAATCTGTTGCTCGCTTCCAACTTGTACTTCGTTTGGATTTTTGTAGAGGTGCCTTTCGCTTCACTAAACTTGCAACATAGCATAGTTTAGTATTTTCATTCTATCGAGAAAGCTGGCGGGTGTGCAAATGTATTAAAATACTGAACGAAAGTGTTGCAAATTAATGTTATACGAGTCATAGTGAATACATTTTAAGAAATAGTTGATGATATAGGCAAGGTAAGTGTTTTAGATATTACGATGTGCCATCGTGACTATGTTGTGTGCTTACTTACTGCTACGACTTTTCATCTTGAAAATTTCCACTCGTGAACTTTTAAAAGTAAAGTTTCTGGGAAGTTTCTTTGTTGTCTATAAACTTTTTTGAAGTTTGACTTGTTGCTTGGAAACGTTGAACTTGAATTTATTATGTGTGTCACGAAAAGTTTGCTCAGAAAATAGTAAAACTTAGAATTTTCGTCGCCATTTTATTTTTTGTCGCGCTGGAAAAGCGGCCATTTTCTTTGTGCCGCGTCGCTTACGACAAGTCGTATGTGGTCCATAAAGTTAATTTAGCTAAGTTGAGTTGTGATCTCATCTTATGAAGTGAATCGGTGAGATTATTTGCTTTCTAAAGATCGATAGTCTAATTGAATGGCTTGTTTGTTTGCTTGTGTGTGATTTTTGCGATGGCCTAATTATTGCGTGGTTTTTAGAATCAGTGTTTGATTCAGTGCTTTGGTGTTGTAGGGCTGTGGGCGCGACGAGTGGCGAGGCAAAATAATGGACGACGATCAGCAGTTCTGTCTGCGGTGGAACAATCACCAGTCAACTCTGGTGGCTGTTTTCGACACATTATTGGAGAAGGGCATTCACGTGGATTGTACCCTGGCTGCTGAAGGTCAAACTCTCAAAGCACATAAAGTGGTCCTGTCCGCATGCAGTCCCTATTTCGAGGTTGGTGTTAAGAATGTATATGTAGCATATGTAGGTCAATTACTATCGTGTTTAGCTTGCAAGGCGATACAGTTTTGCTCTAATAATCAGTTAAGGCATGTTAGCTTTCAATTAATTTCATCAATTACTTTTAGATTGTTGCATAGGTGTTTTAGCCACACATAATTGTTTTGACCATGCTTTCTGAATAAAGGGTCTAATTGAATTAAAACTATTTTAGAATATTTTGCAGTGCAAGCAAAGATATTATATGAAATTGTAAAAAGGTCATCTATACTGTAAATAAAATCAAACTAGCATCAAATCTATCATACTATCAAAAATATTGTTATATTGTTTACAATCTTATAATGTCAACAGAAGTAAACATGCCTGTGTAAAATGCAATGTCATCATTTGTTGCAGACTGTACTATCTCAGCAATATGACAAACATCCTATTATCATACTCAAAGATGTCAAATATGCAGAGTTGAGAGCCATGATGGATTACATGTATCGTGGTGAAGTAAACATATCACAGGACCAATTGGCTGCATTGCTTAAAGCGGCAGAATCCCTACAAATTAAGGGACTCTCAGACAATAAGCCCTCAAGGCCTCCGTCGCGCCCAGCTCCTGTTGCTGCACACCCGCCTCGTGCAGCCTCTCCACCACCTGTGGTAAGTTTTATTGTAATCATACAACATTTACACAGATTTGTCTAGACTAGACAGAGGTCTAGTCTAGACAAATCTAGACGTAGACAGGTCTTGTCTAGAGTCCCTTTGACCCACCTTCCACCAAAGATATTTTCGGGACAATGTGACAGGTGGTGAGCCCATCAACGTCTTTATGTCCAAGCCAAACATAGGTTTTAAATATATGAATCAAACATAGGTTAAACAAACAATATGAATCAAACATAGGTTTTGAAAAAATCCATCCATAGTTAAATAATCTCAAAAAATTTTGGTTTAATTTTTTCTTAATTATTTTTAAACTGACATTTTTACATAGTTGTGTGTTTTTACATAGTTGATAGTACCTTTGTAGTTCTTAATTTAAGGTGTCAATGATAAAGTTATTCTTAAAAAATAATAATTCAGTCATTAGTTAGTATTACCAGTGCATTTTTCAAAAACATTGTCTTCTTTTTTAATTAGTATCAGAGCTATTTTCAAAAACATTTAGTATCCTTTTGCTGCACTCTTTAGAAGAAAGATTATGTAATTATACCATCACACAGATTAGATTTTTTATTTAATATGAGCAATGATAAGTAAAATTACTAATATCCTTCTTAACCAATACATCTAAGTTACAATGATTGTATATGGATTTGTTTATAATAATCAAATGTTACTCTCAAATGCTGCTATACCTTGTTTCACAGTCCTAAACCATTGGGCTATTAATACAGTGAAAGCAATATTTTTATTTTTTTATTTATATCTTCTTGCACTGTCCCTGATGGGATAGTCAGATGGAACAGATCACCAAGTGCCACAAACCTTACATACTATTACTTGGCTCTTTCGTTTTCTTCAAACATGCACATCTAGGTATAGACACAGATATAGGTATAGATACACAAGAAAAAGTATTGGATGAAAGGTAGGTCAAAAGGACTTCTTGTCTCTAGGCCTTACTTTACCCTAGTATTGGAAATGATGTACTGTAGAAAATTAGAAAAGAGTATATTTATCTTATTATTATAAATCTTTATATACTGTCAACCCATTGCACTAATGCTGGCATTCTTTACAATGTTTAAAATTAACCTTATAGATAGCTGAATCTATATAGAAAACATTTCATATAATAATCACAAATTAAAGATTTAAAGATGCCCTGATCTCAAATCTATGGGTTGCAACTTCATATCCTACTAGGAGCAAACATTTGTGTGCTGAAAAAATGTTTCTTCTCAAGTCATGAATGTATATATATATTTATATAATTAGAAATATATTGTACTGTTAGTATCACTAAAAGTGGGTCGAAATGATCCCTGGGAAATTATGTGAGGATGTAAAAAACTAATACTTAAATAATATTCAGTGTACTCAAAGAGTTGATCTATAAACATCATTAACAGTCAAAAAGATTTAAACAAAACTCTGGTTATCAGTGTTTTAAAAAAAAATGTGTAGATAACATATAACACCAAGAATATAATGATAAATGGGGACATGTAATTAGCAACTACATTAACATCTAATTAATAAATAGAGACATGCAGCTTATATCAGTACGAAATTTAATTATGTAATTTGTAAGTCTTATTGAATTGGATTAATTATTAACTAATGGTTAATGAATAGCGCAGCTCATGTACTTTGACAACTTCTATCAATAAGTTAAAGTAATATATACAGTTAAAAGATATAAAAGCATTAGACTGTAATAGAAAAGTAGTCGGTAAAGTTCTGTTCGAGGACTAAGATTGAATGTTTGATTATATATAATTATATTGACTGGTATAATTGGTACTCTTTCTGGGGTTATGGTACAGCCCGCAAAAAAGTAGCTGTCATAATGATGGCCCGATATCCTTTTTGGCTAGTGTGATGAATATGAACCACTTATACTCGAGTCATGGGTGGTTAAACTTATTTACTTATCTTCACGCACAATCCCTGACGGGGTAGCCAGAGAGAACAGATCGCCAAGTGTCACGATCCCTACATACCTCTTTCGCTTCATACATGCATGTCTAGCTATCCGTGTACTCTTTACCCTCCCCTCTTCGAGCAATTTGCTCACATGGTCTTCGAAAGTTAGTCTGGTCTACCTTGACACCTTTTAATATTAACTTTCGCGCTATATATTTTCTTCACCATTCGGTCTTCACTCATTCACTCAATGTGCCCAAACCAATGAAGCACACCCTTATAAATTTTGATGATTAGGTCATCTTTCAAACCTGCCATATTGCGAATCTCTTCATTTCGCTTTCGGTCGGCCATTGTAAGGTCGCACATTTTACGAAGAGATAGCATCTCCACTGCATTCAACCTTATTTTATACTTCTTCTGGCATACCCAGGTTTCGCTGCCATAACAAATTCGGTACCAACACTGCGTTATGCATTGCAAGCCATGCACTTTTCACTATGCCTTGCCTTTTGATTAACGCATTCAGGGCACCATTGACTTTGTTCCTGGCAGCGACATGCCTGTCCACATCTAAATCACATCTTCCAACCCGGCTAAATGCACTCCCTAAGTATACAATTTCATTCACCTGTTCTAGACATTCCTGATTTACCCATATTTCACACTTCATTCTTTCTTTGTTCCTTTCAAACACCAGAACCTTAGTTTTATTAGCATTCAAACAGAGACCTTTAATTTCACATTCTTCTTTCATACATGTGACTAATACCTGCAGTTCTGCCTCTGATGGTGCAATAAGCACTGCATCATCAGCATACCGCAGACAATTTACTTTAATGTCACCCAATTTCACAATGGGTGGTTAAATGTATGATATTATTATTTATCCATGTATATTTATATTTTCATCATCAATTTAGCAGGTCACAGAATATTCCATAGGTAATGGAATGTGTAACTATTTAAAATATTTATGACATTATACCCAATGCTAGGGTAGTCAAAGATCAGTTTTATTGTTTATACAATCCATTTTTCAACAACATTTTTTGGAACACTGTCATAGTAAGCATGCCACTGTCTGAATGTTCCCAGATAATTATAAAAAAATTTCTGAACTTGTCTTCCACAAATTGATCATATTTTGGATCCAAATTACCCAACCATTAGGGTATTTTACGTAACTTGTGAGGAAATACTAGAAGGTCTTAGTTAAGGAGTCTTGAAAAGAAATATAAATCAAATGTAATTACTTCCCAAATCATTTTTAAATGCATGTTAAATTTACTTTTTATGTAAAGACAAAAGGTTATACATTATTTTATTAAATGTAACTCATTTTTGTTATGAAAAGACTTCTAGACATAATTTACTGGCCATTGTTTTAGTAAGAGTTCAGAAAAACATGTATGTTTTCACACAATTTTCAATTTATTGTGAACATACAAACATTTCAGTAATCAACTATAAAACATTCAAAAATGCAAACATGTTCTTCATACTTTCCTTTCCGAAGGTATAACTTAAAAGAAAATGCCAGACGGAATTCCTACAAAAAAGGCTCAGAACTTGAGGCCCTCTGTTTTTGGGCTCAGAAACTTATTTGTTCAGATATAAGTAACTTCAGAAGCCATGAGGACATAATGTACCAGTTTAGAAGTTCATATTCAAGTTTGTTAGACATGATAAGAGGAGCAGAGGGTGAAAACAATAAACTTAACCCCATGAAACTGGTTTGATAGTACATAGGTCACTTCCGCATAGGAAGGTTTGCCATAATTGCCACACTTGGCAAGAGGATGAGCGATTCCCTCCTTTGAGATAGCTGCCCAGTACCCTTTTTATTTCTGAATTTTGTCCAGATATTTGTTTAATATGGTTATACCACCATCTATCAGTAGCCTTATGCAATTTTAAAGCATATCTCTTAGGCTACTTTTACGACACCCATGAGAAGAAACGGGGTAGTATATTCTTATGCCATGCCCACAAGTCAAACTTAGTTTGTTTTCTTGTAATAGGAATCCATAGTTATGGATAATCATTGAATTTATTTAGATAAAATTAATAGCTAGTGATATCGAAAGAAAGAAAAAAGATAGATGCTTATTCAAAGCTACAACCAAATAAAATTTTAGTAAATAATATTAAAATTAGGGAAAAAACTTAACAATAATTGCGAACATTAATTATTGGGTTACAGCAATAAAACAGCCACTGACTCAGCGTAATGCTGTAGCCATGTTATGACAGCTACAGTGCTATTTTGTCGGAGCCATCAATTAATAAATAAATATAATTACTAGGATTTCCACAATGTATTAAATACCGTCACCTTTTGCTGACTTCTTGTGCAGTTGTTGTATTTTTGCTATTTTTTTGTAAAGTTAAAGCTTGTCCTTTTTTAAATTATCATTATTTTATTAATTGGGCGGGTTGGTAAACTATTTGCAGCAATGAAAATGTAACTGATTTTGTTGTGTGCAGGCTAATATTCTTTCCTCCTTTGTTATCTGCATATTTCCTCTTCCTTTAGGGTTCAATTAGCTAAATACTGATATGTTTTGTCTTGGAATGTATGTATCCACCATGTACCAGTATAACAACATATTATGGGATATTCCGTGATAGCCCTTGGTGCTGTCATACTTAGTTTGTATAAACCTATAAATAAAATAATACTATACCTATAAATAAAATTGGAGTGTCTGTAATTTAGAAATAACCGTATTTTACTACATGTATATGAATATACAGTACATATACCAAAATAACATTTATTTAAAATTTTTGTCTGTCTGTCAGTTTGTTCTGGCTAATCTCTGAAACGGTTGGACCGATTTTAACAGGACTCATAGAGAGCTAATGTTATAAGGAGTAACATAGGCTACTTTTTAGTATTTTAATTTTAGTTTATAGGCTAGTATTTTAGTTTATAGGCTAGTATTTTAGTTTATAGGCTACTTTTATTTCAGTATTTATAATTATAATTAAGGTTCCACGTTAAATGTTCCTGATAGGCTAGTAGGTAGTGACCCTGCCTTTGAAGCTAGAGACTTCTGATTGGAAAATGAAACTGTATACACGAGTCATATGTGTTTCTATGTATATATGAACATTTGTCTATGTAAAAGTATATGTACATATGTAAGTATAGTTTATTAGACTTTGACATTGACTTAGACACAAGAATGGCTAAAGGCTCACCCACCACTTATGATATTGTCCCAAGTAAGCGTCAAGAAATCTTTTCTCCTCATTTTCAATTATTATTACTTTCTTTAAATATATATTGTAATTTTTACATTTTTTAAAAGAAAGAATAAAAAGTTATGGTATTATGTAAAAAAAAATTTTTTTCTAACACATTTTTATTACTTAAGTAAACATTATCAACCATTTTAAAACGTCGCATTGAATTGAATAATAATAATAATAAATAAATAAATATCTTCACGCAATTCTCAATACAGGGGTAGACAGAGGTCTAGTCTAGACAATTAAGTCCCATCGACCCACCTTCCACCGAAATAAATTTCGGGAATTAATTAATTGAATTGAAGCTACGCACATTTATCAAGTACCTATAACAATACAATAATTTGCTAAGATTTGTCCGTAATTATATAATAGTTAAAATTAAAAGAAATGCATTTGTAACTAATCGAAATAAAAGATAATAATTTCCTATCAGTTCAAAAGAAAAATAGAGTGGTCTATTTAATACACACAAAATTGAAGTGTCTGTTTGTAATTTAGAAATAACCTTATTTTACTACATGTATATGAATATACAGTACATATACCAAAATAACATTTATTTAAAATTTTTGTCTGTCTGTCAGTTTGTTCTGGCTAATCTCTGAAACGGTTGGACCGATTTTAACAGGACTCATAGAGAGCTAATGTTATAAGGAGTAACATAGGCTACTTTTTAGTATTTTAATTTTAGTTTATAGGCTAGTATTTTAGTTTATAGGCTACTTTTATTTCAGTATTTATAATTATAATTAAGGTTCCACGTTAAATGTTCCTGATAGTCTAGTAGGTAGTGACCCTGCCTTTGAAGCTAGAGACTTCTGATTGGAAAATGAAACTGTATACACGAGTCAAATGTGTTTCTATGTATATATGAACATTTGTCTATGTAAAAGTATATGTACATATGTAAGTATAGTTTATTAGACTTTGACATTGACTTAGACACAAGAATGGCTAAAGGCTCACCCACCACTTATGATATTGTCCCAAGTAAGCGTCAAGAAATCTTTTCTCCTCATTTTCAATTATTATTACTTTCTTTAAATATATATTGTAATTTTTACATTTTTTAAAAGAAAGAATAAAAAATTATGGTATTATGTAAAAAAAAATTTTTTTCTAACACATTTTTATTACTTAAGTAAACATTATCAACCATTTTAAAACGTCGCATTGAATTGAATAATAATAATAATAAATAAATAAATATCTTCACGCAATTCCCAATACAGGGGTAGACAGAGGTCTAGTCTAGACAATTAAGTCCCATCGACCCACCTTCCACCGAAATAAATTTCGGGAATTAATTAATTGAATTGAAGCTACGCACATTTATCAAGTACCTATAACAATACAATAATTTGCTAAGATTTGTCCGTAATTATATAATAGTTAAAATTAAAAGAAATGCATTTGTAACTAATCGAAATAAAAGATAATAATTTCCTATCAGTTCAAAAGAAAAATAGAGTGGTCTATTTAATACACACAAAATTGAAGTGTCTGTTTGTTATTCTAAATGGACAGTTTTTCTAATCTAGTTTATTCTGTATTTACATAAAAAATATAAATTTTAATTTTTGGGTTGCGTTACTAATTAAGAATAAAATAATTTTATCTTAAAAAGCGTTAAGTCACGATAGCCGAGTGGTTGGGAAGTCACAATAGCCGAGTGGTTGGGTGGTCGGAATTTCGAGTCAAGAGACCCGAATTCGATTCTCAAGTGGCCACACCAATGGGTTTTTCTAAAAACCTATGTACAAATTATATCGTTGGCTTGGACATAAAGACGGCGACGGGCTCACCACCTGTCACGTTGACCCGAAAATATGTCGGTGGAAGGTGAGTCGAAGGGACTCTGTCTAGGGATGTATTGGGAATTGCGTGAAGATATTTATATTTTTTTTTAAAAGCGTAGTTTACTCTTAATGGCTTTATGTTTTTCACCGACGCATGTTCTTTTTTTCATTTTTAAACAATTATTTAAATCGTGTGCGGCGTTGATTGCCGGAGCCGGCAATCAAAGAGCGGGTGTGGGAGGAGCGTACTTTAACGGAAAACAGTTTGAGAGCCGCGCGCGCGGTTTGTTTGTTTGCTCGCAGGCGCGCGACGGCAGCTCGGAGGGCCGCGCGGGCTCGCTGTCGCCGAGCCGGCGGCGCAAGAGGGCGCGCCGCTCGCCGGACGCGGAGCCGGGCGGCGAGCGGCCGCCGAGCGCCTCGCCGCCGGCGCCCGCGCCCGCTCCCGCTCCCGCTCCCGCGCTGCTCGCCGCGCCCGCGCCGCCGCCGCGCGACCCCGTCGAGGACCTCACGCTGGACGAGGAGCTCGACGAGCCGCCCGCGCAGCACAACGACGTCGTGCGCAGTGAGTGACGTGCATCCATCCAGCCATTAGCACTTTGTCTAGCTCTACAGATTGACGCAGTCACGCCGAGTGATAAGGTGCTGGGAGTTCGGTTCAAGAGACACGAGTTCGTTCAGCAGGTGACAGGCTCGTTCTGATGGATTTTTTTTTTGGGAGCTTGTTTATGATTTACATCGACTAACGGACAGAAAGGAGGCGACGGGCTGACCACCGGTCTCGTTGTCCCAAAAATGTTTTTAGTGGAAGGTGGGTCGAAAGGACTTAATAGTGAAGACCTCTGTCTATGATGATGATGATGATTGTTATCACGTTATCGCTGCAAGGTTTCAGCAAAATATAGCAAATATAATTGTTTTGCCGCACAGTACACAACCACTTGTGCGTAGTGATTCTATGCCTCTCTTAGACCATCTATCTATTACTTGTTTTTGGCCCCCAGGCGAAATTAGTAAATAATAGGAAATATATACTTAACAGCCTAAGTCCACTGCCGGACCATAGGCCTCTCACCCTAGATAAGGATTTATTACATTTGCCACGCTCTTGGCAAGCGCGTTAGAGTACCACTGAACCAAATGCGCATTAGAGTACTTTGGCCTCTTTCACATTCCATGGAAAGAAAGGGGATGATATTATTTTTACGCCTATACCACACAATCTATCTTTCTATTGCTGCACGGTAGAAACAGATTGAACAGTAAAAATTTACGATTCTATCTTTCCCAACATACATACGCCAACTATTAACGTCGTCCATAGAAAGTTTTCCACTTTAATTCTCTCATTCTTTCACTGGAAAGTGTAAACATATAGTGGGTAATGTAATATTTTTCGCTCATGAAGCACGTCCTCTAGCGCTGATTGCCACTATACACTTCTCTCAGCTTGTGTGCGAAAACTTCAGTGAAATCGGTTAAGTAGTTTTGGAGGTCGGTGGAGGTCGGAGGACGTCGGTCGGTGGAGTAGGTAGGAGGATGATGTCATCAGAGACCCAAGATGATAAGATACTGGCATATCTAATGGTTTAAATGCAAATTACGTCTCTTAGGATTATAACGTTTACTCTTTCTGTCTTTCACAGTGCTAATAATAAACGTATAATAAATGTTTATGCAGGCAAATTTTTAAATCGACCAGACCAATTTTTATTGGAAGTATTCAAATATTTATTCGGATACAATTCATATCGTGTTCGTAAGGATCACCGGTGCAATATTTCATTATTTTGCATTGGTAATTTTGTATAGCGGAGGTCAGTCCAACAGAGCTTGCGAGAAAAGGTATTGAAACTCAGGTGTTTGTATCGAACTGCATAATTCTCAGAAAAAATACTTGAAATAATAGATTATATCTATTGCTTAAAGGCATGAAGATTATGCGGTGAAGAGTGTCTATGCAGTTTATTACTATTTGTAACGTCTCGCAACTATTTATTGAAATAGGTTCGAGTTTTTATTGAATTCGTTAAAAAAATGTCTTCACGCTGATCCAAATATTGGCTTAAAATAGAAGACAGAGGTCCAGAAATTGAGTTCTTGCGACCGACCTTTCACCAAAGATATTTCTTTTGCCATGAGTATGTTACCGTCTTTATGTCCAAGCCAATGGCACAAAAGTTTTGAAAAAAGTCATTGGTACGAGCATACCATCTGGAGGTCGAACTCGGGCTCCCTTACCACGATCATCCACCCATTCGGTTATGGGGACGTGACTCCATTATTGTAAAAGTAATAAGAAGTAGCATGTGAAGGTCAAAATGCGAATAAATTGAATTGAATTGACCGCTGCCGGGGCCAGTATTTGAGAAAGATTAAGAGCTGGAGAACGTCCGCCACACAACTCCTATGCGGGTTGACGACCTGCATACCTATTTCATCTGTTTATTTCATCTTCATGAAATTTCCTAAAGGGTAGGCAGGGGTCACTATACAATGAAGTCCTATCGACCTACTTTTCACTGACGCTTATTTGGAACAACGTGTTATGTCATTTGCCCATCGCCGCATTAGTGTCACACGTCTACGAAATGATATTTTAAATTTTTAATTAATATAAGCTCCTGGTTAACCCAGTAATTAGAATAGCTATAAATAATTGTATTTGCGCAAGCCAAGATAACAAGACTGCAATGTCTCCATTTGTGTAGGATAAAACAATCTTGAAAGAATGAGAACTATGAATTACATTTGGTTTTATGTATTTTGTGTTAAGTCCATATGGTCCCTTGTACAATGCATTCTCTTATCCCAGAGTAAGAAGCTAAAGCACTTATATAATCTTCGAAACATCTTCAAAACAATTTCCACAAAGCAACGCCTGAGTCTATCAACAATCTTAATGTGGAATCGGAAACAACGAAGGTATCATAAACACCAAAACAGTGTTTTAACGTCCGTTACGTGTACACCACTAGTCCACAGAGGTCGCTGGGTAAATAAATAAGTGCATTCATTTATTTGTTATTTTTTTATACGGACTAAACACAGTAATAGTCTTAACTACAATGACTTGCATTTAGTGCTAAATATAACAACAAACCTACTTTATTTTATTTATAATGCCTCTCAATTTACACATTGCATCCATATCATCTCAGGCATCTCGTAACCAGTATTCCATACTAACTCTATACATCATCATACATCGAGAACAAGGTAAAACATTAACCTTCAGCTACTCCCGTCTACTACAGTACTTTCCACATCTCATTATGGCTATTCTATTAGTGTCACTATGTGCATTACATTGTTACTTCAATACAATAGCCTTAAAATATATGAAAACTGAAGTCTGCTTTTCAGGATTAGCATATTGTAACACGACCTTACATTTATAAGTGAAACAGATGTGATTGATATTTAAAAGTCAAATTGTGTTTTTGTCATCACCACTGACTTTATAAAGCGGTCTGAATGGTCATGAATTATTACTTTTCATTCATTCAAGGGAATGAATGAAACCAATTGGTTTATGTCAGATGCTGTAGTCTCTGTCTCAGTCAAAGCAAACTCTTAGTATAAACATGTTAAGAGTTGTGTTTTGACAAAATAAAGTTTGTCTTCTTGCATCCAATAATTGTTGATAACATTTTACAGATGTAAAGAATCTTTCTCTGTCTGGCAGTCGCCTGGGACAGTACCTTTCACTCGTTTCTTATGGTCAATAAAGCATTTCTTTTTTGAGTACTACACAATTTAAGCGCGCTTCACTTCAGGTTGTCGGAAACCTTAAAATGAACGCGCACTTTCTTTAGGCTTGTATTACATACTTAAACTTCTTTCAAAGTTTGTCTTCAGACTTTGGCTCGCTTCGATTAACAGTAGGGGTTAACTTTTGAACCTCTCATCTTTTGAAATAAATCTACAGTAAGACGATAGGTGACATGAATGACTCAGAAAAAGAAATATAACAATCTTATATATATTAATGTTTCTAGGCTCACCACCTACGTTGACCCCATTAGCACCGTAGAAATGTGAGTAAATAGAACCAACTGTCAAGACCTCTGACTACCACAGTTTCACCGTTGAGAAATCGTATTCATGTACAGTCGCAACACTTTTGGAATTGGTGTGTTTGCCTGTCTTTAAAAAAGACATTAAAGAAGGAGTAGGGAACGAGGCCATTTCGACCTTTTTTTGTCTCTGTCTCGTGACGCACTCATTCTCAATCAGAATCATCTTGTCCTCCTCCTTTTTTCGTATAGATGCCATGTACAGAAACTTCATGCCGATGTTCTAAGAGGCCAGGGTATTTACCCTAACATAGCGGCCTATAATAGTCCCTTGTAGGACATTGGTCTCTCCCATAAGTGTCATAATCGCTTAGCAAAAGGTTTGGAGATCCCAGTAACAGACATCTTGCACCACGCTGTTTCAACGTTTATACCTCTGCTGAATTTTGGTCAGATTATTTCGAGTTGTTATCCTGCCATATGTCCATCTCTTACGACACTCACGAGAAGCACGCTTACGCTGTAACCGCAACGCGTATTACTCCAAAAAATGACGCAACTTTCGTCTATCATGTTCAAAAATGTAGCTTTAAATGTTTAAAATGATAAGGTTCAGGATAATAAACAAGATGATGCAGCTTAAAGTAATAAAGATACTGTTACATTTTCATTTACTCTGTACCATTACAATATGTAAATAGTTGTGCGGGACATGAATATGTCTAATAAAGAGGATTTGCTATGATCATAGCGCTCGACAAGCAGATGGGTGATCTTAGTATCATACTGGCGAACAGTTTGTATCCTTTGCAATTTCTTAGATTTTCCCTCAGTCTCAGTAGTGGCTCACGCAGAATAATATAATACGACCACCGTAGACGTAAAGTGTATACACTGGTTCGATTTCCGGACGGTCAATATAGAAAAACACTTTTTTAACGTGGTCTGGTACCTTCAGTGTTTTCGATTACATAAAGCCGTGTGCTTTAGTTACTTTAGGATCAGATCATACATACATACATACATAACGGCCTATTAAAGTCCACTGTAGGACATAGGCCTCTCGCTTGGCAAACGGATTGGCGATCGCAGTATCAGACGCCTCGCACCTTAGACGCTGCTGCCCATCTTCGGTCTGATTATTTTGGTCTGATATTTTTAGAATTGGTTATCCTGCCATCTATCGGTTGCCATAACGAAAGTCAAGGCTGATTCCCTTAGTCGCCTCTTATGACACCCACGGGAAGAAAGGGAGTGGCAATATTCTTTCACACGGCTTATCAGATCAGGAGTATTTAATTATTACTATTGTTTACATAAATATATTTAATTTTTAGGTTTTCGAGATACTAGTAAAAAAATTATAATTAATATTTAAAACATTTACACGTGAAAATCCTTTCTGGCGAACAAAAAAGAAGAAAAACATCTAATGTTCTTAAACTAGAGTTCAAAATGTGTTGAATACAGGAGTTGATATTGTTTCAAATAATATCCATAAATCCTAAATCATCGGAATGATAAATGACGGAAGGTTCCCCACGCGAGTTCCACTCATACTTGACTACTTTTATACAATACCGAACACCTTTCAATCTCTCACTTCAGCATATCATCAGCGATCTGTAAAAGTCCACCACAAGATATAGGCCTTACATGTACCGGGAGGGTTTGCCAAGATCGTCAGGAAACTTGGACGCTGCTGCCCATTACCGGTCTGCAAAATTTTGGTCCGGTACTTTTTAAGATGGATTTCCCGCCATCGATTGGAAGCTAATTGTATTTTTTAGGCTAAAAAGTCGCTTCCTACGACACGAGAACGACGGAGGCATATCCTTAAGTTGCGGCTTGAGCGGCACACCGCGAAAAAAAAATGTCTGACCAGCGTATGCCTAAAATATGCCATTGGAAATCTGAAAAGAAACAATCTTTTCAGATTTCCAATGGCATATTGTTTTAGGTTTTCGAGGTACTAGTAAAAAAATTATAAATAATATTTGAAACATTTACACGTGAAAATCCTTTCTGGCGAACAAAAAAGAAGAAAAACATGTATTGTTTTTCCACTAGAGTTCAAAATGTGTTGAATATAGGGGTTGATATTGTTTAAAAAAAAAGTGTCTGACCAGCGTTTGTTTCTTTTCAGATTTCCAATGGCACATGGAGAGATCTCAAGATGAAATAATGAACTCTAACGACAGCATCAGGGAGTCGCAAGGTAAGCGCGAGTGCGTTGTGCCGACGCAGCCACCGGCGGCACTAATGGCCGCCGGTGGGGGCGTGCAGATTTCATTAAAACATCTTGCGTTGCTTCACGTTCAGTGTTGCCAGTTTAATGTTCTAGTTTTGCCCGATGTCTCAACGCAAAATGTTCAATGGGACTCGTGATTGATATTCTGGGACAATCAACTTTTGTACAAGTTAATTTACAAAAATATATTAATCTGTTTCTTTTTCCGTATTGTAAAGCAGAAAGTTAATTGTCCCCGACATACAAGGAACGGATGAAATGCGCAATGTCTTCCCATAATTTGATATTAAAACAACAGTCATTGCTTTAAAATAATGTATTTATCGTGTTACATATTGAATATTATCTCACGACAGGCGGATACGAGAGTGCTAGTGTTTTCACATGTGAACTACGAACCTTATCTTAAATTAGTATCTAATATTAATATTATAAAACTAACTAATATTATTGCAAATTTATACTTTTTTTACCTATATACAAACAATAATTTCAGAGAAAACAGGTAATGGTAATGGTACAAAGGTTTTGTTAATCTGTAGCCTTTTTTTAAAGGCGAGGTAACTGTCTGTTAAGGTAAGTTAATAGTTTTGATTATTATTTGGCAATGACATGGTTGTGTTTGTACCCGCTTCCTATTTCTAACCCGGGGTATTTATTAGTTGTGTAGATCAATGCATGCCTCATTAGATATCGTCATGGCGACTGATAACAGTCATTAACCAAACAGTGGCTAATCTATTATTGTATGTAACACGGTGGAATGGAAAATATATGATATTTATTGGTAAGTAATATTTGAGATATTACATTTGTATAGTATTGTAGATTATTTTAGTTAGGCGGCTAGTGTTGTTTTGCGTGCACATGTCACCTAATTCACGAGTTAGTTTTAGGGCAAACGTTGGTTGCCGAACAGTTTGTTTAGTATCGCTGTCGTGGCCACGGTACGGTGGTGTCGGTTGCGCAACTTGTGTCACTTTTGTACGGAACATTAATTTGTTCACGGAAGATACTCTCGGACCACGGCGGAACACGGTCCCGACACAATGGAAAAGGTAAACCGAATTTGATTTTTTCAATTATCGTTGTAGTCTCTGGTTATGTGGCTTTTTTATTTATTATTTTATATTTTATTATTTCTTCTTTTTTTAATTTTGCATTCACATGTGATTTCACTGCAGGTGTTTTTATTTTTCTTAGCAATTCATGTTTCAAAATGTCAGTGTCATTTTTAAGTGTGCATGTTTGGTTAGGCAAACGACGGCATGTAACTATTCATTCATTACCAATGCATTAATTTGAAGAAAAAAAATGCGCATTTCATTTATTTGTAGCAAAAAAGAAACGAGGTTTAGTTGACAAGGAAAATAATTCGATATCTAGGAAAACGAAGAATGTAAAAAAAACTGTCAGATAGCAACTTTTTACATTAACAAGGTCTGTGATATACTGTGTCATTATCCTGTTCGCTACGCCTCTGTATATGTGTCCATAATAAGCATATATTATATGTATTATAAAAATCTCGTACTCACTTTTGTGCCAACCGCTCGACACATCAATCATATATGCACTCCGCCATGTATCACCTATTATAACATGTGTAATTTATTTACTAACATATCCATGCTTTATATTTAATTTCACTATCGCTTGTTATTCTTTTACCCTTGCAGAATCATCCTCCATAGACCTTAAATGCTCATTGAATTACGCCAAAACTCCCTTCCCATTAACCCGTGGGTATTTAAAGAACGAAAAAGACTGCATAAACGAATGCAACGGTGAAGCGTCGGATATTAAAGAGATAAAGAGACTTAAAAGGAAATTAAAAAAGAAAGTGGCCATGCGCGGCCCGAGGAAGTACAAAAGTAAAAAGGGCAAAGAGACGGGAGAGCGAAGCGGAGTGAGCGGGAGCCAGGGCACCGAGAAAGACACGAAATACGTTTGTTCCATTTGCAAAAAGAAACAGTACAAGTACAGACGCAACAAGCTGAGACACGAAAAGTACGAATGCATCACGGGGCCGCAGTTCATTTGCGAGAGATGCGGCAAAAAGTACTCGCAGAAAAAGACTCTCACTTCGCATATTATACAAAAACATCCCAACTGGGCCAAAGATGTGCAAATCGCTAACGCTTGATTATATTTTTATTTATTTTTTGTTGATTTTTATATATTTTATTTTTCACTATTTACTGCTTATAAAGTTACTAATAAATCATAGTATATTCTTGTTATCTAGTATAAACATGGGTTGTTAGAATAATAAAAACACAATTCAGTGAAATGTATCCTCTAAGAACATTGATCTCATGTGATAGTATTAAGCTTTGTTTTCTTATAAAACAAAATCATTCTGATTTTTGAATGAACAATTTAATAAGAGATCTCATTCGTTGCAAACGATAGACTGATTACTTTTTTTTTTATTTAAGTTTTTGTTGATCGTGTTTGTTTGCTTTAGGAGTTTGTTGCATTTTAGTTTTCCATTATATTTTTTTATATTTTGTTTTTTAAGTTAAATATATTATCTTTTGTTAAAAAAAATATCGTTTTTCTTTAGCGCTTTCTGGGTTTAAATGAAACGTATTCGAGTTTCGTGGTGGGCTAACAAAACGGACTGTATCGTTTGTATCATTCCGTTTCAGGTCGAAGGTCGTCGACGCGGCACAGTATAATGACCCGTAGTAAAAAGAGTTGCGAGGAGGGCAACAACACCACGACCCTGGCGATCCTGAAGAACGTGCAGTCGCCGAACACGCCGCCGGAGGAGGCCAAGGAGAACAAGCGACAGCCGGCGCGGGCGGAGGCGCGGGCGGAGGCGAGGGCGGAGGCGCGGGCGGAGGCCGCGCCGGACGCGCGCTACAACATGTTCCCGCGCGGCGGCAGCCAGCTGCCGTGCGCGCAGTACAAGACGGACAAGGGCTACCGCTGCCCCAACTGCCAGCGCTGCTACAACGCGCGCAAGAACCTCGTGCGCCACGTGACGCTGGAGTGCGGCCGCGAGCCGCAGTACAAGTGCCCGCACTGCGCCTACAGCAAGCACCGCCGCAACGAGCTCAAGAAGCACATCGAGAAGAAGCACCCCGGCTGCCACCCCGGCCCCTGAGCCGCGCCGCCCCGTATGCCAAAAGTGCCTTACACGCTCGAGCTTCCTTTAGAGAGTAATTTTATATGAGCCCTGTATACTTATTGTGTCGATAGGAGCCGATTGATTTTCGATGTTTTTTCACTATTAAACGACTTTTCGCGTTCGTGACCGCCTTTCATTTACATCCGCCGCCCCGGTACCCGGTCCCGAACTCTTTATGGGAAGATTAGAGATAGAGGACAGAAAATTAGGTTGAATTGTGCATGTCTGCATGAATTAGAAGCTTTCGCCTTTTATGATTTCTAACAGAGATTATATTTTTTATATTATTGTAACGCATTTCTTTGGTTCCTTAATTTTTATTTTAGCCTTTGGTAGTATTAACAAGAGTCAGTACGTAGCGCGGCTCAACTTATTATTTGCAATACCGTTAATGTGTTGTATTGCAGAGCTGCACAAGGACCTCCCGTCGGCTCTGTTATCGCTGCTGTCGGTGCAGCGCTCGCCGGCGCTGGCGGCGCTCATCCCGCCCTGCATCCAGGTCACCAATATCTTGAAGCCCGCTGCTGCCAAAGAAGCGGCCTACCCGGGCGCGCCGCCCGAGGACGTGAAGCCGCCGCTGCTGCCGCAGGCCTTCCTGCAGAACAACAACACGCTCGCGCAGCCCGGCGACTTCAAGCCGTTCAAGCAGGACGAGCCCGAGTCGGACGCCGAGTACGACGACACGGACGACATAATGCTGCCCGAGGAGGCCGACGCGCTGTACGACGGCGGCGAGCCGCCCGGCGGCGCGCGGCCGCGGCGCGGCGCCGGCGAGCCGCGCCAGTTCGAGTGCCGCCACTGCGGCAAGCGCTACCGCTGGAAGTCGACGCTGCGCCGCCACGAGAACGTGGAGTGCGGCGGCAAGCCGCCCGCGCACCAGTGCCCCTACTGCTCCTACCGCGCCAAGCAGCGCGGCAACCTCGGCGTGCACATCCGCAAGCACCACCACGACGAGTGGTACGTGTTCGCCAGCAGCAAGGTGCGCCGCGCGCGCAAGGCCGCGCCCCTCTAGTGCCGCGCGGCACAACACACCACACACCAAAGTAGACACCCAACCAAATCTCTACTGCAATAATATTTATATCTCTACCTTTTGTTTAGATTTTATTATTATTATTATTTTTGTTGTTGTTGGAGACGTTTTATACATATACGGATAGATTGTAACGTGCACATTCCCTAACGGATTAGAGTTAATTTTACATTTTTGTTGTCTCGTTCGAAGAGTTTATTGATCTAGCTAAGACTGACCCCCTAAATATTTCCTCTGAGGAAAGCTAAAGTGCCTTTATCGTGTGAGAACGCTGACTACACATTCCCCCGTCCGTAGACTACCCCGAAACGGTGGAATGCTGAACTCTAAGTAGTAATCCGTTTTCGATAAACTAACTCGAATTTTTTTTTTCTAGTTTTAACACCCTAACATTCCTCTTGCGGAATAATTCCAAATTTTATTAGTGCAATGATATTATATAATATATAGAGCTCATGTATTGTTTTAGATAACGTTTTTTAAGTCCCGTTGAATGCAATCAAGTTATCATATGACGGGTAAAATGTTAATATGTGAAGGTCTCGGTTATTCCAATGATCTATTTATTGTTGACTATTCAATTATGGACGCCCATATGAGGGACCATTCGCTTGTCTTCCCAAGATTATTCATAGGAAACCCAAAGTTATGTTATTTTTAAAAAATTTTGTTTATTTATTAGATTAATATTAGTGGACACAGGCAGTCCTATGTAAGGAACGTCTATAGCTGCCTCAAGTTTTAAAAAACTTAACCATGTTACGTGGATAAGTTGTAAACTCTGAGGCGGCTGTAACTTAGGTAAATGAAAGCTCATAAATAATGTGCCTACAATGTTACCTGTAGATAAATATTATTTATTATGTTGTTTGGTATAATATTTCGGTGTACTGGGATGAATAAAAGTGTGTTCAAAAATTTGTAAAAAAGAATATAATGGATATTAACTGATATTGTATTTGCAATAAACATATTTAAAAAGTTGTGTTAGCATATTGACTGTTGATATATTATTATTTTTTTTTTGTTAAACTAGGATAACAGAGCTATTTGACCAAAGTCAGTATTAGTTTATTAAAGTGGTGGTTAAGATATGTATTTTGTTATTGAAACATCCGAGTCATTGCTAAGCATTAGAAGGAATGTTTCGATACACGAGCCTCCCATCATGTCATGTATGAATTGTTAACGGTCTAAGGTACTGATGTAAGTTAACTTACAGTTTGGATGTTATAAAGTTTACATTGTTTGTTAATGTTATTGGAAAACTAGTTAATTAGTGTGATTTTTATATGAATATATTGGGGTTTAGTTGGTAGAAAAGTTATTAAAAATAAAAATATAGAGTACCATATTTATGCGTTTTAGTTTGTTTTTTTTTATTCATTTTACCTTCATTCCTTTTATTTATTCAATTATATTTTTATTTTATTTATTGAAAAAAAATAGAACTAAAGTAAGTGGCGTATTTCGTTATATTGTTTTTATGTTAACTGTGCATGCCTGCATGTCACCCCGTATTCACCGCTCTCTTGTTCTCGTGTAATCACATTAATGACGTTTGTTTTTTCCGTTTCCGTTTCGTTCATACTAATATAATTAAAACTTTCAGGTTGACAAGAAAGCCCATGGGTCGGGAGACGACATTTCATTAACAAAACCTTAGCAATCCCACCGTAGCGCTGAATAAAACACTTACCGTACTCGGCGCATACCATGAATTTTCTTGGCACCCGCAGCACCGCTCGTTGTACCGCCGAATAAACGTTATCCCACTCGTGCTGTTTTTTTTTTTTGTTTCTCTGTTCATCTCGTCACTCTGTCCTCTCGCTTCCGTCGCGTCGCGTCGCGCGCGTGCGCGTGCGTGCGTGCGCGTGCGTGCGTGCGTGTGCGTGCGTGCGTGCGTGCGTGCGTGCGTGCGTGCGTGCGCGTGCGTGCGTGCGTGTGCGTGCGTGCGTGCGCTGACCAGTGTGCGGGTTTCAGGGGCGGAGGACGTGTCGTTCTCGCGCATCGGCGGGCTGTCGTGGGAGCAGTGGTCGGCGCGGCTGGCGCTGCCGCTGGGCGCGCTGCGGCGCGACGCGCGCGACGGCCGCGAGCCGGGCTTCGCGTGCCCGGACTGCGGCCGCGTGTACAAGCTCAAGTCGTCGCTGCGCAACCACCAGAAGTGGGAGTGCGGCAAGGAGCCGCAGTTCCAGTGCCCCTACTGCGTGTACCGCGCCAAGCAGAAGATGCACATCGCGCGCCACATGGAGCGCATGCACCGCGACCTGCGCCTCAAGCCCGACCAGTACATCAAGCAGGACAACGTGGACGCGTGCTCGTAGCCGTCTGCCCACCCCCCGGGGCGCGACGGCCGCCCCGCGGACATGCGAATTTGGAGCGCACGACGAATTACTATTAGTATTCGCACTGGTTGCAGTTTTTGCAACGGTGTTTGCAACCTGTTGCATTTATCCACTATACGTTAAGGAAAGTGATTTTTTTTTGTGTATAGTTACGCTTTTTTTACATTTTTTTTTTTTTGATATATTTTTACATGTACAGAATTAACTGTATAAATTATCATTCCTGGTTTACATTATTTGTAGTAGCTATTAGATTCGGTAGTTTTTTTTTTACATGTAAACGTCTTACACTCTAGTTTAACAATTGTTACCAATCGCAGTTACTATTCGCTAAATCGATATTGACACTAAGTATTTGTGTAACCTACTCAAATTCCGGACGGTGTAATCGAATATATTGATATGCTAGTGAGTTTATGCCGCATTTAGAGAACGGAGAAGTATATACGTTAACCATTTCGTGGCTATATTTTGTATATCCTAGTTGTAGTTGAAATGAAGCTATTTTCGCTTAGTTAGCAAGCTCTAGTTCTTTGCCATAATGCATGTTCCATTATTTTTGTAATACTCAAATAAGTTAATTTTTATTCGATTATTTTTAGATCTCTTTACGTGTAATGCATTTATTTTAATTAAGGACTCGTGAAAATTTCTGTTGTAGCGATTTGATGCGGACAGATGACAAAAAAGCTCGTATTGATAAGTTCCTTGTGCACCAAGTGTGTTTTACGTCTCGGAGGGCCAATTCGATGTTGTTTAGATTTAGGTATAAAAAAACTCGCGGTGGAATGAGTGCCTTACGAAATAATTGTTAAACATTAAACGTGGACATTAGTAGAGCCACTGCCATTTAAATATATATCGAAAATCGTGCACAAAAATGTTTGTTATGTTTGATGAAGTTCAAATCAATCTTCCACTTGTAAGTTAAGTATTTTATACATTACCATTTAGGAATTGTAAGATTTAGGGAGGTTGTAGTCTGATAGGCAGAATTACTCAATTGTTAATGAGCAGATGCAGCACTATTGTTATTTTATATTTAGACGATAAATAAAAAAAAATTGTTCCTTAAAAATTAGTAATGTTTGGGCGTATACAACAAATTCTTGCCATTGAGTACTTCTGTATATTAACTACAAAATTATCAAACTATCCGTTGGAGTTACCATCGTACAATCAAAATGTAGAAGTTTTAAAAGTACAACCATACAAGTCAATTCAATATAATAAGTGCCTTTGAAATATTAGTCATTAGGATTTAAAAAGTTATAAACGAAAATGTTCATTGGAAACGATCATGAATTTGTAACTTGTTATTGAGAAATATCTAGGTTGTGATTTTTAATGACACGAACAAATTGAATACTTTGCAAAAGGATAGGTTTTTTTTTTATAATGTTGATGACAATAATTTACCTTTGTTACGTTGCTTAGTATTACATAGCTGTGATAATGAGATTCTCAAATCGTTATAGAAACATGTGTGTCTCATGGGCTGTGCGGCGTAGGTGATACAAATAAAAACAACCAAGTGGAATGTCACCGAGTAGTTTTATGTAGAATTTTTAACCCAAGTGAAATAGCAGATCAAAACTTATATATATTTACATTAAAGTAAGAATTGCTACCTAGTATATTTGTGATCGTAGATAAAATTTAAACTGACAATAAGAAGTTACAGTGATTAAATGCATTTGATTGTATTTTTATAACCTTTTTGTATTTTTAATAAAGTTGCTATTCTTGATAAATACTTGTTTTAATAATAAAATAAATATTGTTTGATTATTTATTTATGCCGTTTTTGGGTACAACAGTAGTTATCTTTTGGGTACATCTTTAACAAATTATTTATTTGTACATATAACCTAAGTGTATATAGTTCATAATTTTTGCTAAGTCGAATGCATGCAATATGATCCTAACTCGGTTATGTATGTACAGATGTTATAAAAACTTGAAATGGAAATATTGTTATTATTTTGTTTTCTATTTCCATTTTAAGTTAAATTATAAAATTACTGGTTGCATGAAAAAAAATAATCATAAAATATTATTTAGATTTAATACCTATAGTGTAAGAGCAAATTAATGGGAGACATGGTGCATCATCCTATGCTTACTCGGCACATTGTTACCTTAAAGCGGTGGCTTGGCTTTCACACACGGTGGCAGCTTTCTTATATTTGCACGTATTTATTTTTTTTATTTGCGTTTCCAATTTCAGTTGCACAGTTGTACACGCCTTATATATTGGGTTATGGTACTCCCGGTTTGAGCGGCGGTAAGACGAGGTGGACGCTGCACGAGTGCGGCGACTGCGGGAACAAGTACAAGCACAAAGGTTCCCTGCAGCGGCATATGAAGTACGAGTGCAGAAAGCAACCGAGCTTCAAGTGTCCGTACTGCGTTTACCGGGCTTACCAGAAGCACAATCTCCTGCTTCACGAGCGCCATCTACATAAAGATTTGCCGGAGAAGGTGGATTTCGTGTCGGAATGACCAGCCGCCGGTAGAGGTGTCTAAATGTCAGTACATTTCGAGTTTATTAACGCTCTTACTAATCATGCGAGAAAACAGTTGAAATTTAATCATTACGGGTTGAGGTCATAGCATTGTTTTATATATCTCATCGAGGGTTGTTTCGCGCGTAACTTACGTGGGTCATTATGTACATTGGCGCTAATTAATTTGCACTTAATTATTAGCATGCTTCATAGTTGTTCGAAATGGCCATTGTTATCTCTGAACATTATTCTCCAAAAAAATTTCCTTACGCAGTTAACTATGGCCATTTTTAGAAAGACAATAGAGTTTAATTACATTATGTCCATGAATATAATTATTTAATTTTCTGTTACAGCTGTTTGGAAGAATGAAGTTAACCATGGTTCTTCTTAAGACTCAAGAAAAAAAAACAAGAGATCGGTTGGTGAGGAGATACAAAAAATATTAATATTAAAATTCTATTCTCCGTTAATTCCGTCTTCCAATTTATTATAAAATTAGGGAAAATAATAGTTACCGTTACCAGTATATAATAATATAAATCGATAGAAAGGTCTTGCCAAATTAAGCTCTGAATTTAGTTACCAAATCAATAGAAAGACATTGATGGGGTAATTCCATTTCAATTTTATTTCCCTCATTTAGACATCGACTAAAAGAACTTTTAAAAAGAAAATTTTAAATAAAAAACCAAGATGAATTCTATCATATAGTCATCTAATTTAAATGGCAGCTATTAGTAGCTTAATAATTCTGCGGGAATGGAATACGTAAAAGGTTGCTGAAAATGTAGTAAAGGTATTTTGTCCCAAAGATTATAAAAAAATGTTAATAATTTATAAGCTTATATTGTTTTTCGATTTTTATACGTATATTATAAATACATTGTTAAATTTTCTTGTTCTTGTTATTAAATATTATTATAAAGAGTGTGTTGGTTGTTACCTAAGAAATTTATCAATTATAAAATTACTTAAAAAAATATATCGACATTTGTATCATAGCGTTCAGTATTTCTGTTAAACTATATTTTTGCATTTGTTACTGTTATTTAAGTTACCTATAAAGTTCAAATAAGTAACTGCGCAATAAATAAAGCCAAAGAATCTTCCAGTCGATTCTAGCCGTATAAGAAATAAGTGCCTTGATAACAAAGTAATATTAAGTATCTAAATTATTATTTATAGTTAAGTTTTTATAGAAATATTTTTATAGATTTAAGTTTGAGTGACCACCTTGAGCTATTGTGTTATTTTGTGTGTCTATACTAAAATTAGAGCTATTATTAAAATTGAAAAAAATCAGGCATTAGAAATACTGATTAAGAATGTAATTTAATTTAAACTAATATTTTTATATAAGTAATTTAAAACAAATGTTTATTGATGTTCCGTTCTGAGTTTAGAAATTACTAGAAACAGGTAATCTGATCTATTCTTAAAATACACTTTTATAAAATTGGTAACGAATCACTACAAATTAATTAACCAAATGAAAGCCAATGTCCTAGTATAAGGAAGTCTTTAACATAAGCGTTATTTTAAGTAATATAGACCCACCAAAAACTAACCACGAGATATCAGTTTTGTTTTTAATAATTATGCTAGGTGTTTTTAGTGAAATTGATTAGACTACCCATTTTTCATTGAACATGGTAATTTAAACCAAAGAATAAAATCAACTACTATAATGAGGCATTATCAGTACTTGTGGTACAGAAGTGTCACAGACTAGTAAATAAATTTACTGTTCCTAAAACTCATAAGTCATTAAGAGTCAATAAATACTTGTGCCTTATGTTTTTTTAACATTTATTAGCTTATATACATATTTTCTATCGTTTTATGCTGTTTTCTTAGCGTTATGGGAAAAAGAATGTACTAGCTTAATTGTTAAAGTTTAATATCCAATGAATATGAAGATTGAACCGTGTTTACTCGAAATAAAATGCGGTAAGCAAATTTCCTACAATAGTTTATTCTTACATGAAACTAGATTTTTATAATATCAAACACGTTTAACACTAAATCAAGTTCTAATTAGGGCTGTCGAATACATGCTAATTATTTACGGTATATATATATATATATATATATATATATATATATATATATATATATATATATATATATATATATATATATATATATATATATATATATATATATATATATATATATATATATATATATATATATATATATATATATATATATATATATATATATATATATATATATATATACCGTAAATAATTAGCATGTATTCGACAGCCCTAATTAGAACTTGGTTATATGTTTTGATAAAAGTTACCTACATGTGAATCATAATATTTGTGAAACATTACAAATATTTAAGCGTTGGAACACGGAACGCGGCGTACTTTGTGATAAAAAGTATGTTTCGAAATAGGACAATTTTCCCGATCATCAGACTGCCATACTATGATCCCAAATACACCTCAACTGTTACAGAATTTTCATTCAAGAAGCTTATGAAGGGACAAATAGGATGGGTGTTCGTAATGGTGGTAGCAAAGGTCGTAATGGTGGTAGCAGAGGTCGCATAGTGTCGCGATCCTTACACACCTCTTTCGCTTCTATCATGTTCATTACTTTCTTTATACGCGTTCGTCGAGGTCTGCGAGTACTCCATGATGCTCCACCTGTCCTTCCTCGACCCACTTTATTTCTCACTTGCGCTATATTTTTTTTTTTATTATTCACTCATTCATTCAACTCATTAAAGCACGTTGTCATCCTTTTTAGTGTAAGCTGCTTTTATGTTTCTTCCGGTATACCTAGGTTTCGCTGCGACAGAATTTTTTTAAACACTAATATTAACTACCTTCAAGAAAAGTTAATTGGCTTACATCATAAATTTTTTAACAAAAATACATACAGATTTAATGACATTTTTAATACAAGAACTTCGCATTAGCCGCGATAATCACGTCAACATATGATTTACGAATTATTTTAACATACAATACTCGTAACCTGATAAATCTTTTATTATAATACATTAGGAATCCATGTTGTAATAATAACTGAAGTTAATAGCTGGTGCGGTTTTGGTATAAATCCTTTATTTTGTATAAACTCTCGCCTATTTCACTTTGTATTTTTAACCTTAGTATTAATAATTAGAAGCCCATTTTACCTATGACGTATTCCAAATAATAAACTACATAACTCGAGTGCAATGTTAATTTAAGACCGTTACCAATGATTTTATTAATATGAGATAATATTAAATATAAGAAAATGTCAACTTTGTTGTGAAAATGGCACAAATGATAACTATTGTTTGATGTATCTTTTCATTTAAGGCGTGTTTGGTTTGTTTTTTTTTTAATTTCCGAAATATGCATGAGAATAAATGTTTTCGGTTTACATAACGTGTAGTTTTTTTTAGTCCTCAACCAAGGCGTACATTGTTGTTGTATTATAATTTAATAATTAAACTAGATGCAGTTTAGATCATGTAGGTAGGTAGACAAACTGCTTTCGGCAGTGTATGTACAGTTGTATGATATGAATTGAGTGTTTGATTTCCTTGTTGCAGGTGAAGTGGATTTCTTTAAAACAATGATGCACAACATGTTACCAATCGTGCCAATGAAGACTAAAAACTACTGGTCGCTGTACGACACGAGTTACGAATGTGAAAAATGCAAGAGGAAATATAGGCACAAGAGCACATATAGAAGGCATATAACCTACGAATGCGGCAAAGAACCAATGTTCAGGTGTCCATTTTTGGAATGCAGTTATAAAGCCTACCAAAAAACTCACACAGACGCTCACATCAAAACGAAACACAAAGTAACAGCAATAGAATTTGGTCGATGATGAACGAATGGTGACTGATGAGCGAGTGTAGATACTAAAAAAATTGTGATATTAATTAAATTTCAGTTATCTGTTGTTGTATTTAATGACTTTGATAAATTACGCAAATATTTTTTTATGAAAAAATAAGGAATCGTGCTAATGATAGCTGCTAAATAAAGTTTTAATAATAGAACTTGTACCAAGGAATATAATATTACTGCTCATACAGCCTTTGAAGATAAAAATTAACTAGTACCATTCGTTTATTTTTCACTGGTTTAAATTTAGCCCTCTTCTAGGGAGCTGTACTGTACTTGACTATATATTAATAATTTTCCACATTCTTTAAGAAGACATTGAGATTTTTTTTAAACTTGTAGAATGTCAACAGAAAAATTCATCAAATTCTAAGTTTCCTATTAAATTCTGTAACCGCACATACAGAATTTATGTAAATGACAACATAAAATATAGATATCAGTTTCCTGAAACTTTTTAGCCATGCACGTTATAAAATCTAGTATTGTTAGCTTTCTTTTACTAGGGATGCTGTGAAATTTTTAGAACTGGCCATTTGGAAACATTGCAATGAAAACTTCTGTTAAAATTCGGTTATAGAAATCTTTGGTAACCTAATGTGATGTATTGTTTTTAATTATTTGCGTGAATTGGCGGACTTTCAAGTCTTATTACGCCTCAAAGTGAATTTGACGTGAAAAAATTTTCAATTCATGATTTATTACAACATTCGTTGTGATCTTAATCAGTAACAAAGCTGTGATAGACTTCAATTGACATTTAATAATGAAGCACGTCTCACGCCAGTGTGTGTACAATTGATTTCATAAGTTGTGGACGTAACAATTTAAGTAATGATAAGCGTGAGGGACGTCCGTTAACAGCTGTATCTGAAGATAACATGAATGCTATGCGATGAATACTAGAAGATAAGAGAGTGATCTTACCAGCATGCGGGCACACTTAGACATTACAATGAGACAAGTACGAAATATATTATAAGAACTTTTAGATTTATATGTTATAAGAACATCAAGTAGTCTTGACCAAGGACCAGAAACACTAGTAAATCGCATTATTTGACATCGTCACAGTTGATGGAGGATCTGCAATCTGCTTTGTGGGTGTTTTCTTTTGAGGATAAGCCAACAATGGAAAATTTAGGAGAAATATGATTGCCTCCTTCTTTGGCCGGAAGGGTTATTTCTCGACAGTTATGCTGGAAAATGGAAAGCGAATGTAGACTGGTATATTTGTCTGTTTACTTGGAAAATGTACGACAGCGGCGCCTTCGAAGCATTGATGGAGGATCCTTCATCACGACAACGCTTTAACGCACTCCGGAAAACCAACAATTGAATATTTGACTATGACAGCGGTGGAGATAATGTGTCCGCCATGTAATCCTGACCTGGCGCCTTGCGACTTTCATTCATTCCCAAGAATCAATAATAAACTTCAAAGTATTCGCT
This sequence comes from Sericinus montela, assembly GCA_029286605.1. Taxonomy (NCBI): domain Eukaryota; kingdom Metazoa; phylum Arthropoda; class Insecta; order Lepidoptera; family Papilionidae; genus Sericinus; species Sericinus montela. The sequence goes on along the minus strand of JAGSMR010000084.1, from coordinate 4,210,689 downwards.
TAACAAGCCAATACGATACAATACGATGAGTGCATTTGTAAATGCCATAGACAAGATTTCTTTATAAGAAAAAGCCCACTGCTTTTCTTGGTGGTTCCACCTAATGCGAAGATATACAGGGTGGGCCATGAATTAGTTAACATTTGAAAAAATCGTATAAAAAAACCATTTAACATATTTTAGAAATCGTTTATTTACGAGAAAGCTAATTAGTTGTAATTTATTTTTTTAAATTATTTCGTCTAAATGACAACCGTTTCGGTTTTTGCACTTATCTAAGCGAGTCCTGAAGTTTTCGAATACTCTTCTGCAAAGAGACCGCGAGATCGCCGACATCTCTTCGATGATTTTGTCTTTAAGTTGACGCAGTGTATTCGGTTTATCAATGTAGACACGACTCTTTAAATAACCCCATAAAAAGAAGTCTGCTGGGGATAGATCTGGACTTCTGGGTGGTCATGGTATGTCACCCCGTCTGGATATTAGCTTTTCCGGAAACATGTCTTTGACCACCGGCAAGGACTCGTTCGAAGTGTGTCACGTGGCTCCATCTTCTTGAAACCATGTGTTATGATTATAGCCTGCAAATTCCAGTAGCATCGGTGCTAAGAACTCCCGTAACATTTTCACATACTCGGCAGAATTAACAGTAACTGAACGGCCTCGAGAATCTTCAAAAAAGTAAGGTTCGATGATTCCTTTTGCTGAAATTGCAGCCCATACAGTTACCTTAGGAGAGTGAAGTGGCCTCTCATGTTTAGCTTTATGATTTTCGCTGCTCCAATACCTGCAATTCTGTTTGTTTACATGTCCATTTAGGTGGAAATGGGCTTAGTCAGAAAATAAGATGTGAAAATTACTGAAACGAGTTAACATTGTTTCGGCATATGACTTACGCAAATTTAAATCATTAGGGTTTAGTTCTTGCACTAGCTGGATCTTATATGGATGTAATTTCAAATCTAATTTCAAAATACGGCGTAATGATGTGCGGGATAATCCCAATTCAGCCGAACGTTTGCGTGACGATAAATCTGCATCACATCGAACAGAAGCGGAAACTTGCTGCACGTTCTCTTCGCTCCGAGAAGTCCGTGGGCCGCCGGTTTGTTTCACATTTAGTGTAGATCCCGTCTCTTCGAACTTCTTCACCCATTTCTTTATTAAAGGAGCACTTGGACACTGACTTAAGTCGTGTAAACCATATTAAACGCGAAATAAGCGTCTCACAGTAATGAGTGAAAAGTAGTTTAAATAAAACTGTTTTTTCTACAGTTTAAACTAAATTTCCATGAAGCGAGCTAGTGCCCCGCCCGCGCCCCGCGCGGCAATAGTGTGCGCGGTAAGTTACATTTAAATGTTAACGAATTCTTAGCCGACCCTGTATATAGAGGAGAATAGTCACATGTCGTATATATATATATATATATATATGTATATATATATATATATATATATATATATATATATATACATATATATATATATATATATATATATATATACATATATATATATATATATATGTATATATATATATATATATATATATATACGAGGAGGCATCAAAAAGTAGGGAGAATGAGAATTATTACTATTGATAACTTAATAATTTATTTTCCTACACAGTCTGCAAGTCTCTACACATCGAGTCCAGCGCTTTTTCAAGGCTTCAATCCCTTTAACAAAAGTTTTGTCCTGGTCCTGCAAAAAGCTCTCCACGGCATCGTCGCGTTTTTTTTTATAGAAAAGAGAGGCAAACGAGCAGGTGGCTCACGTGATGGTAAGTGATCACCGCTGCCCATTAACACCCGCAATACCAGAGGCATAGCAGATGCGCTGCCGGAGAGTTTAGAGTTTCAGAAGTTAGAGTTGAAAAATTTCAGAATCTTCTTGAAATTTGTCCAACAATATCTTCGAAATGACAAGTCGATTTTGTTTCTGACTGTCGTTTAGCATTCTCGACACCCATCTTATGGAGACTTCTCATATTCAAAGGTTGTTTCAGTATGGATTGAATACTTCCATATGAAATACATTTGTTTGAATTACGTATCGGATGGTAACTCTTCGATCGCTCAAAATAATTTTCTTTGGTGACTAACGTTGATGGACGGCCGCAACGATGTTCGTCTTCCGTGGTCGTTCTCCCCACAAGAATTTGAGAAGCTCAACTTGCGACAGTGGAATACGGCGGAGCAGACTCTTTTAATGTTGCTTCCAAATCGCAATCAATCTCTTGCCTCGTTAACTTTTTAAAAAGGTATTTAATAACTAACATTTGAATTTGCTCGCTTCGTTGTTCTCCATTTTCGAAAACACGTTCCGATACGAAACTAACAAAAGACTACATTCAGAAAAAAAAGAATCGAACATTTTTTTAATTAATATTACAAATATGTATCTATGCTCATTTTTTTTTCTTTCCAGTATGTCGTCACTACTTTTTGATCCCTCCTCTTATATATTATATATACATGTATGTGCACTGTATAGATCTTAGAAAAACTAATAAATTGTTTGCCATATTAAACAATACTATAATCTAGAAAATATGTAAATACATTTAGCGGCAATAGCAGCCATTTTTTATATTTTCAGAGGTAGTATTGTTGTAAACAGAGGTCTAAGGTAAATGAAGCACTTTAGGTCCACTTTTTTTAGATTTGGGACAATGTGACTGGTGGAGAGCCTATCGCCGAGCACACCTATCGAGCATATTTAATGTATAAATGTGTAAATGTAATGAATTTAATACTTTGTGTCAGTGTCCCAAGATCGAAAACGAAGACTTCAAATCAAAATTTCTCGCAATAGTAGACTTTTGAGGCTGAAACACAAGATTTCTTGACAGATTTGTAGCAATGGATAAGATAAATAAAATAAATAAATATCTTCACGCAATTCCCAATACAGGGGTAGACAGAGGTCAAGTCTAGACAATTAAGTCACTTTGACCCACCTTCCACCGAAGATATTTTCGGGACAACGTGACAGGTGGTGAGCCTGTCGCCGTCTTTATGTCCAAGCCAACGACGAAATTTGTACATAAGTTTTGGAAAAACTCATTGGTACTGCCACCTGGGGATCGAACTCGGGGTCTCTCGACTCGAAATTCCGACCACCTAACAACTCCGCTATCGTGACTTTTTTGGATAAGATAGATAGATATAAGGAAAATGGATAAGATAGATATAAGGAAAATACATCACATCATCAGTAAAAACCGGTGTATACCCTCTTCAACCATGGATATTGTCATCCGTAAGTAACCGTACAAAATATAATCTTTACAAAATCTGACACATCATCGACATACTAAATTCAGAGTATGTGTCAGCGTTAGAATTTACCATCCTATTTCCGTGAGTGTCATAAGAGGCTACATAGGATAATGGCATCTAGGGTGCGAATTACTTAGATAACACCAAGTACTGATACTGCAATCGACAATACGCCTGCTAAATGTGGCATAATTGTACGATAGAGGTTTGAGTCCTGTAATTAGTCTTCTACACATCGTTAGTAAGTATATATAATGCTATTTATTCATTTTTAAAGAAAATAAGTTGCACTGAAATATTTGTTATTAAATTTCTCTTATAACTAAATGTTCACGAAGCCGTACGGTATTGCCACTAAAAAAATTAAGTATAGGTTTAAAAAATGCATCAATTAGCTACCGACATGCCGGGATAATCATCGGGAGTTCCATCAAACAGCAACATAACAGCTAATGTGTTCCAGCATGAAAAGTATTTATTTTAACTAAAGCCTGTAATCGCAATGTAAGTACGGCATTAAGGCACTCCGTCTTCGACGTCAGGGATAACCTGGAAACTTCTTAGTGTGTAATTATTTACTACTGTCTATTGGATGATGTAGCCGCTTACTACCACAGGACTGTTAGCTTATTTTAACCCTAAACCTATAAAAAATCCGTTTTATAATAGAATATAAGTGACAAAAATATGCCCATATGTGTCGAGGTGGTTAACCGTGACGGCCAGACGGATTTAAGCGTCCGAGTTCCTCCCATACATGTTCATTAAGTCGGAGGTGCGACCAATCCACTCCATGTGTGTGATATTGACATCTTAAAAATAAGCAAACACTCTAAACTGTATGCCTACGAGCATTGTTTTGCATAATAACGGCATTCTCGCCCATGACCATTACAATGGACCAACGTAGTTAATCAGAATTTCAGTGACATCTTTTTGCAGCTAAAGTTCCGTTTTCTATCACCACTAGCTCTGTGCGGCATTTGTTCCTTCCGTAGTGCGTGTATAAACTAAAGAATAAAATTTTTTTACAGAGTAGGGAGGCAAACGGGCAGGTGGCTCAAGTGATGGTAAATGATTACCGCCACCCATAAACACCTGCAATACCGGAGGAATAGCGGATGCATTGCCGGCCTTTGAAAAAGGTATAGGCTCTTTTCTTGAAGGTCTCTAAGTCGAATCGGTCCGGAAGAACCGCTGACGGCAGCACATAAGGTAGTAAATAAGGCTTACCGAAACCTGGGATTCATTTACCGTAATTCTAAAAATTTTAGTAATATAAAATGCATGAAAGTTTTATATTTTGCCTATGTGCGAAGTGTGATTGAGTATTGCAGTCCAAATTGGAATCCACTGTATGTTATATATGATAAAATTGAAATTGAAAAAATTCAAAGAAAATTTGTTAAACACCTGAACATCATTACACATAGCGTCGGTGAAGATTATTCATCATTGTGTCGTAGATTAGGTCTTTTGCAAGTATCAAGATGGTGTTGATGGAATCTAAAATCGTTTTGAAACATAACCTTTTGCCCAGTCAGTTATTCAGAGTCCAATTCTCTACCACAACTCGACCTTGATTTTTAGTGTTTAAAGTTTTTGATCATTTACGGGTCTCGATAGGTTTATATTTTCTTCAGACAGATGTCGCCTTACTGTATCTATTCCTTAAAATTAGATATATATTTAAGATCCAATCTTAATAATAATAAAATTTATAAGGAAGAGAACCATATATATACATTTTTTATTGCAAAAAATTAAAATCAATTCTTTGAATAAATCAAAGAATTGATTTTAAATTTTTGGTTTAAAAATTCGAAAATGACCATTTTACTGTTTTAGTTTTTATACAATTATCAAAATAAATAGAGACTAAATTGATAAATAGTCAATGCCACATAAAATAATATATAAAACATAATATATATAATATATTATTTCATGTGGCATTGACTTTTCTTCAATTTAGTTTTTATTTCATAAAGCTACGTCAGGTACCTTGTAAATATTGGAGATTTTCCTAACAACTCTTTTTTTCAAAAAAGGGTCGGTTAGCGACGTTGCAACGTGCGACGTTATAAATCTCTACAAAAATTAACCTAAAATTTAACATAGCTCCAAACTAAGGGCTGTAAAGATTAAATATGTATGTCGGCGTAGGGTAGGTCACAAGAGGCAACTCGTTGTTAGATCCGTCTTGAGCCATATCAGAAAACTGATCTAAATGGGTGGAAACGCAGTAAATCTGATACAGGAAGATGACCGTTCACACTGCCGTCCGTTTCGTAACTGAAGCCTCGAGATTTTTTTTTTTTTTTTTTGATAACCATGGAGGAAATGTTTTATGCACGAACGTTCCTTGGCCGGGAGGCCACCGAAACGAACAGTGTCGGGCTCGAATCTCAGAAGGAGAAGCATACCGACTAAAACCATCCACGGGATGCTGTTGGCCCGGAGGCCTTTACAGCTTCGTCTAAGGAAACTTGCGAGGAGAGGCTCGCAAGTTAGAGTTGAAGACAATAATGGCTGCTGCTGCGAAGCAGCGAAAGAGATGACTTCCGACATGGGGGAGGGGCCATGCGATCCGAGGGCCCCAGTTGGTTTGGAGGAAAATCTCCTCTCGGATCGCCTTGTGTTAACCTTTTAATGACGACTACGACCACGAGAAAGTCTCGTGCTAGTCGTGAAATTACGACGATGGCGAGGTTGTGTAAGCCGCAGAACGCGGCTTGTGTCTGTATGTGTGCGAAAGTACGTAGGGGGCGGGGCCTCATACGCATTGTTGACACGGGTGATTGCGTCATCATCGTCTATGATGACGCATTTCGGGCGCCTCAATTGAGATGGAGTATCGCGCGCGGGTGTGTAATTCCCTAACGCTGCCACTAGCGGATTTGTATGTAAGTTCGTCCTATCGAAGTAGTCGATGGAGAACTTTTTAAATAGCGCTGCCATTGTAGGCAGTTTGAAGCCTCGAGAATATTTTGAAGACACTTTATATCAGAAGTCAAATGACATTGACAACACATAGTAGTCAAATCCGCTCTGTCGCTTCCTGTGTCGACCCCACTCAAGCGCACTACTTTCACGTTTCCGAAGACTTTTAATAGATGGCGTTGTAACCAAAATTGTTGCCTTATCTTGATTCTGCGACATGTAATTGCTAAAATCTGTAACCAAAACCTTTATCATGTTGTTTAAAATATTCGTATTGATAACACCTATAAATAAATAAATATCTTCACGCAATTCTCAATACAGGGGTAGACAGTTAAGTCCCTTTAACCCACCTTCCACCGAAGATATTTTCGGGACAACCTGAGAGGGGGTGAGCCCGTCACCGTCTTTATGTCCAAGCCAACGATATAATTCGTACATAAGTTTTTGAAAAACCCATTGATACGAGCCTGCCACCGGGGGATCGAACGCGGGTATTTCGACTCGTTTCCGACCACCCAACCACTCGGCTATCGTGACTTTATTCATTCATTTTCATTTATTTATTCATAACATTTTTAACTTTATTCATAACACCTGCTTTCCTAATCAACGTTCTGTTAGGGGTACCATTATACACAAAAGAACAATATCATAATTCGGATCGCAAACTCTAACAGGATGTCATAAAATAGCAATGCCAACCAGTTTTATGAATGGGAAATATCATGACAGACGCACTCGATGCCCATGTGGTGTAAATCGCAATTGTACCTGTATGCCATTAAAACAAAGTAACATGTGCGTTGTCATTCCCTAAGATGAGGATGGAAAATTTCGTAGCCAGTGATTTATTAGATAGTGAACTACTATTTGGCCGCAGAAAAAGATGTATGTAGTACTGACTCTATCTGCGAGTGCACTCACCAAATTTTCCAATTAGGGCGAATTTGCGCTTACCATAAGAAGACTATATCCTGCAGTGGACCTTTACAGACCGATAAACCAAATTTTAAATTCTTAATTAAAATTTTTAAATGTTATAGATTACTATGTAAAACACCTCAAATTCTAAATAATCATTTATTAAAGCCAATAACTTCGTACAGTTATAGATGAATTCCGTAGTCGAGCGTTACTCACCGGTTTTCAAGTTGCTACCTCTAGCGATTTTCAGAATGATATTTTCCACCAAAAATCGAGGATTTTTAAAATCTATCGGGATCGGAAACTCCTTAATTAAATTCCATCAGTTCGACAATGAAGAGACAGTAAGTATTATATAAGTATTGTAAATATTAACATAATTTTTTCTGTAAATAAATATTTATGTTATTAGAGACAGTCCACTTGTATTATATACTCTATGTACACTTTACGGTATTGACAGTAACATATGGAAATGACATTTGTGTGTAGAACATTTATTTATTTCGTGATAAATTGGTACTAGTTTTGAATATTAGAAGTATGTGTTGATTGTATCTATCTTAATAAAAAAATAAGATATAATTAATACAATATGATTCGATTAGTTTCTTTAAATAGGTGTAATTTAAACGTATTATTAAAAAACAAAGTTCCTTGCCGATCGCCGACTTTATTGTGTTGTGCTAGAGTTTTACCAAATGTTAGTGTTATTCGCGGAATAAGTAATGAACAGAAAAAAATTAGATCAACTCTTAATTATATGATAGCTTTAGGTGTTATGACTGTAGGTTTAAGTTATGCGGCAGTACCTTTATACAGGATATTTTGTCAGGTAAGCTCTATGCAGTATGAGAAGTAAATTAAACTATTTTATTTTTTCCAAAAGTTCGTATCTACTTACGTTCGTATATATTTTTATTATAAAAGAATATTACTCATTAAAAAGAAGGCTTTACCCTGCAGTCACACGATTCCCAATATTGGAGTAGACAGAGGTCTAATGAGGAAAATATTTTGTTTTGGGACAATGTCACAACAAGGTGGTGAGCCCATCATCACCTTTATGTCCAAACTAGCAATAAAAATATTATAAAAGTTTTGTAAAACCCATTGATATGAACCTACCACCTGGGAATCAATCTTGGGTCTGTTACTTGAATTCCGATCACCTAATCATGACTTCTATTTTTAAGTACATGTTTATCAATAAATACGCCTCTGGATAAGAGTTCCTCTTTACATCTCATATCACATTTTGTATTGGTAGGCTTACAGTTATGGAGGCACAACTGGGCAAGCAGAGCCCACAGAATCTGTTAGCAACATGAAGGCTGTAAAAGAGAGGCCAATCAAAGTCCGTTTTAATGCTGATGTTGCTTCCTCAATGCAGTGGAATTTCAAACCTCAACAAGGTGATATAACAGTAAGTCATACTTAATAATGCTAATCTAAAACTACATGGGCATTCACCATTCACTGAACATATGTAAGTGCTATCATAAGTTAGCATGAAAATTATTATTTAAGTTGATCATCTACTTAGTAATTTTTAACTGTTAAATGCTTTTGGTAAAAGTACTCCTAAAAATATAAGTTATCTTACAAATATACTTCACATACTTCATACTTAAATCTGTTGTGACATACAGCATGAAAGAAGTAACAAAATTACTTGATTAAATCAAATCAAATCATTTATTCATCAACCTAAGAACATACATTCGTTTATCGATAGTTATTTTTAATCTACCACTGTTTCACAGATCATTTAAACAATAAATATATATTCAATTTTATTGATTTTTAAAACATATTCATGCTGAACTATTAGGTGATTTAATTAAAGATTGAAATTTTAAAAATCATTTTTTTCTTTAATTTAAACACAATAAATGTATATCTTTGCCTGACTGGGTAGATTCATAGTGTCACAATCTTTATTTCCTAATTTCCTATTGTTCATAATCCTTATTAGTCAGTGTCCTAATTTTCACATTTATTATTTTATAGTAAAGCAAAGTGAACATCTAATTTAAGTCTGTCAGTCTGTCTGTTATGTGAAGTTCCTGATTATATAGCTAGAGAGAACAGATTGCCAACAGTCACATTCTTTACTCGGATACCTCGATGTGCATGTATGAAGAAAGAGGTATGTAAGGATTATGACACTTGGCGATGCTTTCTCTCTGGCTACCCTGTCAGGGATTGTATGTTAAGAAAAGTAAGTAAGTAAATAAATTGCAATTTATTTGGCTTAGGTGTTGCCCGGCGAGACGGCACTGGCGTTCTACACGGCGCGGAATCCCACGAACAAACCGGTGGTGGGCATCAGTACATACAATGTGGTCCCATTTGAAGCTGGCCAGTACTTTAACAAGATACAGTGCTTCTGTTTTGAGGAGCAAATGCTCAACCCTCATGAACAGGTGAATCTATCCACATTTATTCTTTATATTTACTGTATGGAAGACAGTCCATCCTGAGACTTGTCTGATTTAATACCATATGCCGCTCCCGTCGCAAGCCCAGCAGCTCCCGCGGCTGCGACGCCATCTTGGGGAGACTGTACAAGACTGCAGTGGCTTTTCTTTAGCAATTATAATGATTTAAAACTTGACTGTCCTATCAAAAGTTCACTGCTGCCTATGTTCAGATTTACCCCCAAAGATTGAATGATTTACCACATAGATTGATTTCTTGCCATCTGTATTGATTCACCACAAAATTGTGCTGGTCATCGCTCTTCTTGTTCTCATGCAAGAATCTTTCCCTAATGTTTGTTAGTGCCACAGCTATGTGACCAGCTCAATGCTACTTCGGAGTGCTGATCTGTGGGATATTGTAAATACCAGTGTAATTACAGTTTATAGGGCATTAAAATTAAAGTTAAGACAAATATAAAACTTCACAACTTAAAATGTCAAGATAACAAAGGGTCATCAGTTGTCAGGTCATGAGACACTCTTTGGCTGGTAATGCACTAATTTAATTATAAATGCGGTCGCTCAACATACACAAAACAGTACCAATGGATTTTTTCGAAAATTTGTGTATGATTTATATCGTTGGCTCGGACAAAAAGACGGCGACGGACTCACCACCCGTCACGTTATTCCAATAAATGTCTTCGGGTTAAAAGGACTTAATTGTCTAGACCTATACCTATAAAAATATAGGTTGTTTATGATTCTCCTTTCGATATTTTCTGTCAGGGAAATTAAGTGTAACGAGTTCAGTGACTTTGTAACAATGAGTGACGAGTTTGTAACAAAATCCTCATTTCAGGTGGACATGCCAGTGTTCTTCTACATAGACCCCGAGTTCACAGAGGACCCCAAGATGGAGTATGTAGATGAAATTGTGCTCTCCTATACTTTCTTTGAAGCTAAAGAGGGTCTGAAACTTCCTGTACCATCTTTTGTGAAATAAACATAGAGATGCGGGAAATAAAGACAAAATTCTGCCACTGAACATTGTGGTGACTCGACATTAATGAGTCCTCATTGCGAGTGAAGTATTTTCAGAGCTATGTTTGAATTTTAGTCAAAGTTTTAACTAGTATCTAAGTCACATGAATTGTTCTGTTATTTGATGAAATAAAATAATATTTATATAAGCGTTGTTTTTCTGTTATTTGCTTGTATATTTTTAATGTGTGTATTTCGCCTATAACCGATTGGGAAAATTCTTTTTTTGGTTTTTTTTATAGAAAAGGGAGGTAAACGAGCAGGTGGCACACGTGATGGTAAGTGATTACCGCCGCCAATGAACACCTGCAATACCAGAGGAATAGCAGATGCGTTGCCGGCACTAACTAGTTTGTACAGGTTTACCCCTGAGGTTATCAACATGTCAAGATGTAGTGATCAGCAGAATCCAAGATTCCTTGAACCTTATTATACTCACTACATACTGAGATTTCTATGCATAAAAGGGAGTACAAAATATTTAACAGCCTAAATACTTTTTTGGCAAAATTTATTAAATATGAATTTAGATAAAAATGCAATTTGCAATATGTACTGCCAATGGAAATTTGTACCAAGCCAGAAATACAATAATACCAATATAAACAGTTTTATAATTATAATAAATTATAGTTGAATAAATACACATATAGATAGGGATCGCATACATTGCTCCGATCCCAATGTAAGATGCTAAAGCGCTTGAGGTATGGAAATCGAAAACAGCGAAGGCACCACAAACACCCAGACCCAAGAAAATGTGGAAAAAGTCGTTTTTCTACATTGATCCGACCGGGAACTCGAGATCGTCCACGTCAAAATTTAATTAACAGAGAAGAGCTGTGGTAGCCTAGTGGTTAGGGCACTCGCCCATCGGCATAGAGTCACTCGGCATTGTGTGACCCAAGTTCTAACCTCGGGTCGGCACTACGAATATTGTTAATAGCAATTTTAAGTTTTAATTAAGTATTAAATCTATCTCGTGCTTGAAATATCGGTGAAAGAAGTCGTCATATCATTATGAGGAAACCTGCATTTCTGAGAAATAATATGTAAATTAAATATCTTCACGCAATTCCCAATACAGGGGTAGACAGAGGTCGAGTCTAGACAATCAAGTCCCTTCGACCCACCTTCCACCGAAGATATTTTCGGGACAACGTGACAGGTGGTGAGCCCGTCGCCGTCTTTATGTCCAAGCCAACGATATTCGTACATAAGTTTTTGAAAAACCCATTGGTACGAGCGTGCCACCTGGGGATCGAACTCGGGTCTCTCGACTTGAAATTCCGACCAACCAACCACTCTGCTGTCGTGACTTATATGTGAAATGGAAATTATATGTGTTTATGTATATATAATGTAGATAGACCCAGCAGTGAATAATTGAATGCCGCGCGCTTTAAATAATAAATTAATTTTAATTGAGTATCAACACATTAACTTAATACATTTTTCTTTATTTTCTTGAAAGATCGCTAATAATAAATGAAGTCAGGTCGCTAATAAATATATAAATTACAATTGTAAAGCCAAGTGGCAATTGTGTATACATTTGCAGCTGAACAGGGTCTAGACTTAAGCCATGAAGAATACCGGAGTGGTAAAGAAACATTGGAAAGGCTAGAGGTAACCGGAGGCTACACCCCCATTCCCTCCCTCCTCTTTCCCTTACCTAGGCTAGACTAAAATTTTTCTTGTTTTAGGTTCTATTTATTATTTTAATAGTTTAGCCCAGGCAACGTCAGGTGCAACGGCTAGTTTAAATATTGTGCTTTTTAAATGGTTTTGGATGCGAAACTAAAGCAGTAGGAGACAAATTACAAATACATAGTACAAATACTAACATAAAATTGACAGAAAAAGTTGAATAAGAATGTTTCTGTTTCAAAACGACTTCGGAATTTACTACTGTATGGTGTAAGACGACCTCCACAACAACACACTGTTACAAACACATACTACACTGTTGAGAGTGTTTTGGAAATAAGGTTTTCTAATGCCGTACGAGTTAAAGAAACATAAAATAATTTATTTGAAACTATACACTAACAAAAAATATGAATAAATATTAATAATATTAGCAACAACAATATTTCATATAATATGAATTACCATCGCTACATTATAAAGTCACGATAGCCGAATGGTTGGGTGGTCGGAATTTCGAGTCAATAGACCCGAGTTCGATCCCCAGTTGGTAGGCTCGTACCAATGGGTTTTTCAAAAACTTATGTACGAATATCGTTGGCTTGGACATAAAGGCGGCGACGGGCTCACCACCTGTCACGTTGTCCCGAAAATATCTTCGGTGAAAGGTGGGTCGAAGGGACTTAATTGTCTAGACTCGACCTCTGTCTACCCCTGTATTGGGAATTGCGTGAAGATATTTTTATTTTTTTTTATCGCTACATTGATTATTTAAAACTTTTGATTATTTAAAAAAAAAATAATAATTTTTTTTTATTTAAATTTTACAAACAAATCTACAACTTTTTTTATTTCAATTAATTGTCATCAAGGTTTGAGTTAATTTAAAATAAGTAGTAAAATAGTACCTGTAAAGCTTTTTTTATTGTATACGAGCATACCATTATTAAAAAAAAACGAATAAAACAACATTGCCAGTGTCAAGTGTATATTTAGTTCGTTCGGCACGGCTAGGCCTTGATGGCGGCGGTTACGGGGTACCCGCGGCGCAGCCCCATGCACTGGTCGCGGTCCACGAAGAGCGCGGCGCTCTTGCTGCGCAGGTCGGCCTCCAGCGCCGCGCGCACGCCCAGCAGGCTCTGGTGCGTGCCCTCCGCGCTCGCCACCCGCGACCGCAGCGTCTCCATGCACTGCTGCAGCTCGCACACCTCCTTCACCAGCCTGCCCGCGCGCGTGTGGCGGTTACGTACGGTTTAGTAAAAAAAATAATAATATAAGTCAACAACAAAAAAGTTCAACAGTGGCAGAGCCACGCATCAGATTTTGTTGTTGCATGAATGGGCCGGCTCGACCGGGGAAGTATCACGTCCTCAAAGAATACCGGCGTGAAGTAGAAGTTTAACAAAGTTCTGCGTTTCGTCTGGTGATTGCAGGTAACCGGAGGCCAACACACCCCCCTCCCCCAAAACATGGTAGCGGAAGAAAAAATCTAGCCCAGGGGGGTACCAGCACCACCGGTGCTGGAGAATCCCTTTCTGGGCACCCGCGCTCGGGCAACCAATCGCTACCCGAGAGTTCATGCTCAGGCTGCCCCTCGTATTCGGGGCAAGTTCTGTTCCCATACTGTTCGAGGCAAACGAAGCAAAAAACCTTCGGCGCCCCATACCACGCTTGCCGTGGATTGTTGTGTTGTTGTTGTGATTGTGTGTTTGTGTTGTGCTCATTGCGGTCGCGATATGCAGGCCACCGCCCCGTATGGCACTACAGGTCGGCGGATTGGGAAGGAATGCGATCTTTCTTTGCATCCTACCCATGGGGGCAGGTTTGCTTCTCGCTGGATAGTCCCGACGCCGTTGCAAATTCCGTCGCCGATGTGCCGATGTGCTGATGGGCTAATGGGCACATCGGTGGTAAATCAAAGCCTTGGTTTGGTGGTACCTGCAGAATGGCATCTCGCCAAAAACAGCAGTGCTACCGGGCCTGGGTTAAAGCATCGGCGTATCGGGATTCAAAAACTAGCGTTTTTAAGCAGGAGTATATCTCTGCCGTCAGGACCTTCAAAAGAGCAATTACTGCGGCAAAGTCCGAGCACATTGGCAGAATTGGCGAGAAACTGGTTCCTCTTCCTTCGGGAACTCGTGAGTTCTGGTCCCTCGCCAAGGCTGTCCAAGGGAATTTCAGTCAGCCATCATTACCATCTCTGCACAGGGAGGACAACTCACCGGCACATGACGCAAAAGAAAAAGCCGATCTTCTAGGTTCTCTTTTGGTGTCCAACTCGACTCTCGATGACAGGGGGAACTCACCGTCGACCATCCCGTGCAGTGAGTGCTCTATGCCGGACATCCGGTTTTTTCAGAGCTCAGTGCAAAAAGCACTTCTCTCCCTGGACATCCAGAAGTCGAGTGAGCCCGATGGTATCCCCCCTATTGTGCTGAAAATGTGTGCTCCAGAGTTGGCACCGGTTCTAACGCGTCTTTTTCGGTACTCCTACTCTGAAGGCGTCTTCCCGATGATATGGTAGACAGCTTTGGTGCTTCCGATCCCTAAGAAAGGCGACCGCACAAATACGGGCAACTACAGTCCGATCGCCATCACTTCTTTGTTCTCCAAAATAATGGAGTCCATTATAAACTGCCAGCTCTTGTGGTACTTAGACGAGCACTATTTAGTGACCGCCAGTACGGCTGTATGACAGCACTGGTGATGCCCTATATATCGGTCGTGCCAATTTTTCTCGGGAACACGTCGACGAGTATCGGAAAAAACTTGTGTCTGAAGTCGAGATTTTGTTAGACATAATTTCGGACTAGGGCCGAATAAATTTAGTTCAGTTCAACACTAAAAAAAAACACGAGTTTACGTGTTTACCGCTAAAAAGAAACCCTTCGTCGTATCACCTCGTTTTGAGAGCACTCCCCTAGTTGCCTCAGCCAGCATCGGAATCCTTGGCGTCGACATATCGAGCAACGTTCAGTTTCGCGGTCATTTGGAAGGGAAGGCCAAATTGGCCTCTGAAAAGCTTGGCGTGCTCAGTACAGCGCGACATTTCTTCATGCCGGCCCACCGCTTGCAAATTTATAAGGCGCAGGTTCGGCCGCACATGGAGTACTGTTCTCATCTCTGGGCGGGGACACCCTAGTGTCAGCTCGAATAGCGAAGAGAATAAGATAGAGTATGGTCGTCGAATCCACGACGACCATACTCTATCTTATCGGCTAGATCACCTGGCTTTGCGAAGAGATGTTGCATCTCTTTGCATTTTCTATAAGATCTACTACGGGGAGTGCTCCGAGGAATTGTTCGAATTAATTCCAGCCGCTGAATTTCACCATCGTACCTTACGGCGTAGTAAAAAATTTCATCAACACCACCTTAATGCTTGGCATTCCACCACAGTGCGTTTTTTCCACCACACCACCACATTCCATAAAGTGCCGTCAGCGTTTTTCCGGACCGATACGACTTAGGGACCTTCAAGAAAAGAGCCTATACATTTCTCAAAGGCCGGCAACGCATCTGCTATTCCTCCGGTATTGCAGATGTTCATGGTCGGTGGTAATCACTTACCATCACGTGTGCCACCTGCTCGTTTGCCTCCCTTTTCTATAAAAAAAAAGTAAATATCTCCACGAAATTCCCAATACAGGGGTAAACAGAGGTCAAGACTATACAATTAAGTCCCTTCGACCCACCTTTCACCGAAGATCTTTTCGGGACAACGTGATAGGTGGTGAGCTAGTCGCCGTCTTTGTGTCCAAACCAACGAAAATATCTTCGGTGGAAGGTGGGTCGAAGGGACTTAATTATCTAGACTAGACCTCTGTCTACCCCTGTATTGGGAATTGCGTGAAGATATTTATTTATTTATACGCAAAGACATGCGAGTCCCCTGGCTACATTGTTGCACTTGATACATACCTACATATATAAAGGCATATTAAAGTCCACTGCAGGACATAGGCCTCTCCCATAGAGAGGATTTGCCATAATCACCACGCTAGGAAAGCGGATTGGCGATCGCAGTAACAGACCACTCGCACCTCAGACGCTACTGGCCATCTTCGATCTGATTATTTTGTTCTGATATTTTTAGAGATGGTTGTCCCACCATCTGTCGGTTGCCATAACGATATTCAATTATTTCCCTTAGTCCTTCTTACAACATCCACGAGAAAAAATGGAATAGCAATATTCTTACACCGTTACCACACGGTACGGTTTCACTTGATATATTGAAAAAATTGTTGTTCACGTTGATTTCGTAAATATTGGAGATTCAAACATCTGCTACGACTAGTTTCGACCTGCTGTAAGAAAAGAGTGACATAAAATGTAAACCAAAACCCGAGCGGCACTCGAGTGGCGCACCTGAGCTGTGCGTCGTCGCGGCACTTCTCGAGGTGCGGGCGGTTGGTGCGCGCCTGCAGGCGCGTGTGCGCCACCTTCATGGGCTGCAGCTTGTCCTCGATGGCCTTGTTCAGCAGCTCCAGCGTCTTCTCCACGTCGAAGATCTCCTGTTGCACCTGACCCATATTTTACAAACACCTGATTCTCACACCAATCGGCCAAACCAATAACATGTTCTGATTATAATGATGTAAATGACTAAAAAAACCAAGCAGGAATCAGTCTTTCACCATATATAATTTGTGTTAAAGGCCTATAAGAAACCGTTATCTGAGAAGAGGAAATGCACATAAATGGATTGACATAATATAAAAAGGTTGCGGTTGAGGAAATGCTTATAATATTGTCTATTATATGCAGTAGACAAGTAGTATACGAACTACTGTTTATGAAAAAATTACCTTGTGCAAGTGCAGCTGTAGCTTGTTCTTTATTTCTATCGTTTCAGCGATACGCCTAGTGAATGCGCTGTTTGTGTTGCTCCACTGGTCCCAGATCTCCGTTGCCGATACATTTATCATGTTTTCAGCATCTGGTTTAAAAATTTTCATCTGTGTTTCAGGCTATGTCGAAGATAAAAGAAAGTGTATTAAAATGATACGCTTACGCTTCAAACATTGCATAACGGTGTATGCAATGTTTGCAGATTTATGGGCCGAACAATATTGTTGAAGACCATTTTGTATACGAATATCGTTACCTTATGCAACGTAACAATGTCACACAACCTATCAATTAACACAAACAAGCCAACGATCTCAGGCCAAACTGCTCAACAGGCAATAGAAACCAGCGAAAAACTTAACATTTTGTAAATTTATTTTGTCAGATCTGTTGTTGAATACGGATTTGTGGTCTGGCCGTCGCCCACCGTCGGGGCAGACGTCGCACACGCAGCACTCGCAGCACTCGCACAGTGCGCAGCAGCGCGGCCCGGCCTCACCCGACAGCATCTGCACGGCCTTGGCGCGCTCCGACTGCGAGCGCTGCAGCGTGGCGGCGCGGCCTCACCCGACAGCATCTGCACGGCCTTGGCGCGCTCCGACTGCGAGCGCTGCAGCGTGGCGGCGCGGCCTCACCCGACAGCATCTGCACGGCCTTGGCGCGCTCCGACTGCGAGCGCGCTGCAGCGTGGCAGCGCGGCCTCACCGACAACATCTGCACGGCCTTGGCGCTCCGACTGCGAGCGCTGCAGCGTGGCGGCGCGGCCTCACCCGACAGCATCTGCACGGCCTTGGCGCGCTCCGACTGCGAGCGCTGCAGCGTGGCGGCGCGGCCTCACCCGACAGCATCTGCACGGCCTTGGCGCGCTCCGACTGCGAGCGCTGCAGCGTGGCGGCGCGGCCTCACCCGACAGCATCTGCACGGCCTTGGCGCGCTCCGACTGCGAGCGCTGCAGCGTGGCGGCGCGGCCTCACCCGACAGCATCTGCACGGCCTTGGCGCGCTCCGACTGCGAGCGCTGCAGCGTGGCGGCGCTGGCTGCGGCCCAGCGCTGCCCGTCGCACACCGTCGGGTCGTAGCGCTCGATGCCCGCGTAGAATTGCAGCCCCTGTGGCACATACCGACATTATTTTATGTAATACATTATTGTCAACTGTCTTCAATTACACTACTAATCTAGTTGCCGGCTCAGCTAGAACTACGCAAAGTTAGACAAAATTTGGAAGAAAACAACATTGCATTGTGTGATTTACCTTAGAAAAGTTGTTAAGCTGGTGACACATATTGTCGATGCCGAGCGCATACTCCTTGTTCCTCATGTCGCTCTCCAACTCGTGCTGGGTTGCGCGACAGTTCTTGGATTGCTGCCGGACCTGGCGAAGACATGGAGAAAGAAAGAAAGAACAAAAGAAACATTTATTGCATACAATATACCACGATCATAGTCAATTAAATACGGAAAATTAAACAATGAAACAAAGATTAACAAACTTAGAGACGAAATTAAACTAATAACAGTCAGTACCTATAAATCAAATATAAAAATGACACGGAAAAAAATAACCGTTTATCATTGTAACACGAGTCGTTGTACAATATGCAAAAAGACCGACTGAGCTTAATGCCGCAGTTCACTTTCAAACACATTGCTGTAAACAGTTAACAGTTTCATGTACTAATGTACTACTACACACAAATATATAAAATTTTATTGGCCAATGTTTGTACGACGTATATGCAAGTGGAACGTTTTTCTATTATGGAGACGGCTGCTATGCCGCGGAATAATGACGCGGAATAGTTTTTCTATAATAACCAAACACTCGGTTCGGCATTGATAATTGGCGTACGGTAAGTGATATAGAAATTAATTTGGAAGTCTTTCCAGCCTTTCGACATAAACAACATATACTGAGGTATACGTGTTAGTCATACTTACGAAGTCTAAAGATATTCGTAGGTTTTGCAAGAATTTAAGTTTATTTAGAAGCTCCTGGGTAATGTCCAAGAATCAGGCCACCCAAAAACTTTATAATTTAACTATTATTCTTCATAAATTCATGTAGTAAATTACTACTATTATTTAAATTATTATTATTATTCCGTTGTCTGTCACTTCTGTGTCCAACAGCAATTACCATAACACTTACATGCTAAATCCTTACCTTTTCTAACATATTCCGGAACTTGTCTTGGCATTCACGCAAAATCGCGACTTCTTTAAGGAGAGATTGTTCCACCGTATCGTGCACTTGCTCCAAACCTACGTAAATTTGGCTTAGTTATTATTATCAGGTATTCATTTGCAGTGAACCACACTGTTAATAACTGCGAATTTAAATTAAATACTTATAAAAATATTCTTCGTCTATTTATATATTTATATATCATGTGCCATGTGGTAACGGCGAAGGAATATTTCCACTCCCTTTCTTCCCGTGGGTGTCGTAAGAGACGACTAACGCAGCCTTGAATATGGCACCCGATAGATGGCGGGATAAACATTTCCAAAAATATCAGACTAAAGTAATCAAACCGAAGATGGGCAGCAGCGTCTGAGATGCAACTGGTCTAATACTGCGATTGCTAATCCGCCTGCCAAGCGTGCCGATTATGGCAAATCCTCCCTATGGGAGAGGCCTATGTCCTGCAGTGGACTTAATAGGCCGTTATGTATGTATGTATATTATTTCCATCCGAATGTAATTTATATTTATTTATTTATTATTTTAGATCCGTAGAAATCAAACTTAAAATAATTTTATCTCAAAAATTTGACGGGGCGCTCTGGTTGATAATTTTGTTTAATTATAATTTTATTTTTATGTGTGTTTTTGGATTTCACTTTTGTTCATTTTTAGTTTGTACATTATTAAACGTTTTTCATATATACATACGACGACTCTGCAACACATATAAATCCTAGTGGTTTCAGTGTTAATAAAAGATTTTAAATAAAAAAATATTTATATAACTTATAAACACTACAGAAACATAAACTACCGACTATTCCAGCATCTAGTAAAAAGGCTTCTCACAAACTCACGAAGTTTATTCAGCGAACCTACCCTGTCTCTTCTCGCGGTGATACAAACACTCTTGCACGATGTGCAGCGGCCCCTCAACTCCAGCTATAGCGCGCTCCAGCTGTCTCCGGGTGTCATTCAGCTTCTCACACGTCGACACCAGGCGCTCCATCTCTATCGCCACCTGATGATATGCCTCAATGACTATAGGCTATAGACTATAGGCCGTATAGGCAGACAGGAAATAAAAACACTTGCACACATGCAAGATAATCAATAAGATATAATAATTCGTTCTCCCTTAACAATGTGATACGTATTTGAATGTTTTATATAACACTTAATTTAAAAAAAGGCTCGCTAACAAACAAAAAACACGTACAAAAGCTTTTTTTCGACTTTGGACTCTTGGACTCTAAGCCGGCGACAGGCTCTCTACCTGTCACGTTGTGCCAAAAGAGTTTTCGTAAAATTGGATCGAAAGGATTAAATTATCTAGACTTCTGAACTTTGCTAGTATTGGGAATGCGTGAAAATGAAAGAAAAAGTAGGCAATGTTTATTATTTTGGTGAAAGTAGTTGTTAATTGTAAGAAGATCTCCGTGGACGAGTGGCGTAAACAGCGGTTTTCAAGGTGTCGCTATCTCGAAGTCCCGGGTTCGATTCCCGGACGAGTCAATGTAGAAAACCACTAATTCTATACTTTCACGGGTCTGGGTGTTTGTAGTGCCTTCGTTGTTTCCAATTCCAAAACCTCATATACGCAATTTTCCGGTTTTTCATCCAGGACGTACATAACGTGCAATTCAAATCTTTATCGGTACATAAACATCAGCATGTATCGGCACAAAATGTCTTTTCATATTCCGTGTCATGTAAGATGGATAGGTGTGGATAGGTACTAAACAGGAGGTCTATTTTAACAAGCAATTCTATTATAAACTGTTCCTAAACGGACTAGATCCGGTTTTCCTGTTCTGGCACCAGAGTAAATATATCATTACCTCATTAGGGTGAATCGCATTTAATTTTTTTTGCTTACAAAACGTGTCAATATCGCCACGTTAGCAAGAGACGACATTATGGACATTATGGAATACTTAGAGTATTACGCTAGTAAGTAATTAGAAGTATTCCTATGTATTTATTAGTAAGTAATTATAAGTATCTCTCTGAATTGGTGAAATGAACTGAAACTGTTGACGTGGTACAATGTGAAGAAACAAATCAGTTTATATCTAAATTTAATAGCATTAAGAGTTGATGGAATAAAATTTTAACTGTGGTAGAGTCACGCATCGGCTTTTGTTGTTGCATGAATGGGCCGGCTCGACCGGGTAAGTACCACGACCTCACCGAATAACGGCGTGAAGTAAAAGTTTAACAAACTTCTGCGTTTCGTCTGGTGAGTGCAGGTAACCGGAGGCCCACACATCCCACAAAGGCCGGCAACGCATCTGCTTTTCCTCCGGTATTGCAGATGTTCATGGGCGGCGGTAATCACTTACCATCACGTGAGCCACCTGCTCGTTTGCCTCCCTTTTCTATAAAAAAATATATTAATTGGTAATAACTAACCTCATTCCGCCAGAATGTCGTGTCGGTGATTCGTTCCCCGATTCTTCTGCCCGAGTCCCGTTGGCCTTGTGAACCGATCTCATCGGTTTCTCTGTTTTTATATTGAAAGAGAAAAGATAATGACAAAAGTAGCTTTTTTCAAAGGCTGAAAAAAAGGCTTAGCATGAAAAAAACCGGCCTGTAAAGTTCACTGCCGGAAATACGTAAGCCTTTCGCGATAGGAAGATTAGTCGTTATTGTCACGATTATAAAGCAGATTAAAAGATATAAGCGGATATAAAGCGATCGCAATGTAAGACCATGTTCCTTCGAAGCTGTTGCCCGACACCGGTGTATTTAATTTCTGGTATTTATTGAGATAGTTGTCCCGCCATACGTATACGAAGCCAATGACATTTTTAACCCTCAGCCGTCTCTTAAGACACTCAGAAGTGCCATCACCACGCGGTCTAGTGTAGTGCTGTAAATCTAACATACGATAAAATAATGATTAACTGAAGCTCACCGTAACATCCTCATGATGTCATTGCGCACCCTCTCCGAGAAATTCCGTTTGGCGTCCGACTCGTTGTAATTCCGGATGCTGTTCTGATTCCATTCGTGCTGTGTGTACCGCGTGTACAGTGCAGCGCGGGCCGCATGCTCGGGGCTCCGGTCGAATCCGGTGACCAAATTGGGGAAACGAAGCGGTTCCGCTGCCATACCTTCTGATGTATAACACGGGTCCACCATAGTGTTGGTTATTGGCTGCGAAGGCCTAGAAAATGACGTATGCCATTGTAATAGTGTCTTTACAACGTTCATAATTATACCTATATGGTAAAGACAGATACGGGTTAGGCAAAGGTCCTCCAACACTTAAAATAGTCACTCTTGACTATATAGAAATAATGGAAATGACTAACAGTTAAATCAAGTTATCTCAATCATAAAATTAAATTGCTTCTTCGTCAAGTAAATTCTATTAGCGATATGGTTCGTGAAATATAACAAAGTTTTACAATAAAGTTTCTTTTCTATAGCCTTGCTTAGTGCGCTGGCCACATCACATTCTCTTACATATTTCGGAAATGTATTTAGTTTGAAATAACGTAATATTTTAACGTTATAAAAGCACTTTTTAAAAGCTACTCCCCAGCCTCATCGAACTATTACGAAGCAAAACACAAGTACATAAAAAAACATCTTCACGCCTAATTCCTGACGATCTTTCCATACCTCTTTCACACATGTCTAGATATCCCAGTACTTTAGACCTTCTCGTCTTCGTAAATAAAAGCGTTTTTCTACATTAACCCATCCGGGAATCGAACAGAGCTGGGGTCACCTTGAAAGCCAACCTTTATGTTCAAGCCAACGACATAAACCGTACATAAAGTTTTTGAAAAAACCAATTGGTACGAGGTTTGGCAATCGAACTCAGGTCTCTTGAATCGAAAGCCGATCACCTTACCACTCGGCTATCGTGACTATTAATCTAAACAAATTAATCTATTCAAATTTATGATAACGTACATAGGCGTAACTTCAATTTCCTCATAGCCCATTATGGGTCTCCATGGGTGCTTCTTAGGAGAATGGAAACAGTAACCCACTTGTGGAGGAACACTTGGAGTGCTCCCAGTTGGCTTTACTGGGCTCCATTGTTGAAGTTGCTGTAAAATTTAATAGACTTTAATATTAGAAGTACTTTAATATTAAATATTTCATTAGGTTTGATTGTTTTGAGTGTTTCAGTGTTTGTACCGTGCACATAGAAACTTCCTTAGCCATTTTTGATAAATTTATAAAAAGTGAGAAGAATAAATATATAAATTAAATAAGTAAAACTATGTCATACTAAAAATGTGCAGACAGAATTTCAAAAATATAATTAATTCAAAAATCAATACAGCCAATATTACAAAGAGTAATTTACCAACATTATGGAATATTGTTAATCTATTGTGGCATTAAATACAGGTTCAACTGGCAATAGACTCGTGTATGTCTGTATATATAATCTATGCTTTTGACTTAAATTTATTTACGCGGCAGGCAGACCTCTTCTATTGGCTCTTCAGAAGAAGGTGTTTTACGGAATACATAATTCTCTTTGTTTAGATAATTAAAAGCTATCGAAAGAATATAATTCATATTATTCTAATAACTAAACATCAAAGATTGATAAAATGAATTAAAGCGCAAAGATGATGAACAAAAAACATTATAACTGTTAGTACATTCAACCATAAAATATTTTTGTTGCTGTTTGCTTTTAGTGTTTACTTATATTAATATTATAAAACCTAAAGATTTTGACTGTTTACATTATGTGTATTAAAGTATAGTAGAATGACGTAGACAACTTTCAAAAGCAATAAAAAAAAATTTATACAAGAATTTTATACGAATTATACATTATTACTTCATAAAAGAATCACAAACCTACCATAGAGAGGTTGTGATTATATACTCTTTGGATACTAGCATCAATCAGACCAGACGTCAAAGTGCAAACAAATGTCAACGTCTACATATGAGAAGTAGACTTTGTAAACACATTACTTTTTCCTTATAGGATATTTACATCGGCCAGTTATAAATCATTAATTTGATAATTAATATCTGCCCTAATATTATCGCAGTATTAAAGTTTCGTATATATTCTAACAATGAGCAACGTCCCTGACAACGCACCTAATCGTAAGACTTCATTATTATCGATTAGAAAACAACTTTATCATTTTTTTATGTTATTACTTTACATATTTTTCTAGATTGTCCTGGCACACAGAGTGATGATGCTGGAAAGGCTTCAGCGTGTGCCGGTTGTCCTAATCAAAATATTTGCGCGTCAGGTATGACAGTTTTTATAACGAGCACGAAAAACATTTCGCAATTCTTGCATAATTCAAAAATACCTATCAATAATCAGTTTAAAAAATAAAAAATAGCAATACATGTTAATCATGTATTCACTCTGTATTTCAAATCAATATATTAACCTAATATATTTAATCTAGGCGCTGCCTCAGGACCAGATCCAGCTATTGAATTAATAAAAAACCGTCTTTCAAATGTAAAATACAAGATACTGGTGCTCTCTGGAAAAGGTGGTGTCGGGAAAAGTACAGTGACATCTTTACTCGGGCATGGCCTAGCTGCTAAAAACCCAGAGAGCAATGTGAGTTAAAATTATATTTCATTTATTTATTATTATTATATTAGTTTATGTATAGTATATTTCCCATACTCTTAACTAATGATACCCAAATTAGGGAAGTGGGTGTTACATTCTTATGTTCTAAACCTATGGCAAATATAAATTATACCAGTATTGAAATGGTAATACTGCATCATTTTATGCCTTTGGTTGCCTAAAAGAGATCGCTATGTAATATGGTTGCCAAAATATATTAATGAATGTGTAATGTTCTTTTGTTTTGGGGTGTACAATAAAGTATATTCATTCATTTATAGTAGTACATATTTCATTTTCATTCATTCATTTATTGTAGTACAAGGTGTTTACCTTACACATGGAAGTTTTGATATAAATGCAATTGATGACCTATAGAGAATGCCAGACACCTTTTACAATAGACATATTAATGAATAATACTACTACTAATTGTAATAACTACTAATGACTACTAACTTAAGACTATATTTAGTGACAAGCATCAGATATTCAAGATAATCATGAATATCAAAAAAACAAAAAAAAAATCATTATGCTACATGCTTAGGGTACACTGAGGTTCTGACAATTAAGTCCTTTTGACACACCTTTCACTGGAGAAATTTTTTGGATAATATGACAGGTAGTGCGCCCGTCACCATCTTTATGTTGAAGTTAACAATATAAATGATACATAAGTTTTTAATAAAACTTATTGATACATGCCTATCACCTGCAGCTAAAACTCGGGTCTCTCGTATTCCTATCACCCTAACACTATAATTACAAAACAAT